>CM053592.1:94537564-94561441 GCA_028646515.1 Pseudochirops corinnae | reverse complement strand
AGAGTCACGTAGCCACATTAGCAAAGGGCCCAGGGGCAGGGAAGATCTTTAGATTCCCATAACAGTAAGTAAGCAGGTACTTAGCACCTTGTTTCAAGTTAAGCAAAAGTAGCAGGTACTTAGCAGTTAGTAATTGATCAAGGCTCTGTTGGGGAAACAGGAAACAGATATGAACACCTGTCACCTGTTACTGACATAACAGGAAGGGGTTGGCTGAAACAGGAAACTAATACCATGTGTATATAAGAAAAGCCCCCAGAGAAGCATAGTCAGAATTACTTGGGACAAGAATCTGGTGGCAGAAGCTGTTCTAAAAAGGAGCCCAGGAATCCAGGAGCCCAGGAGGCTGAAAAGGAAGACCTCTTCCATCCCCCAAACCTCCACAGACCAGAGAGAATGATTTTGATTTTGAAAACCTGGGTAGAGTGACTTTGATTCTAAGTACCAGGTGAGATTTCTCCTTGGTACAAGGGCCAGCCAATCTGTCCAAGGACTGAGGAAGGATGACTGGGATGCAGGGACTTTGTCTGTTTGTGGCTTGGTTGAGTCTTGAATTCTTGGGAACAGAAATTGTAAAGTATTTGAGATGGACTGGACCCTGTGAACTTCAGTGTGCAGCAGGACTTACTTGGAGAGCTGAACAAAGAACTGGAGCTGTCTGCCTTTAAATCCAGGTTACTGTTTGGTAAATTCAGGTAGAATCTGAGAACATGGAAGGAAATCCAGGGAATCTGAGAACCAAGTCAAGATGAAAAGACCTTTCCATGGGTACTGAGTAATGATGAAATTGTAGTTTACTGGTGACCTAGGGGTGGAGAGTTTGTGTATTATCTAATGATTGTACTTAGTGATTAATGATACTTAGTGATTGATTGCTAAATAAGTGACTGATTGAGTTAACTTAGTTGCCCCATGAATGGATGACTTTAATTATTGTATTTTGCGACTGAGTAAAGAGGCAAACCTCCTTAGGGATACCAGATGATTGTTCTTTGTGGCCACTATGGTGGAAACTATGTAGCCATTTTAATGATAAGTTGTTATGAATATCATATTGTGATTTTTCTCTAATAAGTTGTAATATTGTGAATGCTGTTGCTTGATTTTCTGTGAATGTTTTGATCTGATTTGTTATGGAATAAATAGAGTGTTCACTATGCTGTGTAATAAGAACCTTAAAAGCTATTCACAGTAGCATTCTTCTGGAAAGCTGCGTGTGCATGGCATTACAAAAGACTGCAAACAATCTTTACAGCAAATATCTCTAAAAAAGCTCATTTCTCAAATATATAGAAAACTGAGTTGAATTTACATTAATACAGTTCATTCCCTAATTGATAAATGATCAATGGATATGAATAGCAAGTTTTAGATGAAGAAATCAAAGCTCTCTATGGATATATGAAGAAGAGTTCTAAACCACTTTTGACTAGAGAAAGGCAAATTAAAACAAATCTGAGATATTACCTTATACCTATTAGGCTGGTTAATATGACAGAAAAAGAGAATGATAAATTCTGGATAAGATGTGTGAAAATTGAGATTCTAATGCATTGTTGATGGAGTTGTGAACTGATCCAATCATTCTGGAGATCAATTTGGAATTATGCCTAAAGAAGAACCAAACTGTGCATACCCTTTGAACCAGAAATACCTCTACTAGGTCTGTAGCCCAAAGAAATCATAAAAAAGAGAAAAAGAACCTACATGTTTAAAAATATTTGTAGCATGTCTTTATGTTATAGTAAAATATTGGAAACTGAAGAAATGCCCATCAGTTGTGAAATAGATGAACAAACTATGGCATATGAATGTAATGGAATTCCATTGTGCAATAAGAAATGATGGACAGATACATTTCAGAAAATCCTGGAAAGACTTCAACTAACTATTGCAATATGAAATGGGCAGAACCAGGATAAAAATGAACGTAGTATTTCTAACATTTCATGATAATCAGCTATGAATGACTCAGCTCTTCTCAGAAACACAATGATACAAGACAAGCACAAAGGACTCAAAAAGGAAAATGTTATCTGCATCCAAAGAACTGATGAATTCTGAATGCAGATCAAAGCATATTTTTTCACTTAGTTTATTCTTTCTCATGTTTCTTTTTCTTCCTTTTGATTTGTTTCTTTTTTCATAACTGTAACTAATATGGAAATATTTTTACACGATAGCACACATAGAAACTATCTCAAAATGCTTACCATCTTCAGAAGAAGGGAGGAGAGGGAGAAAAATTTGGAAATCAAATCTTGTAAAACGAATGCTAAAAATTTTCTTGACATGTAGATGGGAAAAAAAATAGAAAATCCCACCTATTAAAAAAAGAAAAACAAGTTAAACTGAGGTCCAGTGAAGCAAAATTACTTTCCCAAAGTCACACAGTTAGCATCACAACTGGAGTTCCAACCCTAATCAAGTACTCTTCCCACTGTATCAAGTTTACTCAGTTCATAATTACTCTTAACATGATACCTGTTTGTTGAAAGGAATTCAATATGTGATCCTCTTGAAGGGGTGTTTATACTTTCAAGTTTCATGTTCTAGAGGATTTAGTGGTTTTTGGAAGGAAAGACCCATTCTAACAGCTTGTCATGATATATGTCCAGCATTTGTCTTCCTCAAGAAGCTGAGCACGAAGATATTCATTTCCTGATTTAAGTGAGCACGGACAATATTCATGTGACTTGGCTGAAAGGTTTGATAAGGAATGTACAATTAACTACAACTGTATTTTGCTAAGTTTGTTGATCAGATCACTGTAAATAGAGTATTTCATTGAAAAAAAATGTTTTGTTAATTTCAGTAAGCAAAAATATATGTACACAGTGATGTGTCTATGATATGAAGGTTATAATGACCACAAGATCATTTTATGTGTCTCTTTAAATTACAGCACAAAATGATTAATTTCACATATTTCAGAATATTTCTAATACAGCTTTTGTTTAATAGTGTTTACTTCACAACTAACTCAAATATTTCTGACCAAGAACAGGGAAATATATTTAACTGTAAACAGAAAAATGCTAAGCTTTTAATAATATATGCTTGAGCAATTTGCATAGCAAACAAATACCTAAAACACTTTTTAGAGGTCTGTGAGGCTGACAGGTATATTTCTAAAAAGGCAGTAAATAAGTAATTTGCTTTTAGTGTATAGATAACACAGATGGATAAAATTGGCAATTTACATTTTTCATTTCTTTTTTTAATGTTTGTGGTTTTTCAAAAGGAAATGAGCCAAGTTTATGTTTAGAAAAATATTCTTGCTTTTCATTGAAGATTTTCCCTTGAACCTTATATTTATACCTTGTCTTCCCACCAAAATAAAAAACTAAATGAAACCGGTAGCCATGCTTAGATAATGGAAATTTGAATATTGGAAAACCATTACCTGCCAAGAAAGGAAGAGTTTCTTCATCTTGAACTCTTGCTGTGGCCTCAAAACCCAGAATCAAATTGTTCCATATGAGGTAAAATCAAACAAATAACAACAAAAACCATGCTATTATCATTACAAAGACTGTCTTTTACTTGAAAAAAAAAAATGCATTCCGCATTGCTATGCACAATGACCTAGCATTTAGTAGGTTCTTAATAAATAATTTTTGACTGACTGCTCCTTTTTATTAGAGTTGGGCAAATAATTTTTATGTCACTTTCGTAAGTATACTTGGAATGGGGAGCAGAAGAAGGGGATTGTACTTTTGCCTGCTTCTCCTTCTCTAGAATCTGCTCCAGACAGGCTGCCTAGATCTTTTTCAGCTTCTCTTGTTATCTCCCCAAAATCCCTGATATTTTGGCAGAAAGATGAGAACCCAAAAGGAAATCACAGGAAGCCTCAAGCCATTTTCAACAGGATTCCGTTGAATCTCCTTCTCTTCCAATCTCTACCCTCCTAATAATCTGGCCTCACAAGGCTTTACTTTCTTCCCAACCTGTCCTATACACCACTCTACCTCCACCAGACCACCTTGAAAAGCTGGACAGAAAATAAATCATTGTCACAACTTCCCTTCTTACATAACTCCTAGTTGTGCCTAGCCCAACAAAGACATCATTTATTTAAGTATTTGTGGAAGAGTGTGCTCAAAGCTTTTTGGGGGAGGGGAGCAAGAAAAAGTATTAATAAACTTTTTCATCAATGGCCCTTACTTTGGATTAATCTTGTCTTTTGAGTGACGATTTAAAAAAATTCCCCACACAAGTGTTATTTGGAGTGAATTTGGGACTAGAGAATACCTTGAACCTGGGTTATTCTAAGAGCCACAGGTGTGAGAGGAAGGTGCCCCCAAGGTATTACACTCTCAATTCCTTTCCCTTGGCTAGACCAATTTCTTAATTTGTTTTCTTTTCCTCTTGTCTCAAGTTGTTGAAATGTGTCCTGGGGCTGTTAGGCCTAAATCTACTTAGGGGTGAGCAAATAATTAAAGCTGCTCCTAAAAGGGAGGGAGAGAGAGGGAGAGAGGAGGTGAAGATAGGAAGGGGGGAGAGATGAGAGGGGAAAGGAGGATGGAGCGAGAGAGGAGAAAGAGGAGAGAGACAGAGACAGAGACAGAGAGACAGAAAGAGGGAGAGAGAGGGAGAGAGAGAGAGAGAGAAAGAGAGAGAGAGAGAGATGGTGCAGGAGGGAAGTAAGAGGAATTCGTTCAACACAACTAACCATCATACTCATTGTGAACTAATACTTTCTATCTCATTTAGCTGTACAATCAGGCCATCTTTGTCATTTTACTGGCCACTATTGTTCTGCTTCCCCTTACTTGAACCAATATGCTATATATAGGACCTTTAAATTAGAATGTTAATCAAATCAGTTTAGAAACACATGCTCCCTGCATGAGCCTTATTGATTAGTTATACAGTGAATTCTTATGCAGCATACTACATTTGGATGGTTCCAGTTAACCAGACCAAACTGCACATGCCATCCAGCACAGAGATCCAAAATAAAATAGTTCCTACTCTTAATAATTTTACATTCTATTCCTTGCTGTCTTTAATAGCAAACCATTTGTCTCTTCAATTAACCTGAATAATTAGTTCAATTAAACATTGTTGCTTGTTTGATTATTCTCAGTATATGTTCAAGAGATAGAGGATGCCTAGTGAAAGCTGTCAGGCAGGTGAGCATGAGGAAACACTTGTATTTATGATGAAAAAGAAGTACTATATTCTATAGTTATTTTGAGACTATATGTTTTATATCTATTTCCCTCATGACATTTTTCTTTTCCAATTCCCCAGTGAAGATCATCTGAAATCTAAAGATAGACCTGAAGTTGTAAATTATGTAAGAAACAATAGAAGACCTAAGTTCTGGTTTTTGTTGTTTCCCTCCATATCTCTATCTCTGTCTCTATTTGTATATCTATCTATATCTATATCTATATATCTATTTACATCTATATCTACATCTATATCTATCTATCTATTTATATGTGGAGAGACAGATAGACAGACAGACAGCGACAAGACAGAGGCAGACAAAGACAGAAAGAGAGAGGAAAACCTCATAAAAGCTTGTCTCTAAAGCCTCATTAGGGGATAGAGATAACACTGGATTTATAAAGGCCTGGTTAGTGGAGTTTAGCTTTAGCAAAGTCTACCAAGGTGCAAGGGCTGACTTTGTATTCCCAGTGATGGATTTTTCTGTGACTTAAGGACCAAACAAGCTTAATGGAAGGAGTTCATCACCAGCTTACTTATAGGATCATGAAATTACTTGCTAAGGCAACTCAAAGAATATCAACTGAGCTATGGAAGGGTTGTAATCAGCTCTGTAGAAGTGAGTGCCACACTGAAAAACCTCACATATCTGTGAAGTATTGAAAGCCAAAACGTAGAAAAGAAACTGAGAAATGAATCTGGCATTAGGGAAGAACAAGGATCAGGTACTGCCAACATATCACTTAACATTACCACTTTTGTTATCTCTAGAGGCAGAGGTTCAAATTACTTAAATTACTCATAAGTTGCTGCATATCTCTGAGCTGTCAGAGTAAGATCCAAACAGTTGCTGGTGATACTCATTTTAGAATTTTGTAAGTTGCAGTTTTTCTTGTAGAATTATTAAAAAAAGGAGTTTGCAAGGACCAAATTAAAAACAGACAGGTTACTGTGAAAATGATGGATAGACAGCAGTCATTCTCTCATGAGAGAGATGTGAGTTTTTTTCTACTTTGAGGGATAGTTCTACACTGAAATCCTTTTGCCTTAGAAAAATATATACTGTATTAGTCTCAACCATAAGTGCCTCTACGCTCCCATGGCCTGGATCTTCCCTGGGGTTTCATACACAACTGCACATTGGGGTCAATTTATTTCACAGCTTCTACTGTTCTGTGTGTTACAGGAAAAGTGAAAACATTTATTGAACTGGTTAATGGTTATGGTTTGCAAATATTTGCACCAGCATACACATTTTTCTTCACATCCCAAACTCTGAGGGATATCTTCTGTTTCCTTTTTAAAAATAATACTATTCTCTTTTTCTAAATTGTGTTTACCTAAACACTTTTCTGTTCCCTGTCATCTCAGGAGCTTTTTCACCCTATTCCTGATTCATACCTGGCATGATGGGAAAAGGAGTAAATGTATGGCAATGCTTTTTGAACTATATTCATTTATTCTTGGCACAGTTTCACTTACTTTTCATTGTTGTTTGATTTGTTGTTTTTAATTGAAGTCTCTGATTTCATCAGTTTAGAGGACTTCTAGTAATCAACATTCTTTACCAATAAATGATTCTGCTATTTATTGTCTTAGAGTTGCCTGAAGCACTGAATGGTTAAATAACAGGTCCATACCACTAGTATATAAGAGACAGGATTCAAAGACATATTTTTCACCTCAGAGGAGAGTTCACATCCACTACATCAGTGGTTCTGAAAATTTTGCATGATGGTAGGACCTTTAATTTAGATAAAACTTCAATAGAACTTTGATAGTAAAATCCACTAAAATTATGATTTTAAGACGCATTTAGGGGTGAAGTCAAGATAGCAGTACAGAAGGAGCAAAACTCCACAGCTCTTTCCATAACCACCTCAAATACCTATAAAATATTAATCTAAACAAATTTTAAAGCTCCAGAACTCACAAAGTGGCAGAGTGGCAAAGTTCCTGCTGAAGGCAGCCTGGCAGGCAAGTGAGAAGGGATTGATTGCAGGGTACTGGGAGCCCAGACTAGCACCACATGAAGCTTTGGATGGAGCCCTGCAGCTGCCAGAACAAGCCACGGCTGGAGCAAGAACCACCAGCAGCTGTGGTGTTTTCCAGGTTTACCAACCCATAAGAAACAAGGGCTGAGTGAAAGGTCAGTTGAACTCAGATAAATTTGGGGGAGAGGATCTGACTACTGCCCCAGGGCTTAGAGGTGACTGAAGATGGCACTACAGCCACTTCCATGTGGCTGTTTCAGAGCTCCTGGCCTGCAGATTGCAGGCGGGCCAAGCAACCATTCAGAGGCTAAGTGCTCTTGCCTTGAGCTACCTGGATTGTCATCACAGTCTTGTGTGGTGGTCCTGAGGTGTGTTTTTGTTGAGCCAAAGCTGGTGGGGGCTGCAAAAAAAACGGCAGCCTCCTAATAGCTCCAGTAGCTGCAAAAACCCCAACAATTTGGGATAGAGATTACCCCTCTGGAAGCAGAATTCCACAGAGCTAAAAATTCAAGTAATTTACTAGCAAGATGAGCAGGCAAAGGAAGCAAAGTAAGAACAGCAATCAAACTCTAGATTCCTGCTTGGGGAACAAAAAGGATCAAAGTACGGAATGAGAGGAAGAAAACACAGTCAGAACTCCCACACCAAAAGCTTCCAAGAAACATGAAGACTTCACAAAAGCCATAGATCAGCTTAAGAAGAATTTTGAAAACCAAATAAGAGAAGTGGAGGAAAAATTGGGAAGAGAAATGAGAATGATGTAAGGAAATCATGAAAAGAGAGTCAACAAACTGACTGAAGAAAATTAGAACTTAAAAAATAGATTAACTCAAATGGCAAAAGAGGCCCAAAAGGCCAATGAGGAGAAGAATGTTTTAAAAAAGTCAAATTTGCAAGATGGAAAAATAATCTCAAAAGCTTTCTGAAGAGAATAATTCTTTCAGAATTAGAGTGGAGCAAATGGAAGCAAATGACTTTATGAGAAATCAAGATACTATTAAACAGATCCAAAAAAATGAAAAAAAATGGAAGGCAATGTGAAATATCTCCTTGAAAAAAAAAAAACACTGACCTGGAAAATAGATTCACAAGAGATGATTTAAAAATTTATTGGACTACCTGATAACCATGATCAAAAAAAGAACTTAGAAAACATCCTTTTAGAAATTCTCAAGGAAAATTGCCCTGATATTTTAGAACCAGAGGGCAAAATAGAACTTGAAAGAATTCACCAAACATCTCTTGAAAATGATCCCAAAAAGAAAACTCCTAGGAATGTTATAACCAGGTTCTGGAGTCCCCAGATCAAGAAGAAAATATTACAAGGTGCCAAGAAGAAACAATTTGAAAAATGTGGAAACACAATTAGCATAACCCAGGATCTAGCAGCTTCTATATTAAGGGATTGATGGGCCTGGAATATGATATTCTTGAGTGCAAGGGAGCTAGGATTAAAACCAAGAATCACCTACCCAGCAAAATTGAGTATAATGTTCCAGAGGAAAATATGGTCATTCAATGAGGTGGAGGACGTCCAAGCATTCTTGGTGAAAAAAACAGAACTGAAGAGAAAATTTGACACTCAAATACAAGAAGCACGAGAAGGTAAACATGGAAAAGAAATCATAAGGAACTTATCAAAGTTGAGCTATTTACATGCCAACATGGAAAAGTAATAATTGTAACTTATGAAACTTTTCTCAGTATGAGGATAGGTGAAGGGAATACAAATGCATATATACGTATACACACATATGTCTATATAGCAGGGTATATATATATATATGTGTATGAATACATATCTGAGTATGTGTATATATGTGTACATAGAGGGCACAGGATCAATTGAATAAGAAGGGGTGATACTTTAAAAGGTGAAATTGCGAGGTGGGAGAGGAATAGAACGAGAAGAGACAGAGAGAGACAGAATGGTGTTAATCATCTCATATAGAAGAGGCAAGGGATGACTGTTACATGGGAGGGGAGGAACAGGAAGGCAAAAGTGAAAGCGTCAACCTTACGATAATTGAATTTGGTTTAGGTAAGGAATGACATAAACTCTAAACTGTGTATCTTGCCACACAGGAGAGTAAGACAGATGGGGATGAGAAGGGTGATGATGGAGAGGAGGGCAAGGTGGGGAGGGAGGGTTTCTGGAAGCTCACACTTCTGTAAAGGGACAGCGACAAGGACAGGATAGAGAATAGAACAAGGGGAGGGCGGGATAGGAAGGAGGGCCATATAATCAGTCTCTCACAATATGTCCATTGTGGCAATGTTCTGCATAACTACATATGTACAGCATGCATTGAATTGCTTGTCTTTCTAGTGGGGGTAGATGACGAGAGAGGAAGGGAAGAAACTAGATTTTAAAGTTCTATAATCAAATGTTAATATATATATATATATATACATATATATATAATTATAATTATTATTATTATTAACTATATTCCACTGGGAATTAAAATATACAGGCACTTGGGTAGGGAGATCCATCTTGCCCTACTGGAAAGTCAGAGGGGCAATAGGGAGGACATAGGACAGAGCAAATTGGGGAGAGGTTATACAGTGGGATGCCTGTTTTGGGGTGGTGGGTGGGGGAAAGATGGGGAGAAAAGTTAATATTCAAAATCTCATGGAAATGAAAGATGTAAACCATTAAAAAAATAAAATAAATTATAATAAATGAGAAAAAAAAGAAAATCTTCAAAACATTTCTAGAATGAGCAGTCTGTGTGACCATAATTCCCTGACTACATCTAACCTTATCTTAATTCAGAAGCTAAGCAGAGTTAGGACTGGATAGTACTTGTCTAGGAGATTACCTGGAAATATTTGATGAAATAGATACTCTTGTGCTAATTTAACCATGCCCTGGAATATGATACAGCCACTTGCAAAAGATCGAGAGTCACTCAAAATTATTTGACCTAATCATGTACTTGAGAAGAAAACAGGTGAATGAAGGGCTATTATCTATATTATCATATGCTGTTAAATAGATAATCTATGAAGTTAATACATTAACATATACAACTTGTAATAGTGTGTGTGTGTGTGTGTGTGTGTGTGTGTGTGTGTGCATCTCTGTAACACTTCAAACAAGCAATGGGTTGGGCCCATGTTGAAAATTGGACTTGGGCTGTCTTTGGAAAACTAAAGTTATTTTCATGGAACTAAGTTTTTTTTTCTTCCTAAAACAAAAATAAATCTTTTTATTATCAATATTCTGCTGACATCACTGAAAGTCTGAGTCACAGAATGTCACAGTCTCTAAAGAAATAAATAAGTCACACAATAATAAATATAATTGTAAATAAAAATATAATTGTAAATAAAAATAATAAAAATAAGTCACACAATGGGTAATATAGAGATGCACAGTGAGTGTGAACAAATTTCACACATAATGGAAAAGGAAATCTGAGAAGAACCAGAGCAAAAGGTATAGATAGATAGATATAGACGGAGAGATAGAGAGATATAGATACACATATAGCTATATAGATATGTATATATCACTGAAAAATTTCAGGTCTTATATGTATTAAGACTGAGGAATGACCAAAACATGACTCCTGTTATCCTTATGATATTAAGAGAGAGTGGGGAAGTCTTAACAGAATTATGTTATGGCAAAGTTATTTTAATTTAGGAAAAAGATGTGACAAATTCATGGGACTCTCGTTGGTGAAATGTCAAGCAAGGGATATCAGGCATCAGTATGCTGTAATTTGCATTATGGGTGAGAATATCCAAATCAATGTTATAGGTCCATTTAATTATCTGATGATGTAATCATGGCTAAATTTAAATGACTAAGTACTAGCTATAATATGCAGAACAATTGTTAACTCTTTATATATCAGTTATAGTATGTCAGCTACCTAGCTAGTGTTCTCAGTCCTTTCAGCGCTTCTTTTTTTTTTTAATCCCTGCCAGGCAGGAAAAATACAAAAGTTGCTTAATAAATACTTATTTATTGATTCTACTCAATTTAACCAGTAGGAACTGAAATTTAAGATCAGAAGCTTGAGAAGGTGGGTCCGCTAAGGAAAAGTAAAAAAGTAAGTTGTAAAAAGATAAGAGTTATAAACAGAGCAGTGAAAAAGAGATTTGTATCTCTTGAAATTTGCCTCCTTCCTCTCATCTCAGACAAGACACATATGCAATTTAGTCAACTGAAAAAGTCTCCTAATAGATCAAGAGATAATTTTGAAGAATTCATAGCACTTTACTTAGGGCTAATGCTATATGAACTCTTTATGCTGCTGTCAAGTGATTCATAGGATCAGAAACTCAGAAGCAAAAGCAACTCCATAGAGCATCTAAATCAACCCTATCATTTGATAAATGAAGAAAATGAGGCCCAGGGATGTTAAGTCACCTGCCCATGGTCACACAGATCACAAGCCTCAGAGGCAGGTTCTGAATCCAGGGTCTGAAAAACATGATTTCAATTAGACCCCAATTTTGCTCTAACCAGTTGCTTAACCAGTTCAGTGTAATTATATAGGGATAATGATTATTACCAATTGTTACTGATATACTCATCTGGTAATATACATTTAGTCAGTTTAGTCAGCTAATATTAAGAATAACATACATGAATGCATATTTTACATATAGCATATAGGGATAATTAGATAAGATAGTTTCTTTCTTATAGCAGGCTTCAAATTTTAAAATCTACAAATTCATGGTTCAACATTTATTTACTTGTCAGGAAGTTTATTTGCCTAACCATAAGAATGTTGATGACCAAACCCAGCTTGGGTAGGATGTCTTGATGTCATATAGACAATACCCTGACTTATTTTTGTACCTCCAGATCACATTTTCTTGCCCAACATGAACATGGGACCATCTTATGACCATTTAATTAGTGGTGATAACTCTTGTTTTGCCCATCCTGTGATCACTCATGCTGATACATAATTTCTGGGTCTCCTGGAGGGTCGAATGCAAGGTTAATCTAACAATAAGCCTCTATTGTTCATTTTGTCTCTTAATGTCTGGGTATCAATCACTATAAAAGTAAGGTCTTAGGGGGGTCTCTTGAATAAATGTCCAATGGCTCAGAGCTCTGTCTCAATGTTTTTTTTTGGTTTTTTTTTTTCTTGCAGATTGGATAATTTTGAATACCACCATTCTCTAATTTCAGGTATATGACCATACCACATTTCATTGTGCTTCACTTTATTGTGCTTTTTAGATTTCTTTTTTTTACAAATTGAAGGTTTTCTTAGAGCAAGTCTATCAGTACCTCTTTTCTAACAGAATGTGCTCGTATCATATCTGTGTCTTCCAATATTTCAAATGTTTTCATATTTTATATCTGCTATGATAGTCTATAATCAGTAACCTTTTATGTTATTATTGTAATTGTCTTGGTGTGCCAAGAACAAAGTCCATATGAGACAGCAAACTTAATCGATAAATGTTATGTGTGTTCCTGACTACTTAATAGCCATTCCATTCTTTCTTCCTATATCCCAAGAGAAGACAATATTGAAATTAGGCCAGTTAATAACCCTACAATGGCCTCAAAAGTTTTCAGGTAAAAGGAAGAGAGAATCTATGTGGCAAACTTCATTATTTTCTTATTTTGAGAAATTGCCACAGTCACCCTCAGTAATCTTGCCTTCAGCAACCACTACCCTGATCAATCAGCAGCCATCAGCATCAAGGCAAGACTCTCCACCAGCAAAAAAGATTACAACTTGCTGAAGGCTCAGATGGTGGTTACCTTTTTTTTTAAGGAATAAAGTATTTTTGATTAAGGCATGCACATTTTTTACAGAATACTATTGAACACTTAATAGATTACATTTTAATGTAAAATAATTTTTATATGCCCTAGGAAACAAATAAAAATCCCGACTTGATTTATTGCAATATTCACTTTATTGCAGTGATCTGAATCTGCAATGTCTCTGAGGTATAGCTGTAGTGTTCTTTTGCCTCTACCAGAAGAACAAAGACTGCATCATGCCAAATTTTTTTGCAATTCCTGTATGAGCCCTTTAGTCTCTAGGACCATTCAGAGTTCCCAAACTCCACATTTTCTGCCCTACGTTAGAAGTGAGACCAGTACTAGAGATCATAGAAAGGATCATGATAGAGACAAAGATAGCCAAAAGTCCTAAACTGTTTTTTTCCCCCAGAAATTGTACACAAAGGAATATAAGAATATAGAGTCATATACACAAAATTACTGGAATCTATTTCCAACACAAAAGATTGTGAAAATGTGGAGTAAGAAAGTCTTCTGACTCATGTGAAAACCTCATATTATGCATTTGAGGACCTTCATTAAGCTCTCTGAATGCAGAGAATGTTTCACTTTTGTCTTCATTCTTCACAGTACCTAGCACAATGGCCAGCAATTAATGAATGCTTAATTGATTGATTTATCATTTTTCAGAATTGAATCTCAGATCAGCCTTTTCTTAGTATGTCATTGGCAATTCACTTTCCTTCTCTATGTCATTTGAAACTTACTTCCTCTATTTGGGCCCAGATTTTTCTTTCTTTTCCCCTGTTAAAATGAGTTCATTAGATTCAATAATTTTTTAAGTTCCTTCTAAATATAATGTTCTATGATTCTGTCAATACTATGATCCCACATTTGTTGTTAATCATCTCAGTGGGTATTTCCTTTTATAGTGTGGTCTCTATCTATTAGAATATAAGTACCCTGAGGGCAATAACTTTATTTGCTTTTATCTTTGTATCTTCAGGACTTAGCACAGTATCTGACACAAAGTAAATGCTTTTATACATGACCATTCATCCATCCATCCATCCATTCATTCATTCATTCATTCACTCATTCATCCATTCATTCATTCAAATAACCAAACATACCAGTACTCAGAGCCAAACATTATTACTGGAAGACATGGTTAACAAGATGGGACTTTGTTTCTCTCTTTGTGGTTAATTTTCAAATCTACCTATCCTGCTTCAGTCTCTCTGCAGACCTCCAATTTCATGTGTCCAACTGCCTTGCAGATTATCTCAAACTGGATCTCCAGTAGATATTTTAAACTCAATATGTCCCAAATAAAGCTCATTATCTTTTTCTCAAACCTTCCACCCATCTACCTTCCCTATTATTCTAAAGGGCACATCATCCTACCAATCTCACAGGCTCCCAACCTAGAAGTCATCCTGGATTGCTCACTTACCTCTCACCCTGTGTATTCAAGCTGTCAGTGAGGCTGGTTGATTTCTTCTTTTCAAAAGCTTTCAAATATGACCCCTTCTTTCCTCTGATACTGCTACCATGCTAGGGAAGGCACTCATCACCTTATGCCTTGATTATTGCAACAACAGGTTGCTGGTAGGTCTACTTGCTTTAAATCTCTCACCATTCAATCTGTCCACCATTCAGCCACTATGTGATTTTCCTAAAATGCAGGTGTAATCACTTCACCCTTTCCACTCAATACAATCTAGTGTCTTCCTATTATTTCTAGTATCAAATAAAAATGCCCTCTTTAACATGCAAATCCCTTCATATCCTGGCCTTACCCAATCCATCTCATTTCCAGTACCTTCTCTGTTAATTATTTCCTACTTATTCACTATATCACATGCTTTGTATATATGTATTTGCAGGTTGTCTCCTCCACTAGATTATAAGGTCCTTGAAGACAAGGACTATCTTTTGCCTCTTTTTGTATCTCCAGCACTACTCAAAATGTCTGGTAGATATTAGGTCTCTAATAAATGTGGATTAATTGATTGTTTCGGGGGGGAAATAGGAACATTAAAAGCACTGAGAATTTTTCCAAATAGAACACAATTAGTTTTCTTTCTGATATTCAATTCTGGATCCAGTATGCTGTCCATCTTCAGAATCTGTTCAAAATAGTTTTTATGGTCTAGCTCTATAGAACATCCATTCACCTGCATGCCATAGTCTGGATAATAGACATTCTTCATCTATTAATTTTGATACTCAATATTTATCTAATGTGTATACTTATACTTAATTGATAAAATGCAAAATTTTTAAAAGTATTAAACTTCATAGTAGAGGACATGGAGAATTCCATCTGTAATAAGTAATCTCTCTCTCTCTCTCTCTCTCTCTCTCTCTCTCTTTATATATGCACACACGAGCATATATACACATGGGTGTATATATAGAGATGTATATTTTAAATACAATAAAAATGAGCAAATAAGAATAATATTGAAAACCTGATAATAAATTTTACATATAGATTTCTATGTACATATTTAGAAATGCTTCAAGAGCCTTCTTTCTGTGACTATATGGTGCTTTGTCTCATCTGTCACATGAGTATGTATCAGAATTCTCAATTCTCAACTAAAACTAGATGAATGAGAATTGGATTTTTTAAATACAATGTAGTGATGGCTTAAAGGTGGATAGATCAGGAAAATAAAATTTACTCAAGAAGATTAAGGGAAGTCATTATTGAAACTATATCTATGTTCACTATACAGGCATTTTATAGTTATTAATTTGTGCTACTTTACATTACTCCATAACAGTTTTCTTCCTTTGTTTCATGTGAATGTCTTCAGGATTCACAGTTAAATTTTAGACTCATTGAGGTTGAGTAATCTGGTCTTAATTAATCTTCATATTACTACATTGACATCGAGCAGAGCAGTGCAATCATTAGGTAAATAAATGGTGTTGACTGGTTAGATAATGTCAAAAATATCAAAAATGAAGAACATTATTTTTTTATCTTCAGGATGCCAAGTGTTCCAATTGTCATCTTTTTTTTTTGTTACCATCCAAACATTTGGCATAATGTCAATGTTACTCCAAACTCATGGTAATAACAAGACCAATAATAAGAACCTGAAAACCCAGGGGCACAAGCAAAGAAAAAAAAACATACCGAAATAGCAAAGAGGAAACCTAATAGTAACAGTAGTTACAAGTCAGAAAATATACAACTGAGGTTTGAATAATTTACTTAGCCTTAGCATAGAGAAAAGTTTAGATTACCTATTTTTCCTCTGTTTTGGCATAAATCAAAAAAATTTTTGACATCCTATCTCCTCCAGTAGATTATGTCCATGTTCACGCCAAGTCTTTCCTCTTTATCCTCTTTAATCTTTTCTAATTACTGACCATTTTCCCACTGTCTACAATCCCAGCCAAGTCCATTCTCCATATCCATTATTCAGCAGCAGCTCTGCTTGTTTTTGTTTTCAAGGAGCAAACTCACCCCACCCTGGATAAGCTGATCTCCTGGAATCTCTTCACCACCAAGAGGACTGAGGTTTTGATATTCACCTTAAATTGCTTCTTCCCTTTGATTAGAAGACTGGAGAGCAAAGAGTTACTTCCTCCCAAAGCCTTCCTTCATAGAAGGCTCAAAACCTTCCTGGTAACTTCAATCTTCATAAGCAGCTCTTCTTGGCTTCAACAATATACCCCCAAACCCCACGACAGACACACACACACACACACACACACACATCCACCCATGCTTTTCAGTTTCCATTTATGTGTTATTTCCACACATACCCCATTCTCCCTCATTCTTTTTTTTTTTTTGCTTTTCAGAGGGCAATTGGGGTTAAGTGACTTGCCCAAGGTCACATGGCTAGTTTTGTGTTAAGAGTTTGAGGCCAGATTTGAACTGAGGTCCTTCTGACTCTGTTGTACTCAAACCCAAATCCCAGGTAACTGCACACCACCTGATTTGTGGCCCACCATTAAGACCCTTTTATATTTTTATTCTACATTTTGTCATAGCTTGAAAATTGCTTAAGGCATGTCTTGGCATATTGCTCAAGGCATAGTTCCCTGACCCCTCCTTCCCTGATCAGCATTTTATATATTTTCCTTGAAGTGTTATGGTGTGTAAGGTTCATTATGGTTCAAGGATCTTATTTAGGGAAGACCCTGTCCTGTCCTGCTGACCAAGCAGGGCCCTCACCCTCCTCGCCCAGAACATGACTCTAGCCTGTTCTGGGGAATTCCAGTCCTCTTTACCCCATGACCCTCCACCCTGCTCTGGAAAGCACTGACTGTGGCACTCCACCCTGTGCCCTCCACCCTGTTCTAGGAGGGACCCCCATGACACAGGAAGGTTGCACCATTGTACCCTTGTGCCATATTCCCAAATTAGCCCTCAGCTACAAATCTAACCAATGGCTGTTCTTTGTTTCTGTATGTCATGACTTTTGCTAGCTCCCCTCCCTGATTGTGGTTTTTGTGGTTTTAGCCTATATAATCAAGTCTGTACCCCCAAAAAGATTACTACTCATTTGAGTGAATACACTCAGGTAGCTGTGCGCTTAACTAATAAATCCATACCTAAATTTATCTTGAACCCAGGTCTCGGCTCACTCTTATTCTCTGCACAACAACTCCAGGGCTAGTGCTCTATTCATTTCACCACCTAGCCACCCCTCATTCTCCCTCATTCTAACCCTTACAGACTGTTCTCTCTCACTCACTCCCCATTTCTCAAGTATTACCAAATCTTATCACTACTATCTCCACATCTCCACAACCTTTTTCATACATTCTTCCTTCTTCCTCTGACATTGCCACCACTCTGGTGCAGGTCCTCTTGACAATGTGCCTAGACTACTGTGATATCCCTATTTTGGGATTCCCTGCTTCAAATTTTTCCCTATTCTATCTTTCATTCAACTGACCAAGTGATTTGTCTAAAGTGGAGTTTAACCCTATCATGACACTACTGCATAGACTTTATTGGCTCCCTACAAACTTCAAGAATCAAATATGGTTTGGCAGTACAATGGTTAGAGTGCTGGACTTGGATTCAGGAAGACTTGAGCTCCAATCTGGTCCTAGACACTTCCCAGGCATGTGACCTTAGATGAGTCATTTAACTTCTGTCTTCCTTAGTTTCTTCAACTATAAAATGAGGATAATTATAGTACTTACCTCTTAGGGTTGTGAGGATCACCTGAGATATTATTTGTATTCAACTTAGTACAGTGTCTAGTACTTCTTCCCTCCCTCTTTTGTACCCTGTGGTCTATTAACCCTGACTTCCTTATTTTTCCTCATACCCATGACCCTTCATTAGCCAACTTCACCATGCTTTTTTGTTGGCTGTTGCCCTTGTCTGTAATGGTCTCCCTCCTCACCTTTGTCTCCTCAAGATTCAACTAATCTACATTCTATGTTAGGTTACTCTAGGTCCTCCCCATCATGAGATGCCTTCCTTCTGAGATTGCCTACCATTTTCACTCTATATATCTTAAAGTCTTCCCCTTAGTGGTTTACAAAGTGTCATCTTCTTAAAAATGTAAGCTATTTTAGGTGATGAATCTTATATGTTTTCCTTCCTTAATATTCTCAATGCTTATCACAGTGCTTAATATCTAGCAAGTTTTTAATAAATGCTTATTGAATAAGAATGAAGATGATCTTGAATTACAAAGAAAAATCACAGAATTGTTTGCTTCTTCATTTTAATGGACTACAGATGCAGATGTTTGTTAACATGCCTATGTGTAAGCATTATGGAAACACATTCAATATAGTATAATTAGAAGTTTA
Organism: Pseudochirops corinnae; assembly: GCA_028646515.1. NCBI lineage: Eukaryota > Metazoa > Chordata > Mammalia > Diprotodontia > Pseudocheiridae > Pseudochirops > Pseudochirops corinnae. The sequence goes on along the minus strand of CM053592.1, from coordinate 94,542,721 downwards.
ATGAGGTCATTGGAGTGTGAGCCATCACATAGGGAGTACAGTTCCTAGGGCAATAGAAATCTCATGAAGAGGTAAATTTTGGTAAAGCATTATCACCTATTGAGAAAGGTTGGGATTGCAGTTTACCAAAGTAGATAGCATAGCCAATGGCTTTTAGAAACTGTGTGTGACTTGATTATCCAATAAACTATGCTAAAGTGCTTATTAAGCTGTTTAACTACTTGTGTTAACCATCGAAGTCTGTTTTCTGTTGAACTATGTACAAAAGGACATTTCCTGGGTAGGGTATCCTTTATTTCACTACATTTTGTCTCTTTGCTTACGTATAAGTACACAAAATTTGGTAATTAGCAGTGGTCTTGGGTCATTTAGTGTGAATGAACAAGAACTCAGCTGCTAGAGATTCTATTAGGCTGTAATAGTTCTCTTGACCTTCACCTAGGAACACGGCATTATGACCACCCTTGGGGGCAAATGGTGATGGCTGTAGAATCCTCTCTCTTCATGGAGCTGTAAGTGCCTTATATGCATTAATTTGTATTAATGAATGAAAGAAATGTTAGATTTCTTTTATTTATCAGACCCACACTATAACAAATTGTTGAGTGAAAGTACAGTTCTATGAGTTTTCAGTCACAAATTGTAGTCAGCAATAATATTTTTGCCCTTTTTCTTATGAATAGGACTCTTCAAATATAAAATAAACATTTCAAATTGCTTTTCCTCTCAACATGCAGAGAAAAAACAATTTTCTGAAGTTAATAACATTTCTGAAAAGGCTGGGGGGAAATCATGCAAAGCTAAAGCATAGATTGTGAAAACCTGTTAGACAAAAACTTTTTTGAACTTCTTTTATATTCTTTTTTCTTTCTTCTAATACATTCAGTGGGTTCTTTAAATAGGCACTCATTTTATCAAGACAGACCATCTTATACATTATGGAGTCAGTGGGAATATAACACAATCATTCATACTATTATATCAATGACATTTGCTAGCCAGAACATTTCTTTTTTTTTTTTTTAATGTATTTTTGTAATGTATCTTTGGGCAATACTGAATATACAAATCTCACTAAACAAGCCCTGCTACTTTTGAGTGCTGGTCTAATCCAAAAATATATACTGATGTTTTAGACAGCATTGATTTTCAAATTACACTTCTATTTCCACACTTTCATGAGGAGTGATTTCTGTAAAATACGGAATAGAATTATTCCAAGAAAGGAAATAATAACAGATAATATTTATTTAGCAATTTTTTATTTACAAAAGGCCTCATATTTTATTTCATTTGATCTTCCTAAACACCCTGGTAGATAGATTCCCATTTTATGTGTGTGTGTGTGTGTGTGTGTGTGTGTGCGCGTGTGTATGTGTGTGCATGTGTATTATATATATATATGTATATATATATATATATATATATATATATATATATATATATATATATATATATGTCTACAGTACTTCCTGCTTCTCCTGCTCCTGCTTCTCTTCCTCTTCCAAATACTCCTACTCCTACTACTAGTACTACTACTACTGCTACTGCTAATCCTGCTCCTACTCCTACTCCTACTCCTGCTCCTACTCCCATATAGTTATATATTGCTTTAAAATTTGCAAAGCATTTTGGATATATCACCTTTTAATGTAATAACAACCTTGAAAAGTAGGTACCATTCTTATCTCCATTTTGCAATTAAGGATACTGAGGCAGACAGGTTAAGTAACTTGCCCAGGGTTACATAGTAAGTGCCTGGGTTAATAGTCTTGCTGACTCTAAGTCCAGAACTTTTTCCACTAAGCTAAAAGGAATTTAAGCAATTATCTAATCTATTCCTTCATTCTATGGAAGAGTAAATTAAATCCATGAAAAACTTTCATTAAAAATTATGGAGCCAGTCAGTGCTAGTGTTGATTCCAAAAACTAGGTCTGCCTAGCTCCATTTGCGACAACTTTCCTCCCCATCACCTTTAATGTCATGGGTAAACTCACCGTCTAAGACTTACTTATGAAAGATACTGTGTTGAGTGAATAAATATTCTATTTGGGGAAATTAACCAATGGAAGATACCAACGACTTTGGCAAGAAAGACAAAATGGTGTTGTGAAAGAATGCTGCTGTATTTGGGAGTAAAGGTAAAATCTCAGTTTCTCACACAGTGCATGAATGTTTTTGGACAAGGTTTTTAACCACTTTGAGCCTCAGTTTCCTGTCTATAAAATGAGAAGATTAGAATATATGATCCTTTCCAGCACTAGTTCATTCTAAACAGATAGTGTCTCAGATTATGCATATATTTGAAAAGCAATCATATTACCACATGGCAGAGTGAGATCAGTCTACCCTTAGGTGGAAATACAATTCAGTAGAGATTTCTGTCTGATATAACCTTTGGCTGTCTATCCATAGAATTTTTTTTTTAATATTGCCATGGTGCTGACTTTATATGTGAGGGAAATGTCTGTTATCTATTATGTGTTCGAGGTTGTTGGATTCTTGTTTTTCCCCATGAGACTTGAATAAATTAAAAAATGGGTAGAAGAGAATCATTGAACTCAAAATATGCTTATTATTTCAGTTCTGCCAATGACCTGAGGGTAATTAAAATTCAACAAGAAAAAAAATGTTGGGTGATCTACCCAGAGGCATAGTTTTATAACAGAAATAAAGAGAATCTGCCAGGAAAATTTCTAGGAACATTTTGGGGACATAAAGCACAGGAACTATGTGTTCCTAAACTCTATGGACTCTAGAGAGCAAATGCTTCTAGTGCCAGTACAATAATTGTGCCAAAGTGATAAACCACCTACAACAACTCATCTGTGAACTTTTGTCAGACAAACCAAAGAAGACAGAAATGTGAGATCAAATATGAGAGAGAGATTCCAGCAGCGGGAGCAATTGAACCCTTAAGAAAATAAAGAAGGGAGACAACTAAGTGGCACAGTGAATAGAGCACTGGCCCTAGAGTCGGGAGGACCTGAGTTCAAATCCAGCCTCAGACCTTTAACTCAAAACTAGCCATGTGACCTTAGACATGTCACTTGATCCCAGTTGCCCTACCTTCCTCCTCTAAAAAAGCAAAAAATAAAAAAAAATAAAGAAAATAAGAGGAACCAAACAGATCAGTGTAGGAAACCTCAATCTCAACACAGGAATCTTTAGAATCCAGATATGTAGGGCATCTCCTTGTCCAGAGGTCAAGAGTATAAAACCAGGAATTCACTGGGCCTATATATAGCTAGACAAATGTTAAGAGCAATGACTATTACAGGCCTTAGCCATAGGGAACTTTCAATTCACCAGGAGTGGGGCAGTGAGAAGCAGGGAGTTAAAGAAGAGGTGTCTACCACAAACTGGGGCTCCTCTGTCTACAACTGAGGTGAGGGGCTTAGCACATATTTACCAGTCATGCTGAACCAGATTTATTATAGGTAGAGACTTAGAGCTTTGTCCAATATTCAAACCAGATAGAATTAGACTACCCGAATCTGAAGAGAAAACTTGGAAATAAGACAAAAAGAGGGGGAACTTGGGACGATCAAGGCTTTGTGGTCTATACATTAGACCAGGATAAACTGTTAACGATTCTTTAAACTTCTAGGTTTTGTCTTTATTTGTTGTTTCAATTCTCTGCATGCTTCCCTGTAAGATACAATGACAACATTTAAAAAAAAATCTATAAAGGTTGTTTGCTATTTTCAGACCTCAGGGCAGTGGAGAAGGGAGGTCTGTATCCTTTTCCACAAGCACAAAAAGATGGCAAGAAACTCTCACCAAGGCAAAAAACTGGAAATTAGGGAATTCCCATCAACTGGGGAATGGCTAAACAAGTTGTGGTATATCAATGTAATGGAATACTATTGCGCTATAAGAAATGGGGAGGAGATGGACTTCATATTCACCTGGAGAGGCTAAGTGAGAAGAGCAGAACCAGGAAAAATTTGTACACAATTACGGACAAATCATATGTGTGATGACCAGCCTTGACAAACTGGACTCCAACACACAGCTATAAGACAACTCTACAAGTCTCAGGATGGAAGGAGATTCCTACATTCAGAGAAAGATCTAGAAAGAACAGAGTTTAAATGGAGACTGAACCAGTCTACATGCTATCACTCTTTTCCATGTTTGGTTTTGTTTCCTTTTTCCTATTGTCCACTCCATTGGTTACAACCCTTCTATATAACCAGACTAATGTCCAATGTGAAAGTACTTGCAGATTCTATACTTGACTGCATGTCTCCATGGGTAGGTGAGAGGTGGAGAGGGAGGGGAGAAAACTTGAAACTCAAGAGATTCTGGAACTGAATCTTGTAAACTAAAAGTAAATAATTAAATTAAAAAATTAAAAAAATTAAAAAATTAAAAAGAAACCCTAACCAATAGATGATTTCACAGTAGGAAACCAGTAGGGGGCTCCCTTAGTGTTGATAACCTATTTGAACCAAGTCATCAATGATTAACAAACTGTTACTTCCAAGGTCACTCTACACTCAGTAACCTCTTCTCATTTGAGACTCACTCAATCTATATCTACCACTCCATCAAAATCCTGATAAATGTTTATCAACTTTCAGAACGCTCTCCTACTTTCTTCAATAAGATAAATGCTTGGCTCATAGGCTTTCTTTCCTCTTTTATTCCTTCCTTCTGCCAGAGAACTGAAACAATATAAATAGTCCTTGAAAAACACTAACCTCCCAGTTTCTCATTTTACTCATTTCCTAAGACATTACTCCTCCACTCTACCTTAAGTTAGACAACATACTTACTTTCATCTCAAATATTTTCCCTTCCAACTCCTTCTATCGTCTGCCTCTCATTGAAATTTGACTCCCTCCTTATGACATAGTCTTACTGGAATCATTTTGAGCAAGCACTGACTGCTCTTTCAATAAACCCCTAATTCACTAGTCCAGGAGAGAGAATTGGAATACCTCCATACTCAGTATCATCTCTTCCATATAGATTCATTAAATTTGCAACTACTACCCAATCAAAATCCTGATTGCTGTTGTTTTTTTTTAAATTTTATTATAGTTTGCATCATTCATTTCCACAAGATTTTGAGTTACATATTTTCTCCCCCTCTTTGCCCCACCCACCACCCCAAAACAGCCATCCCAGTGTGTCCCCCCTCCCCC
>CM053592.1:94505353-94537064 GCA_028646515.1 Pseudochirops corinnae | reverse complement strand
AGGTCAGTTATTCTTTGAATGATATATTTCACATTGTATTCTTTTTCATTCTTTTGGTTTTGTTTTATTGTTTCTTGATTTCTCATCAAGACATTAGCTTCCATTTGCTTCATTCTAATTGTTACATAAATATTTACTTAGCTGAGCTATTACACCTCCTTTCCAATTTGACCAATTCTACTTTTTAGGTTATTCTTTTCCTCATTGCCTTTTTGTACCATTTTTACCATTTGTCCTGGTTTTTTTTTTAAGGCATTATTTTCTTCAGTATTTGTGTGTGTGTGTGTGTGTGTGTGTGTGTCTTATGAAACTGTTTGATTTATTTTTCATTTTTTTTTTTTTTGCATCACTCTCATTTCTTTTGCCATTTTTTCCTCTACTTCCCTTACTTGATTTTCAAAATCATTCTTGAACTTTTCCCTGGTCTGAAACCAATTCATATTTTTCTTGGAGGCTTTGGATGTAGCAGTTTTGACTTTGTTATCATATCTTTAGTGTGTATTTTGATTTTCCTTGTCACTATAGTAACTTTCTAAGGTCAGAATTTTTTCTGTTGTTTGCTCATTTTCCCAGGCTGTTACATGACTTTTAACTCTTTGTTAAAGTGGGATGCTGCATCCAGGGCAGAGGGTGCACTGTCTCAAGCTTCTGGGGTTTTGTGCAGCTCTTTTAAGAGATACTTCTAGGGACCCCTACATTTTCAGGTCTTTCAAGATGGTTTCAATCTAAGATTTACTACTCTCTCAGCCTGTTCTCTGGTGTGTAAGTGGCCATAAGCTCTCTTTTCTGCCTTGGAACAGTGAAAACAGTCCCTAGTCCATGTGGTGGCAAGCTCTGTTGTGCTACTGCTCTTCCTCACCCTGGCAGTGCCACCCAGAACTGCAACCCTGATCTGAGTATGGGCAAAGCAATAAAGTCCTGCCTTAAAGCTGGCAAAGAGACTCCTGTAATCTCCTTCTGACCAGTTGTTTGACCCTCTTATCATCTGAGGGCTAAGAGCTCCAGAATTAACTGTGGCTGATTCAGTGACTCCCAAGGCCTGCTCCTTGTTTGCTGGAACTGGGGCTGTGTTGGCATGGCCTGCACTGCACTGTGCTCTACTCTCCCCTAGGTGTGACAGACCTTTCCTGCTGACCTTCTAAGTTGTCTTTTGTATCTGTAGCCTGAGAGGTCTGGAAAACACCAATACTGCCAGTGATTAAGTTGCCTCATACTTCCTACTGGTTTGCCTAGGCTAAAGCTGCAAAGGTGTGGCCTGTGCCGGATTGCACCCCTCTCTTATGCTGATATAACATTCCTTTCCTACCTGATCTACTAAGTCAGTGGTTCTCAACCTTCCTAATGGCATGACCCTTTAATACTCATATGTGAGCGTATCTGCATGTGAGCGAACCCACCTGGAGACGGATAGAGGAGCAGTGTCTCGGTTCCTAAGACCATTGGAAATATATATTTTCTGATGGTTTTAGGCGACCCTTGTGAAAGGGTCATTCAACCTCCAAAGGGGTCATGAACCATAGGTTGAGAATTACTGTTCTAAGATATTCTGGGAGGGAAAACTGCCTCATTCCATCTTTTTTTAGTTGCTGCCATTCTAGAATTTGTTTAGAGTCATTATTTAAAGGTATTTGGAGGGATTTGGGAGAGAGCTTAGGCAAGTTGCTGCCTTTACTCCACCATCTTGGCTTTGCCTCCCTAACATTTTTTTGAAGGAATTAAACACAAAAAAATAGATGAAGACTTACTCCTCTGGATTGAGAAAGATTGGTAAGACAAAGCATGTTGGGTTTGATTGTGCAAATCTGTGGGATCGAGTTTGAATCATTTTGCTTAGTCCTTCCAGTTTTTAGTCTTTGAATATCCCTGTTTCTATGCTAATTGTGAAAGTATCTACATATTCATTTGTTCCCTGCAGAGAGATTTTTTTAAAATAAAGTATTCTATCTCTTTTCATAGTTCATACTTGTAACCTGTACTCAACTTCTTATTTCTCTATGAGTATGTGTATATATATATATATATATATATATATATATATATATATATATATATATACACATACATACACACACACATACATATAGATATATGCATATAGACATAGGTAGACACATATATACATACACACATATACACATATGTAATTAGCACACATAATTAATAATATATGTGTATATATGTATGTATATAGATATATAAATATATAATTTCATATCAATAATCCTAAGCCTACATTAGTTTTTTTCAGTTATTTTTCTTACTGTGATTACAAAGAGATGATCAGAATTTTAAGATTATAGATCCAGAACTGAAAGAGTTTTCAGTGACCATCTAATATTTTTTACAGATGAGGGAACTGATGCCCAGGGAGATTAAATGACTTACTAGAGTCACAACATTAACACATGTCAGAAGTCAGATTGGTATTTTCCACCTGGAAAAAACCTCAGACAAAGTAGGCATCAGTAAATAAAGTGAGGCATTTATTCAGGGTCAAGGAATTGCAATTTATGGCAGCATGCTCTCTTTTCAGACAAGGATACCCCAGAAGGGGAATTACAACAGGGGTTTATATATACTCATGAGGGACAGCTAAGTAGATGGAACAATGAGTCACAAGCTGTTTACTATTTTAGCCATTCTGTCATTGAAACAGATGAAAAGCTTTGGGGTGTGTAGCCGTCAGAGGGGAACAGCATGTAAAGTTCAGCATCTTCTTGGAAAAAAATGCAGGATCAGTTTAAGCCACCTCTAGCCAGTAGAGACAGGCCACTGTCCAGGCTCCAAGTATGGGGTCACCAGTGTGGTCAACAGAAGAGTTGAACTATAGGAAGGGAGTTTTTTTAGGAGACTAACACAAAGTTACAGTCTTGAAACTATCTCTGACTAGGAAAAGAGACAGTTAGAAACTGCTGGTCAGAGGAGGATAGGGGCCCAGAATTTCCCAGAGCTCAACAATTTGGAGGTCCTCTGGCATGAAAGTCAGTTTTCTTTCTATAGTACCACCTTCTTTATCAGACCTCAGAGGTCTAAATTTTCCTCTCCTGAAGAGATAGACCAAAATATCTTGAGCAAGCCTTTGAAATTTCAAAGAAAAGTTGTACAAAATGACTTCTTCTTATATCCCAATGGAAAGAGGCAAAGCACAGATTCAAAGGACTCAATAATGTCAATAATGGAGAAGACAGAGAGGTGATCAGTCATCTTTATAAGAGAATATGAAAGGTCTTGACATCATTGGAAGTCACCTTGGATTAGATGATGAATGTTTACTTAAAGTGCTAATCTCCTAGAGAAGTCACTATATAGTATCCCAAAAATCTTAGTGACATTTTTAACCTTTAATAACTTTAAGCTTCATTAATTTAAAAGTGTACTAAGACTTTTAGGATACCCTGTGTCATATATTGTTAGGAGAACTTTTGATTTTCTTTCATTGATTTTTATTATTTAGGAAAGTCAGGGATGTTTCTCTAAGAAGGTTATTGAGGTGGCTGAAACCTGTAGGATGTCAAAGTGTTCTTCAAAGTCTCAACATTCCTCTGTTCAGAAGCCAGAGGAAGAATATCAACTGTCCCTGACTTTTTGAGAAACTCAGTGCCATGTGAATCCCTTCTTCCTCAGTGAACACACTAAATGGGCTTTAATATACAATCTGACCTAGTTTACCTGTACAGTCTGTTAAGTAGCTTTTTTTCCTTAGGGGATGTATGAGATTATGACTATTTTACTGTTTATTTAACTTTTATGACATTGAAGAAAACATGATTATGAATTGGTCTGTAACATTTTTTTTGTCCTTTGAGGAATGTACAACATTTCACTATGTAAACAATTACTTTTCTATCACTCTAATATAATTTTGAGTATGAGAGGCCTTGTTAGAATACTAATTCTTTCCATATTTTTTTTTCTGAGACCTGAACCCATCCTTAAGCTTAATAGAGCATAGGTTTTTACGTCTATACTTTCTACCTAATTAGAGATCAATTTTGTCAGTAGTTGCCTATCATGTGAACACAGAAAGGAAATATTTACCCCATGAAAATATCTATGGGTAAATTTGATTATGTTCTCTCTATTAAGAAGGAGAATTTAGAAGCTGTAAATATTAGCTATATTTTGCAAATTAAGAAGTTCAATTGTGGATCTGTCCTATGGTAGACAAGTGGATCCCAGATAGACTTAATTATACTTGTGTTCTCAATTCTGAACTGATCACATTAAAAAGAGTACTTTTTTTCCCCAAGTTATGAACTAGATTTTGCTATTGTTGTTAAGTCACTTCAGTTTTATCTGACCCTTTGTGACCATATTTGAGATTTTCTTAGCAAAAATACTGTAGTGGTTTGTAATTTCCTTCTCCAACTCTATTTACACATAAGGAAAATCAAGCAAATAGGGTTAAGTGACTTGCCCAGGGTCACATACCTAGTAAATGTCTGAGGCCAGATTTGAAATCAGGAATATTTGCTGGTATCCAACTGAGGAATAGATGAAAGATTGAACTCCAGAGGAAAATTGTAAAGGAGATTCTCTACTGTCTATAATCTTTTAATTTCCAAAGTACAGACCAAGTCAACTTTACATCTAATGTCTTGGCACTTAAAACCAAACTCTATCACCCTGGTTCCCACTTATTTCTTCCCTCTGTGCCTGGAAAACAATCTTTATTCACCTTTGTCCCCTTAGCATACCTATATAACTTTGAAAACCAGATGAAATACCACCTCCTATATGAAGCATTGTGGAAGACCCCATCCCATTCTGATTTTTAATATTCTCTCCCTCTTTGAATTACCTTTTTTTTTTATGACCAGGTTCAATTTTGGGACCTGTCAAATACTTTGATTCATTCTTCCTCTCCAGGTTTTCCTTGGGAATATCAGAATATAGCTAACTTCTTTTTGTCTCTAAAGAAAAGTTAAACTGGTTCTTTTGGCCCCATATAATAAGTATTCAGGCAAATAGAACAGTATTTCACCTTATCAAAATCAGTATTTCACCTTATCAAAGAACAAACATCAGAACAAACAAAAAACAGAAAGGATCCATACCTGAGTCATACAATTAAGAAAACTCTTGTCCTTACTCTAGCAAGCCTCCTCCAAGCACGTATTTAATCTTCCAGACATTTGTTTCTGCTCTAGGCTTGCGTTGCTCTTAGAAGGGAAACCACTGGAGAATCAACCTCTCTTCTGTTCATAAATCCCATTTCCTCTAGAAAATCTTACATACTTACAGCATCTCTTGTCTCTCTATCTATGCATAGGTACAAAACTTATAATTCCAGTAAAGAGTAAAGTCCAGGTTTAATCCTCAACAAAATGGTTGCTACAATTAATGTACTTTGGTTCCAACTCCTGCTTAGTCCTGAAACTTCTATAATTGGCCCTGGATTTCAACATTGTCCAACAATTTCTACATTTCTCCCCTATTGCTTCTGGCTATCTCCATATCTATGGTTATATGATTTCTCTCCTCCTTGGGCCACACATTTTGCTAAAGGGACCTCATTAAAAAAAAATGGGCTTCCTTTCCAGGGGATTCAATCTGAATCTCTGTAGTTCTCTGTAGGAAACTTTATGCCTATGGCCTTCTCTGTATCTCCTCTTTAATAAGTGAAATTAAAGGTCATAGGCCAACTGTATAAATTAACCATTCATTAATCAGTCACTCTGATAGTGACTATGGTATTAGTGGGCAAATAAGTACACAGTGAAATGAGATTTTTAGGAGTCATCTTTAATGCCAAAATAAATTCTTCATTGTTTAACCTAGCAAAGTTACTAAACAAGAAATTACTTCAAACCAGGCTTCTCCTAGACATATCCTGTAGATCTTTTTGTTTCTCCTATCCACTGAAGTGTAAGAGATACTAGGGAGTAAGGAAGCCAAAGCTAACCTAAGAGTCAGGAAGACCATAGTTAAATCTCTGCCTCTGGGTAATTCTAATTGTCTGTAATTCCTGGGAAGTTATTTAACCTCTCAGTGCCCCTAGGTAACCTAGACTATAGAACAGATGAAGTTTAGTAGAACAGATAACATTTTTAATCCTGTTCCCCACCACTCACTCCCAAATTCACACAAACAAAATGTAATCTCTTTGAGTTCAGGGGCTGTTTCCTTCTTGACTTCATATTAATAGCACCTATCTTTGCCTTGCACACAGTAGGCTTGCAACCAATGTTCAATTGTATTGGATTGTCCATGGACATTTTTCCTATGCTAGTTGCTACCTCTTTTGCAGTTGCATTTAAACAAATTCATGTTAGAATTGAAGAAAAAAAAGCTTATGGTTTATATCTTTTCACAATAAAAAGTTTGGAGTCAAAGAAAAAAAGAGGTTAAATTAAAAAAAAAAGTTACTTTGAAAATAACCCATTGAATTTCTATAACTCAGTAGTGCCATTAAACAGTATGAAAAAATAGCTGCAATATTTGCCAGCATCCAATACTTTAAAAACACATATACTACTAAAGGGTCACACAATGCAACATCATCTCCCCTGGAGACAGAGGTATGGATTTATACAGATTCTATCTAACTTTGTTCACTGCTGATATCCAGCTGATAGAAGTTTTCAGCATCAGAAGAATAAAGAATACTACTCTTTTTAAGGTCAGCATCTTCTTAATATCTAGAACTTTCTCTCCACTTTCAAGGAGAATGAGTGCCAATTGTATGAATACAAAGATGAACAGATGTCCCAAGACCAATGACATCTTTGTCAAAGATGCAGTTAGTTTACTAAGTTAATATTTTAGCACATTATGAAATATCTTCCTTCATTTGCAGTGCAGGCACCATGTTGTAAACACCTGCTCCAGACTACTAAGAGGAAGCAGATATGTATGGAGGTATACAAGCTTTCACAACTCTTATATTTGGAAACAATAGCTCTTCTTTTGAAAATTAATTTTAATAACTGTGGATAGTTTTCTATGAATTGAATAGTTTTGCATGAACACACACAATTAAATTAATATGCAAATGCCTATGTTCCTCTGGGAATACTAAGAGATTTTTTTTGTAGCATATGAGAAGAGTGTAGGAAATACAATGCACAAAATCATCTTTCTTATTCAACAAAGTAGTATGAGTTATTTTTCCCCTCAATATGTAGAGGAATTATAATTCATTCATGAAAGAAATTTTTAGAGAATTTTATTAAGTGACTATACAGATGAATAAAGGAAAAAAGGAAGAGTCGATGTGAGGGCATTTCCCAAAATTGTTAAAAAGTTGACCCTCAGATTAGAAAGCTTTACTTTGGTGCAGGCAGGGTGCACACACAAAGGTTTCCATTATTTTCTTCATGGAAAGGCCTAGCTCCTTCCTTAACTATTTCCTTCCAGCTCCCCTTCAGACTGGAGTTTCAACCAGGAAGAACAAGTAGAAATTGTGACCCCCTTTCAGTCTTTCACTTTCTGATGCAGATGAACTGGAAAAGCGTTAGCAACAAAAGTCTTTAAGTGTATTTCTGCCCTTGATTTCTTTCTCTTTCTCCCAAAGACCTTTGCTTTCTTAGTTATTGAATAGTTTCCTAAAGGAATGTTGACCCCACTAGGAAGGTTGACAAGATCCTTGAAAGCAAATTCTTCTGCTGCACTGAGCAATCTTAAGCCCCATCAACAGCTTTTTTGTGCTAAGGAAACATGAAAGAGAAGGCCGGGAGCTGGTTTTCCCAGAAGCCTTTGTGTGTGTTATTACTAAGGGCATCTGCAGGACTCTATGGGTATAAATTAAAATATACCACTTTTTAAATTTATTTATTAGGTAGGGCTCATTCATTTGGATTCTTTTAGATGGTCTTATGTGATAATAAGAACTAAAGTATTCATAGATGCAAATGTTGGAATTCATAAATAATTCAAATAATTTTTTTAAAATAAAGAAAGCAAAAAAAAGAGACAACAGTGAGTGACATTGCTTGGGGTGAGGGAGGGGGCAGCTGGGGAAGAAAAGAAACACATGTCCTACATTATCTCTAGTCACAGTGAAGTGAAGATAAATTAGGCACACAAAAAAAAAATCAATAGAATATCCATGAACTGGGTTACTAAATCTATAAAGTACTAACTGTAGGATCTGAAATGCAATTAATTCTCTATTGCTGATATTTCCTCATAGGAATAATATATGCTCAGTCACTTTCAGTTTATTTCAGCATCATGCAGATGAACTGCATGTGGTGACTATTGCTGATGATGCTCTACAACCTCATCAGTCACATTCCTAATAAGCAAGAAGAGACTGGTAAGAAAGGTAACTGAAAATGAAACATGTTAGGTTAGTTATATAAGGGTATTTTTGTCTTTGAAAAATTCTGAATTACATAATCAGACAAGGAGAGAGTTTTGAGGGAAAATGAAGAAGGGCATGTTCTTTTTTTTAAATTTTAGAGTCTTTGTTTAATATCTGTTCTAACTCCTGGACTCCCCCAGATTCTCCCTCACACACACACTTGACTCACTTAGGAATTTCTCAATGTTTTTTTTTTTCCTTTTTCTTTCAATGTTTTTTTTCTTCTTTACTACTCTAGAAATTGCCTTGAGGCAGTATCACATAATGAAAAAAATCCCTAGATTAGAATAAGGAGAGACTTGAGTCTGAATTTTGTCATTAATGCTTAAAAGTCTTAGCACAGTATCTGGCACATTGTAGTCACTTAATAAATGATTTACTGACAGACTAACTTAACAATTGTGCAAAATATTCTCTGGTATTAAAAAACATTCTAAGGAATATTGATCTTTAGGAAGGTGATGAGATCTTTAATTTTTTGAACAAACTTCGTAATATTTCTTTTTTTAAAAATTAACTTTTGTTTATTTTTAGATTATATCATTCATTTCCATGAGATTTTAAATTACGAATTTTCTCTCCATCCTTCCCCTACCCACCACCCCAAAACAGCAATCCCAAATTTACCCCCTCCCCCAATCTGCTCTCTCCTACATCCTCTCCCATCACCCCTCAGACTTTCCAGCAGGCCAAGGTGGATCTCCTTACCTCTCTCTCTCTCTATATATATATATTTTATCATTTGCTTTTAGAATGTTAAATTCTAGATTTTTTCCCTACCTCCCTCATCACCTACCCCCATTGGAAAGACAAGCAATTCCATATAGGCTGCACATGTGTAGTTACGTAGAACAATCTCCACAATATTGTGAAAGACTGACTATATTTCTGTCCTTCCTATCCTGCACCCCACTTGTTCTAGTCTCTACTTTGTCCCTGTCTCTTTACAGAAGTGTGTGCTTCTAACAACCCTCCCTCCCAAACTGCCCTCCCCTCCATCATCCCCCCTTTTATCCCCATCCCCCCTACTCTCCTGTAGAGCAAGTTAGCTAAGTTAGTTACCCAAGTTAGAATGTATGTTATTCCTTTCCTAAGCCAAATTCAATAAGAACAAGGTTGACCCATTCCGTTTTACCTTCCCGTTCTTCCCCTCCATTGTAATAGTTATCCTTTGTCTCTTCTATATGAGATTATTAACCCCATCCTGTCTCTCCCTGTCTCCTATCCTTCTATGCCTCTACCACCTCTCAATTTCACCTTTTTGGACTACCTGAAAGTCATCATCAGAAAAAGAACCTAGAAATCATCCTTCAAAAAATTCTCAAGGAAAATTGCTCTGATATTTTAGAACCAGAGGGCTGTAATGATACTGAGATTTGAAGATCTTCCATGCCCCTTGAACTTGCTGACATAGCAGGAAGGGGTGGAGAAAGAGAAAGCCGAAACCAAGCTAGTGTCCGTGCAGTGGAGACTGGAAGCAGTAGCTGTGGTTGTGGCTTGTGTAACTCTGCTTCCAGAGGGTGAGCTTTGTCCCAAATTGCTGGGGTTTTCATAGCTGCTGGAGCTATTACGAGACTATGTCTCTGCAGCCCCCACCAGCTTTGGCTCACTGAAAACAGACCTCAGGCCCACCACCCAAGACCACGATCTTGATCCAGGCAGCTTAAGGCAAGAGCACTTAGCCTCTGAATGATTGCTTGGCCTCCCTGCAATTGGCAGGCCACAAGCTCTGAAGCAGCCACATGGAGGTAGCTGCAGAACTGCCACTTCTGCTGCTTTCTTGCCTTGGGGGTGGCCGGCCAGATCCTCTTTTCTCCCTCAAATTTAACCAAGTTCCACTTACTTTTCATTTTGTCTTTGTTTCTTATAGGTTGATAATTCTGGAAACTGCCACAGTTGCTGGTGATCCACTCTCCTGAAAGCTCCAGCTGTGGCTTGTCCTGGCTGCTCTGGGCCCAACCCATGGTTTCAGGCCATGGGAGTCATGGTTCTCTGTAGTTTTGTGGTTTCTGGAGCTCTTAAATTTGTTTAGAGTCATATTTTATAGGTATTTGAGGTGTTTATGGGGGGAGCTGAGGAGTTTTCCTGCTTCTATGCTGCCATCCTGTGTAATATTTCTTTCAATTAGTTTTAGTTCATTCTCTTTATGGTCATTGCAGAGATCCTTCATCTGCAGAAAGATTTTCACATATACATGTATGTGTTTGTGGTTATATATTTATATATGCACACATACATATGTGTATATATACATATACATACATACGTATATACCTGTGTGTGTGTGTGTGTGTGTGTGTATAGTAGATGTGGCTTTAAGGAGGGAGCTACCTTAGCACAGAGGAAAGTAAGAAGTGATTATTCAAATTGTGTTCCAACTCCTAGAGTAATTGTGCAGGAAAAGGCTGAGTCTCTTCCTCAGAAAGACTTACCCATCTTACCCATATACTTCTTAGAGTCTGGGTAGAAAGGAGGGCAGTCCTGGGAAAGAGGCAGCATGATAGCTGTACTCTGAGCATGCATTGGAAAGGTCAGTGTAGTCTGGCAAAGGACTGTGAAGGAGGAAAACTATGATCTTGTGCCATGGCAAGGTGGTAGAAATGTGGTTTCTTCTTGATGTTATCATCCAGGGGAAAAAGCCTGTTGACTTTATGCTTGTTGTAGTTCAATTTACTTGAAGACTGTTATGATCTATGGCATTTCACCTTGACATGTACATCTATTATAATAAAATAACCACTGTCCAAGCAGAATACTGAACCATATGCTAGCAATTATCATGTAATTTACCAAGAAATATTATCGAATGTCTAAAGTGAGCAAGACATTAAGATAATTGTTTCAAGGAATATAGCAATATCAAGAACTTGACACCTTCCCTCACACAACACACAAAGCAACGAACATTTATTAAGTACCTATCAAAATATAAGAACAAAAACTTCAGGTAAGGGAAATATATACCACAAACATGACAAAGATTCAGCATATTATCAACAATGGCTTGTAGATAAGAAGAGTTTTAAGAGACATCATCAAGGACATGGAAGACCAGATGAACAGAAGATATGATTGTATACTGAGAATACAATATATAGCAGATGGACATCACAGATTTTGCACTGGAATCCATAAAATATTAACAAACGTAGAGAAAAGTGACATTAAGTACACTGGGTGGATACTCTGTAAAAGATTTAGGGAAGGGTGTAGACAAGAATCTCATGGGATAAGAATTCACAGATAGGTAACATTCTGTTCTGATGGAGGGTATCTCCCCTTACTGTCCCCATCTCTCTCCATGATCATAAATATAAGCATTGAAAAAGTTATGAGATTTTTACGGCAGCATTTAATAAGCCATTACATTTGATGCGTCCTTTAAAGTGTGGGGAGTTTAAGGACTTTTGGTTATTTTTACAGATCTCATAATTTCATTTAACATTTTACACTGCATCTCATGGGTAGTGAGATATCAGTTATAACTTTAAAATGTGATGAAGGTAACAAAATGCCATTTTCAGAGGGATAGATGATACACTGTTATATTACCAATCTGCTGCCAAATAGGTACACCATTTAATGTCTAATTTAACTAAAACAGGTCTCAAAAATTGTTGTGAAAATATCCAAGGGACATCCTCCTTGGTTTTAAGGAGCAAAGAAAAATGAATAAACTTAATGAAATATGTATGCCAAAATGAGCAAATACATGATCTCCAAAAGCTAGAATCTAACTCTTTATGGCATAATGGATAAAGTGGAAGAGAAAACACAATTGTCATTAGGGGGAAAATGAGAACAAATATAAATGAGTCATAAAATAAAGCATCCTTCCTCTTGCTTTCAGGGACTAGGAAGGTTCTGACAACGCATATCCCTTTTTGGTTGTTGTTCTAGTTTAAAAACTCATTTTAAGTTTGAACTTAGACTCTATATATCTGGCCTCTTTTGCAATCTTTTTGTTTCCCTTTCTTGTTCTTTTCTGTACCTTCTTCTGAGACAGGGCATCTTAACCTAGGGTTCATGACTAGATTTCATAGGGTATATAAATTTTTTTAAGAAAAAAAAATTACACATTTATTTTCACTAACCTATAACTAAAATTGAGCATTTCCTTCAATTATCATTTTTTAAAAAAATACACCTTTTTCCTGAAATCTGGTCCATAAACTTCATCAGACTGACAGAGTCTATGACACAAAAAATTAAGAATTCCTAGACCAAAGATTATGCTTATATCATATTATTTCAGCTTTGATGTTGATAGTCCCATTTTATATGAACACAAGTTATTATTCAAATTGTTTAAAGAGGAGCAAGTTGGTGGTATTTTTTTAATAATTACAAAGTTCCAAGAAAAAAATTAACCTTAAGTAAAGTATACCCTAAAAAGATTTTTCTAAATTTCATTTACTTAGTCTCCCCATTTATTTGCATAACATTTCTTCAGGGACTTTGAATATGATTTTTTGTTCCTACCTTTATCTCCTATGTTCACAATACTTCATAGAGCCTCTCCCACTTACCATGTGATGAACACTTTTACATTTTAGAGAATGCTAAGTTTAAATCACTATTATTTTGAATGACCCTCATTCTGCAAGGTGTAATGATACATATCTTGTTCTTAGTGCTTATAAAAAAAATTGATATCACTAATGTTTTAAACCCAATGATTTGAATTGTATGATAGTTCATGAAAAATATTAAATCTTTGCTGTTAACTATTAAGACCTTTTGTTCCAGTTTCTATCAATAACCATTTCTCTACTAAATAAAATTACAAGTGCTTCTGTAGTCCCTTTATTTTTAGATGATTTAGTTTAGTGTTGACCTTTTTGTTTCTTAAGGTCTAAACACACACAGATCTATTACATCAACATCCATGTTCTTTCTTTGGTGTCATGCCTTAAAATAATAGTTCAATGGATCTGAACTCCCCTTGATATAGATATCACTTATATTCATACAGGTCATAACCTATTAATGCCTTTTCCTATTTATTAATTTGTGTCTATATTTTCTAATAAATCATCCACAAGGGTCTACACAAAATACTGAAGACTATCTTCTAAATCTCTTGACATTACCTGAATGCCAATATAGCTAGTGAACTAAGTAGCTGCTATCCCTTATTCTTATTACATGATCTTTTTGATTACATACTATCTTTTATAGTAAAGGCAGCTCAGTATAGTAGAGAGCTGGCCTCAGAGCCAGAGGACCTAAGTTCAGTCACACCTCAGATACATATGACATGTAATCCTGAGCAAACCACTTAATTTGTCAGTATCACAGGCAATATCTAAGATTCTAAATTGTAGATTTACATTGACAGATGAAGCTTCCTCTCTGAGAGTTCCTTACTATAATGATTTTATAAATCCAAACCAAAAAAAAAAATACTACATCACATTTTAATGTAATCCATCATTAGTAATATGCTTTTGTTATTGTTCAATCACTTATTTTTCAGTAATGTCTGACTCTTCATGATCCCATTTGAAGTTTTCTTGGCAATGATATTAGAGTGATTTGTCATTTCTTTCTATAGCTCATTTTACAGATCAGGAAACTGTGGCAAACAGGTTTAAGTGATTTACCTGGTGTACCACAGCTAGTAATTGTCTAAGGTCAGACTTGAACTCGGGTCTTCCTGACTCCAGGGTCAGCACTCTATGCACTGCACCACATAGCTGCTTTGGTAATATGCTACAGTCTATTAATATTTACCATAGGTATATGTACCAGATTTTGGGGGTGGGGTGGGGGAAATTACTCAAATATTTTGCCAGTCTATGACTTCTAGCCATATGGATTCACTGGAACAGTATCTATACTAATAAGATCTAAATGGATCCTGTAAATTATAGTCCAGTGAACTTGACTTAATTTCTTTGAAAAAAGGAGTATCTTATTAAAGCCATGCTTAGCAAAGCTCTGGAACCACAATCACAAGAGCTAGCAAGTATGGCTTTAGAAAAGAATAGACCACGCAAAGCTAGCTTCACTTCATTATTTGACAGTGTTATTACATGTTTAAATTAGAGGAATTCTATAGATAGTATATCTTGATTTTTAGGAAAATTTTTTTAAAAGTTTCATGGTCTTATGAAAAAGATGGAGATTTGTAGAAGGATAATGTACTTAAGTAAATTCAAAGCTAGTTGAAAGTTTAGCCCTAAAGAATAGTCATTAATGTTCCCATGCCAGCCTAGGAGAAGGAAAAATCTGGTGAAGTGCCCTAGGGAACCATGCTGGACCCTTTGCTAATTAACATGTCAATAAATGTATTGAAAAAAGTCTTAGATGGAATCATTATCAAATTTGTTTATGACACACAGTTAGGAAGGATAGCTAACACACTGCATGAGAGACTCAGAATTCAATAAAAACTGACAGGCTAGAAAATTTAGCCAAATCTAATAAAGATGAATTCAGTTCAGACAGATAATAATGAAATTTAATAGAGACAAACATAAAAATTTACACTGGGGTTAAAAGTGCATTTTTACAATTATAATAACGTATGGTATGACTGCACAGCAGTTCATCAGAAGAAGGTCTAGGGGTTGTACAGAACTGGAAAAAGGGTGATATCCATGATAGCTAATAAAATGTTAGATTGTATCAAAAAGATATTGTCTTTAAGCCCAGGCACTTGAGAGTCTTACCATACTCTGCCTTAGTTGGACCATTTCTATTGTCACCTCACCACATTATGAAGTCAATGCATTTCAATCTTTTACACAATAAGTATTGTGTAAATTCTTGGCAACATATTTTAGTAAGGATTTTGATAGGCTGGAGAGTATCTGGAGAAGATAAATCTCTTTGAAATCATATTATTTAGTATCATTGAAGGAAATATAGATGTTTATCCTGAAGAAGAGAAACAGAAATGGAGGCACATTATTTGTTTCCAAGTCTTTGAAGAGTTTTTACATGGAAGTGTGACTTTTTCTCCAACTTGGCCCTAGAGATCCGAGCTAGAATTAGTAAGTGGAAGCTGCAAATAGGCAAAGTTAGACTTAGTACAAGAGGGGGAAAAGGAAAATTATGAGGCACTATAGCTACTCAAAAGTAGAATGGGATAACTTGGAAGGTAGTAAATTACCCCTCATTGGAGGTTTTCAAGCAAAGACTGAATGAATACTTGTAGTAGTCAATGTAGAGACAGTTCTTACTGAGGTAGGTATTAGTTGGACTAGATGCCTCCTTAGGTCCCTTCCAGCAAGGAAAGTGATGTTCAATCTTTCATGAAATAATATGACTACCATTTCTTATCTCTTTCCCTGCTTCTTTATGGATGATTGTAATTCTCTGCCTCCTATACTCTTCCAAAAAAAATATAGAGTAAAAATACTTCTTTCAGGTATGGAAAATAGTAGGAAGTGACTTCCAGTAATGCAAAATTTTAGTTTATTTAAGCTTTCATTAGATTATTAATTATTATTAGAAATAAAAATTGCTATTTGGTGCATGACATACATAATTAAAGAATTACATAAATATGTATCCATATTCATGAAGCAATATATCAAAAGTATTATTGAACTGAATAAAACCATATTTTAAAATGATCTTTAACTTGAAAATTGGTGATGAAGATGATGATGATGATGGCAACAATCATGATGATGATAACTTGAGATAAAATTTATTTGGTACTTTGCTATACAAAATCCATTCAGAAAATATTTTTAGTAATGCAGACATCTAGGAACAATGCCCATCAAAACCTTTTTGGAGGTGATTTTATTTTTGCTTTGATAAGTTTAAGGCCCTTATTATTATGTTTACATACATTTTTGGCTTATGAACTAGCATCTTATTGAGTTTGTAATTCAGATTTCCACTGTGTATTGATATTCTCTAAATATTCTCTAAATATGCTGTCATGGATCAGTTAAACTACTTTGTCTGAAGAATCTGAATTTACTCCCTCCATAAATTGAAAGACATTTTCACTTTTTCTTTGTCTACACTATAATATTTCTGTCTCCAAAATTATTTCATCTGATTTGTGGAGCTTATGTTTTACTTTAATGAGTCCAATGAGCATTTCTCCATATAGAAAGAAAAGTGCATTTGATTCCAATATTGTATTCTTTATATTGTTAATGGACAGCTAACAACTATACAAATGCAAGAAGTAAAATCTTTTCATATTAAATATATGCATGTATTTCATTCTATAATCATCAATAGAAAATATAGGATAACTCATTAGTTTTAGTGGTTCTCTCATTTTCTTCCTCCATCTTGCTGTCTTTATTATTTTTCTTAGTCATTAATATAGATTAAAAATTATTCTTTCAGGACATACCAACATTGACCCTATTCAATACGGTTTTCCAGTATTTTTGATGCCTGGTACTTCTTTTAGTCATTAGGGAATTCAATCTTTCCATAGATTTCTGGAGATACATTGTTGAGCTATACTTTTCCATTCATTTACTTATATTAACAAAATGTCTGATAGTCTAGGGAGGCTTTGAACAAGTCTAATCAATAAATCATGGTATACTTTCAACTTCTTGCTCTATTTTTGAATAAGAATTTTCCACTTGTACAGAGGCATGGTCCAGTGCAGAGTTATTCCTAAAACTATAGGTACTTGCATCATACTTTAGACATAAAGAAAATGAGATTGCTAAGAAAAGTCATTTGAAGTGACCTTCAAATGAAAATGGCTTCTGAGTGACCACTGGGGATACCTAAAACAAAACTGGTCACTATGTCAGGAAATGAATGGTAGATAATTTTACTGAGAAATGATGAGATTAATGAAGCATTTTCTCATGAAATCTCTTCAGGTAGAAGCTAACTCGATTACTTCTGGGAGAAGGTTAAGCATTAAGAATAGATTTCCCATAACTTTATCAAAACCCCTAGCACCACCAACCCACATGAGTGGAATAGAAGACATGTACACATTTCCTAGGTTTTGTTGCTGGTGATAAACCTTAGCATAAATATTAATGTCCCTATAACCTTGCAGTTCACTATCCTTGTCCCTAGACAAATTTGATACTGATAATGCACAGATATGTTTTTGGTTTAGTTTTTTTCCCCTATACTAGTGAAGATGCAGGGTTTTTTTTTTATAGGTTTAAGCAATTTATTTTCAAGGCATATAAAAGAAGGGACAATATTAATTATACAAAGTAAAAAAAAAAGTCCCTCAGACCTTATAATTACCACAACCCCCCTAAGAAAGTGACTGAAAGAATATTAAAAAAAAAAAAAAAAAACTACTGGCCCATATGACTACTTTCCCATATCTACAAAATGTTTATGAAAATAAACCACTCGTACATTTAGAATATCTTTTGGTAACCTTAAGGTATGCAAATGGAATAGGCAGATTTTTGCAAGCAGCATTTTACAATATACTACATCTTTATAATAACACAGTTTATTAAAAGGCAAAGAAACCACAGGCTCCCATGACGCTCATTGTTCATTGACTTAAAAAACAACATTTTGTTTAAGAGATAAAAACGTCATGGTAAAGACTGTTCTCCAGCAAATTATCTTCTACACATGTGACAGAATCTTACAAGGTTCTTTGTAAGATATACTAGAAATAGCTTATGACTTTTAACTATTAGTAGCAAGTGATATGTATAAGAAAAATTGTGCTGGTGGAGCAGTTGCTACTATCATAGATGACATCCCAGGTAGAATCCAGATCAGAGAGATTTCCTTTAGATGATGAGGTATCCAGATACAACCATTTGAGGATGACATTACACTGGTTATATCATCAGAAAATACTGCAGAGACTCTTAAATATGATCTGTAATCTTTCAAAAAAATTCAGCTTAACTATACACATTTTGAAGAAAAATGAAATTAGAATGTCTGCTGCTGCAATTATGTAAAGCAGTTGAATGGATAAGCCATAGAGCTCATCCATCAATACATGTATTATAGGTAGCCACTGTTGATGGACAATGAGCTAAGCACAGAAATGAACAGGGCTAGGAGAGTGGGCTGGAATGTGTTATAGAAATTGGGTAGTTCTACTTTTATTTTTAATAACTCTAAACTTCTCCCTGAAATAAAGGCCCATATTTTTAATACCACTATTCTCAGAGATTTGTGTAGCTCCAAGTCATAGAATACTACAATTTTGGTAGAATTAAAGTTGCACATCATGTGAAAAGCAGTAGAGACTGAATGAAGCTTGGGCAGGACACAACCCAATACAAATGAGGAGATTTGTAGGAGAAGTATCATAAAGGTTGTTATCAGAAAGTGTAAGAAAAGAAAAAGAAGATGGGTCAGTTACATAGCTAAAGTAATGAATAATCATGTGAACTGGATATGGTGGTGCAGGGCTGTAGACAGGGCTGCTAGGTGACTGGGGTTGGAGAGTTCTAGAATTTTGAGATGCTGTAGGGTAGAAGTCAATCAAGTTATTTGCACTTACAGATACCAAAATGGGGATCCTTCAAGAGTAACGGGGGTCACCAAGCTGCCTAAGGAAAGTTAAACTCTCCCAGGTTGGAAAAATGGAGAAACCTAAGGCCAATTTGTATTGAAGAAATACAAATGGGTGAAATAAAAATACACCCTTCTTTCTTCCCTCCCCCTCAAAAGGAGTAATTATGTGGTCTGGTGAGAAGCCCTAAGAAAGCTAAGAGAACCTCCTAAGTAGGATTTATGGACAGACATAAACAAAAGTACCACATATTGGACAATCATTGATTGGTCATGATTTTCCAGTATTAGAGGTAGTTCACAAATCATCGAGATAAGGGGGAAAGTATATTTTTTGTTTGTTCGTTATTTTTAAGGATAGAGAAAGGGGTATGGGTCAGAAAGAGGAAAAGAGCTAATTATTTAATATTCTTCTTCATCACCATCCTTACATCAGAGAACATCTAAACTGTTATTGGCCTACCATGGCTGGCTAAGACAATATTCAGATGTCAGAACAGGGAGGATGATTCACACTACCTTCTGTAGTAATTTTTCCCTTCTGGGCACCTTATTGAAGAACAGCAAAAGGCAGAGCTTATAAAACTCTGCTAATCTATTCATTTTAATTTATTTTTAAGCATTTTGAAAGCCTCTTTGGATTTATGAAACACATTTTAAAATTAAGAAATCTTCTAAATTTTCAATCAAGCATGATTAAATGGAGAAATGGAACATTGTTTGTGAAATATTGCCAACCCCTAACTTAAACTGCCTCAGATGAGTTCAACATAATATATGAAATGAACTGGTTTTAGATCAAAGCTAAGCATATGAATGATTCTGCCAAATGGTGAAATTTATTTGGTCAAATCAGTACGCTATCTGGAAAAAAAGATTGTGAATCTATTTTTCCCAACTGTTATTCATAGAAAATAATACCTTACTGATATATAAATGGACACTTAGAAATACAAGTAAAAGGTGTTATGAAAACTATTCTTCTTTTCATCTATACTTTTAGAGAGTCTATGAAAAATAAATAGCATGCTTGTACATCTAGTATTCCTTAGAGCATGGTTGTTTTTTATTTTTGAATCATCTGCCTTTTCCCTAAACCAGAAGAATTGGTAATGAGTATTTTCATCTGTTCAAAAAATCTTTACTTTAATCAGGATGTCTCTGTATGAAAACACTCTGGCCACAAAACTAATGTAGATTGCAATGAAATAGGATTAATGTGCAAAAATATATACCCAGTGCTTGCAAAATATTGACTACAGACAAGAATATGTAGCACATCTTAATTTGATGGCTTTCTTTGCAATTTTGAATTTGGCAAAGCAGGATATTGTAATGGTTTGGGAGATCAAATTCAAAACCTCATTTAAAGATATAGTTGGGAAGAAAAAGACTGATTTTTTAAGTAAAGATAATCTCTGTCTTCACAGAAACCTTTCAAAAAATCTTTTCCTCTTCCATCTTATTAGTGATCTTTCATTTTTATAAGGAGGATTTTGCAGTTAAAATGTGTAATGTTCTTCTGATTTCTAAACCAGTACTAAAGCCAGATGACAATGTATCTGTAGTCCTTGGCATCAAAGTCCCAGGCTGTCATCATTGTAAATGATGCCACTTTTCAGCAAACTGCTGATCCAAGGAGAAGATTAGAAGCATGAATTTTAACTGACAAAATATGAATTTGAAGATAACACCTCATATACATTTTTTTTGGTACAGATATTCACAGAATACTTTTGGTAGAAAAATCAGATTTGCAGTTGCATCTCCTGACTGCCAGTGTGAGTGGAATTACCTCACTTCTCCACTGACAGGTCATAAGGCTGCAATATAATGAGGAAGATCTTTCCCTCCACTATGAGCTTCTGAATCATTTCAGCTATGTGCCACTATCTCAACTGAGTAGAGCCTTTTCCTCTCAATCTTTCTACTATCTAAATCAGAATTCCCATCACCTTGCATGATTCACTACTTCATTATACATTATATATATATATATATATATATATATATTCTTATTAACACAGTCTTAATACCAAAAAATAAACAAAAAACCCTCTTTATTAGCCATAGGCAAATTATCCATGATGGAAATTATTCTGGGATTTTTTTCTTTCACATTTTATTAAATTTACAGAAAGTTCATTTCCTTAAAATAAATAACTTAGGTTACATCAATATTTAAAAAATTTAAGGATCTTGTTAATGGCATCTACTCTTCCTAATTACAGAGGTTCTGAAATCAGTCTAAGTTTTCAAATTAATTTATTTTAAATTTACATATACCATAAGAAAATAAAAGGAATATTATAAGCAAAAATACTAAAACTTAAATACAAAAGAAGAAAATAAAAGTATTGCCATGTGCACAGCAGAATGCAAGACAGGATTCAAAATGTACAACAAATTCCCATTTCAAGAAAGTCTATATAATAAATACTATACATTATGTTCAAAACTGTCCATCTTTCCTTTGCTTCTGAGTTTTCTTTTGTTCTCTGATGTGCATTTTTTATTTTGTTCTTTTTTTTCCCTTTCTCCTCCCTTCCCCCAAGAAAACTACAATTAAGCACTGGTACACAAACACACATATGTATGTGTGTATATGTATGTATTATGCATGTGTATATGTGCACAAACATACATACATGCATATGGACAGGCAAGCACATATGCAAACAAATATTTAGATATTTGTAGTCATACTCATATATAGACATACACATTCATATGCATCTATGTAAGACCATGATATACTTGTCTGTCCTCTGTTTCTCTGATGGTAGATAACATCTCCCTTCATAAGTCCCAGTCTTTCCATATTTTTGTAAGCCCACCAACTCATGAATTTTATACCACAGCAATATTCCATCCTTATACTGTCTGGTTATTTCAAATAGCCTAAAAATATTGATTAATATGGCTGACATGTAGTGTAGTTTCCCTATTTTTCTCTTTTGATTAAATCTATTTAAGGTTTAATTTTGAGATCATGATTGCTACTGCTTGGCTTTTTTTTTTTTACCTTTATAAATTATACTCCTGATCTTTATTTTATATTTGTGTGTATTTCTTATCCCTTCTGACTCCTCTACTTTACTTCTACCTGCTACTTTGCCCTCCTCTCACTTAACCTACCAACCATCCAAAGATTGCTCCCTTCACCTCTCCCCTCACCCTTTCCCTTTGCCCTCTTTTTCCTATCTGAATTTAACAGATTTTATAGCCTTATGAATATGTAATTCCCTTTTTATTCCATTTCCATTAATCTAGAAATCCTTATTTCTATAGAAACCCCTATTCTATTCTGTTACTCTGGTTTATTTGTAAATTTAGAAGACTTTCATACCCTTCCAAATACATATGTGTGTGTATTTATATATAAATATACATATATATGCACACAATATAGTTCACTCTTTAACTCAGAACTGATATGAGTAGATTGCCTTCTAAAAATCCCTTCCTTATCTTTCCTCCCTCCCTATCCCTTCAACCTTTTTTTACTTTCTGAATTTAGAAAACTTTTATAGCCTTTTAGATATGTATGTATTTTTCCCTCCCTAAGCCATTCTTGATGAGAATAGGGTTCCAGAACTACCAGCCCTCCTTCCCCATCTAATTCCTCTGTGTCAGTTCTTCATTTTATACCTTCTTTTTATAATTACTCTTTTTTTCTTACCTTTTTCTAGATGGTATCACATTTTAGAATCACATCATATTCAACTTTACCCCAATCTTCCTTTAGAATTACCCAATTACTAAATATAATCTTAGACATACAGTTTACATTTCCTCATATAAAATGAAAACATCTGTCCTTATTGAGTCCCTTATAGTTAGTCTTTGATGTTTCCCTTATATTTCTCTTCAATCTTGTACATCAAAATTTCTGTGTCAAATTTTCAGGCCTTTTTACAATAAAATCCTGAAAGTCTGACAATTTGTTGATTATTCTTATTTTTTTCATTCAGGATTATGCTTATCTTTTCTGGGTATGATATTTTTGGTCACAGCCCTTGTTCTTTTGCTCTTCAATATATTGTGTTCCAAGACCTGTTGTTCTTTAGGGTAGCTGCTGCTAGGTCTTGCATGATTCTAATCATCACCCTGCCATATTTGAATTGTTTTTATTTTTTTTCTTGTGTCTTGTAATATTTTCTCCTTGACCTGTGGGTTTCAGAATTTAGTTATATTCCTTTATGTTTTCCTTATAGGTTCTTTTTTCCTTTCTTTTCCTTTTCTCTTTTTTCTCTACTTCTACTTTCTCCTCTTATTCTCACCCTTCAGTACAATTTTCTCTAATTATTTCTTATATTATGGTATCAAGATTCTTTTTTATCATAACTTTCAGGTAGTTCAATTATTCTTATGTTATCTCTTCTTGATCCATTCTCCATATCAGTTGTTTTTCTTATGAAATGTTTCACCTTCTCTTCATTTTTATTATTTATATTTTGTTCTATTATTTCTAGGTCTCTTATAACTTTGCTGGCATCCCCTTGCCCAATTCTCATTTTCAAGGAGTCATTTTCATCCTTAGGATTCTAGATCTCCTTTGCCAGTTGGTTAACTTTCTTCTCATAATCTTCGTGTTTTTCTTTGGTTTTTCTTTTTTGTGGGATCTGCTACACTGGAATTTATTTGGAGTTGTTTTTACAGGTATTTGGATTGATTTGGGGGACAAGTGTGGCGAGTCCCTGCTTTTGCTCTGCTTCTTGGCTCTACCCCCTTGACTTTTCTATGATCCTTTCTAAGTAATAAAAATCTTTGAATCTATATGTCTATCTCTTCTATTTTCTTCCTAAGATCTCCAACTTTTATGGGACTATTTTTTCCATTTTTTTCCTCTCAATCTCTCTCATTTGGTTTTAAAGTATTTTTTTTAAAGTTCTTCTACAAAGTCTTTTCAGGCAGATGGCCATTTGATGTTACTCTTTGGGGTAGAAAAGGCTTTTCTTTTTGTTTTGGTATCCTCCTTTGAGGATGAGGTCTGGTCTTCTCTATTCCCCTAGTAACTTTCTATGGTTGAGTTCTTTCTCTTTTGCCTGCTATTTTTTTTAAAGTAGTAGCAACTTATTATTATCACCTCTAATCCCAGAGTATGGGGGATGGTGCCTCTGCACTCAGGTCCACCTTAAGATTTTCCTTCTGGCCTGGAATCAAAACCAAGAGCTCCATCCTTGTGTAAGTGTCCAGAGCAAGTGGCATCCCCACCCCATTGCTTCTGCTCTCACTGCAGGTCTTGGGAGTGACTGAATCAGCAGTGGTGGCATTGCTGGTGGCAGTACAAGAAGTGGCTGTTTCTAGAGCTCTCGGACCACAGATGTGAAGGGAATTGAACAACTCATCAGAGACATATTACAGGGGTCTCTTTGATGGCACTGAGGCAGAACTCCATTGCTTTGTCCTTACTTGGATTGAGTCACGGTCCTGAGTGGCAGTCCTGGAACAAAAAGTAACACTGGCATAACAGCTTGTGGTAGTAATGGAGATGGAACCCTCCTCACAGATCAGGGCAGAAAAGAGTGCTTGTGCTTATTCACAGATCAGAGAACAAACCAGGAGAAGAGTAAACACCAATCCTTAGATCATGCCACATTGGAAGAACCGAAAACTTAGGGGACCTAGAAGCATCTCTGAAAATAGTTGCATAAAACCCCTGAAGCTTAGTACAGTGCACCCTTCACCTTGGAAACAGAGCTCTACTTTAATAACCAGTGAAAAGTGAAGTAATAGGCTGAGAAAATGACCAAACAAGAAAATTTAAAAAAACAGCAAACCTCAAACTGTAGAATTTTACTTTGGCAACAAGGAACATCAAAACATACAACCAGAAGATGACAAAGTCAAAGCTCCTACCTGCAAAGCCTTCAAGAAAAATATGAATTGTCCTCAGATTATGGAAGAGTTCAAAAAGGATTTTGAAAATCAAGTAAGAGAAGTAAAGAAAAATTGGAAAAAGAAATGAGAGTGACACAAGAAAATAATAAAAAAATTAGTTAATAGCTTGCTAAAGGAGATCCCCAAAATAGTGAAAAAATGACACCTTAAAAAACAGACTAGGCCAAATGGCAACAGAGGTTCAAAAAGCCATTGAAGAGAGGAATGCTTTAAAAAATAGAATTGACCAAATACAAAAGGAGGTCCAAAAGCCCACTGAAGAAAATAATTCCTTAAAAATTAGAATGGAGCAAATAGAAGCTAATGAGTCTTCAAAAATTATAAAACAGAACAAAAAGGATGAAAAAAATGGAAAACAATGTGCAATATTCCATTGGAAATGTTTCAGTGGAAACAACTGACCTGGAAAATGGAACTAGGAGAGATAATTTAAAAATTATTGGGCTACCTAACGGCCATGATTTAAAAAAAAAAAGTACCTACACATCATCTTTCAAGAAACTATCATGGAAAACTGCCCTGATATATCAGAATCAGAGAGTAAAATACAAATTAAGGGAGTCCCCTGATCATCTCCTTGAAGAGATCCCAAAAAGAGATCTCCTAGGAATATTATAGTCAAATTACAGAGCTCTTCAGTTAAGGAGAAAATATTGTAAGCTCCCAGAAAGAAACAATTCAAGTACTGTGGAACCAAAACCAGGATAACACAGGATTTAGCAACTTCTACATTAAAAGATCGGAGGGCTTGGAATATTATGTTCCAGCAGTCAAAGGAACTAAGATTGCAACCAAGAATCATCTACCCAGAAAAATTGAGTATAATCCATGAGGGGGGAACATTGATACATTGATGGAGAGGAATTTAATGCATTCTCAAGGGGAGAAAACAGAGTTAAAAAGAAAATTTGGCTTTCAAATACAAGACTCAAGAGAAGCATGAAAAGGTAACCAGTAAAAAGTAATCATAAGAGATATATTACAGTTTAACCATTTATATTCCAAATGGAAAGAGGATATTTGTAACTCATGAGACCTTTTTAATTATTAAGATAGTTGGAGGGAATATATATAGACAGAGGGCACAGAATGAATTGAATATGATAGGATGATATCTAAAAAATAAAATTAGGGGATGAGAGAGGGATGTACTCAGAGATGGTGAAAGGAAGAGGTAGAATGGGATAAATTATCTCACATAAAAGAGACAAGAAAACGTTTTCACAATGGAGGGGAAGAGAGGAGAGGTGAGAGGGAATGAGTGAACTTTACTCTTATCAGATTTGGCTTAAGGAGGGACTAAAATACTCACTAAATTGTGTGTGGAAATCTATCTCACCCTACAGGAAAGTGGGGGGTAAAGGGAATAAGAGGAGTGGATAATAGAAGGGAGGGAAAATTGGGGATGGGGGTAATCAGAAGCAATAACTTTTGAGGAGGTACAGGGTTGAAGGAAACAACATGACTACTATGTAACTGTTTTGCATGACTACACATGTATAACCTATATTAAATTGCTTTCCTTCTCAATGAGGGGAGGGAAGGAGGAAGGGAGGATGAGAATTTGGAATTCAAAGTTATAAAAATGAATGCAAAAATTGTTTTTACATGTAACTGAGAAATAAGATACACAGACAATGGTATATAGAAATCTATCTTACCCTACAGGAAAATAGAAGGTAAGGAGATAATAGAAGTGGAGATGAAAGAAAGGAGAGCAAAATGGGGAAAGGGGTAATCAGAATTAAAGCACTTTTGAGGAGAGACAGGGTGAAAGAAGAGAGAGAATGGAATAAATGGAGATATGGAGAATAGGATATTCAGAAATATAGTTAGCAATAGTAATTACAAAAAAAAAAAAAAAAGAAAATTTTTAAGTCAGCTCCTCAGCAAAAGGCCTCATTTCTCTGACATATAGAGAATGATGTCAAATTTATAAAAATAAGAGCCATTCCCCAATTGGTAAATGATCAGAAGATAGAGTCAGTTTTCAGGTGAAGTAATTAAAGCCATCTATAGTCATATGAAAAAAAAAATTCTAACCCACTATTGATTGGAGAAGTGTAAGTAAAAACAATTCTGAGGTACTACTTCATACCTATTAGATTAGATAATAGGACAGAAAAGGTAAATTACAAATGTTGGAGAGGATGTGAAGAAAATTCAACAATATACTGTTGTCAGAATTATGAATTGATAAATCATTCTATAGAACAATTTGGAACTATACCAAAAGTTTGACATAGCAATACCACTACTAGGTCTGTATCCTCAAAGAGATTTAAAAAAATGTAAAAGAAAAGAACATATTGTACAAAATTATTTATAGCAGCTCTTTTCTGGGGATAAAGAATTGAAAATTGAGATGATGCACATCAATTTCAGAATGGCTGAAAAAATGTGGTATATAATTTTGATGGAATATTGTTATACTATAAGAAATGATGAGTAGGATGCTCTCAGAAAATCATAAAGACTTACATGGGTGGATGCAAAGTGAAAGATAATTGGTACAAAGTAATAGCAATATTATAGAAGTGTCAGCTGTGAATGACTTAGTTATTCTCAACAATACAATGGTCCATGACAACTCTGAAGGACTTAGGATGAAAACTGCTATCCATCCTCAGAGAAATAACTAATGGTTCCTGAATATGGATTCAAGCAATTAATTTTCCCTACTTTCTTTATCTTTCTTATTTTTGAATCTGTATTTTCTTTCACAACATGACTATTATGGATATGTTTTCCATGACTACACATATATAACCTGTATGGAATTGCTTGCCTTCTCAATGGAGATGGGAGTGGGCATAGGGAAGGAGGAAGGGAGAGAATTTTGAACTCAAAGGTTTTTTAGTTTTTGTTTTATTTTAAATTTTTTATTTGTGTTTATTTTTGGTTTACAACATTCATTTCCACAAGATTTTGAGTTACAAATTTTCTCCCTATTTTTCCCCTACCACCCAAACAAAAACATTGGCTCCACTGAATACCCCCTCCCCCAATCTGCTCTCTTCTATATTCTCCCCCATTTCCCCTTCTACTTTCAGGTAGGGCAAGATGTATCTTGTACCCCAGTGCCTGTATATCTTATTTCCCAGTTGCATGTAAATAATAATAATAATAATAATAATAATAACAATTTTTTAAACATTTGATTTTAAAACTTTGAATTCCAGATTCTTTCCCTTCTTCTCTCAACACCCACCCTTACTGGTAAGATAAGCAATCCAATATATGTTGTACATGTGTAGTTATGCAAAACATTTCCATATTGGATATATTGTGAAAGACTGACTATATTTCCCTCCATCCAATCCTGCCCCTCCTTGTTCTATTTTCTACTTTGACCCTGTCCCTTTTCAAAAGTGTGTGCTTCTAACTAGCCTCTCCCCCAGTCTGCCCTCCCTTCTATCATCCCCCCTTTTATCCCCTTCCACCCTACTTTCCTAGAGGGTAAGGTACCTACTTGAGTGTGTATGTTATTCTCTCCTTAAGCCAAATTCAATGACAGTAAAGTTGACCCATTCCCTTTTGCCTTCCTGTTCTTCCCCTCCATTGTAACAGTTTTCCCTTGTCTCTTTTATATGAAATAATTTACCCTAGTCTGTCTCTCCCTATCTCTTCTCATTATATTCCTCTCTCACCTCTTAATTTTATTTTTAAAAATACCATCCCTTCCTATTCAA
The DNA here is from genome assembly GCA_028646515.1 of Pseudochirops corinnae. NCBI lineage: Eukaryota > Metazoa > Chordata > Mammalia > Diprotodontia > Pseudocheiridae > Pseudochirops > Pseudochirops corinnae. Next base: position 94,508,705 of record CM053592.1, on the reverse strand, counting down.
TTGTTTCTGTGCCCTCTGTCTAGTTATACCTGTACACATACATACACACACTCACATTTGTATTCATATTCACGTATACCCTTCTATATAGACATATATATGTATGTACATACATTATACATACAAAAACCCACACATTCTTATTCCCTTCAATGTTACTCATACTGAGAAAAGCTTCATAAGTTACAATTATTGTTTTTCCATGTAGGAATGTGAATACTTCAACTTTGATAAGTTCCTTATGATTTCTTTTCCATGTTTACCTTCTCATGCTTCTCTTGCTTCTTGTATTTGAATGTCAAATTTTCTTTTCAGCTCTGTTTTTTTCATCAAGAATGCTTGAATGTCCTCTATTTCATTTAATGAACATATTTTTCCCTGAAACATTATGCTCACTTTTGCTGAGTAGGTGATTCTTCTTTTTAATCCTATCTCCTTTGACCTCTGTAATATATTCTACACCATTTGATCCTTTAATGTAGAAGCTGCTAAATGTTGTGTTATCCTGATTGTGTTTCCACAATATTAAAGTTGTCTCTTTTTGGCTGCTTGTAATATTTTCTCCTTGATCTGGGAACTCCAGAACCTGGCTATAATATTCCTAGAAGTTTTCTTTTAGGGATCTTTTTCAAGAGGTGATCAGTGAATTCTTTCAATTTCTATTTTGCCCTCTAGTTCTAAAATATCAGGACAATTTTGCTTGAGAATTTCTTGAAGGGCAATTTCTTGGCTCTTGTTTTGATTATGGCTTTCAGGTACTCCAATAATTTTTAAATTATCCTTCTGGATCTATTTTCCAGGTCAGTGGTTTTTCCAATGAGATATTTCACATTGCCTTCTATTCTTTCATTCACTTGGATCTATTTAATAGCATCTTGATTTCTCATAAAGTCATTTGCTTCCATTTTCTCTACTCTGATTCTGAAGGAATTATTCTCTTCAGTGAGCTTTTTCCATCTATCAAATTTGGCTTTTTAAGGCATTCTTTTCCTCATTGGCTTTTTGGGCCTCTTTTGCCACTTCACTTTGTCTGTTTTTTAAGATGTTATTTTCTTCAATCAGGTTGTTGACTCTCTTTTCATGATTTTCTTGCATCTTTCTAATTTCTCTTCCCAATTTTTCCTTCACTTCTCTTATTTGATTTTCAAGATACTTCTTGAGCTCCTCCATTACCTGTAAAAAATTCATATTTTTCTTGGAAGCTTTTGGTGCAAGAGTTCTGACTTCATTGTCTTCCTCCTGTGCCATGCTTTGATCTTTCTTTCCCCAAAAAAGGAATCTAAGGTTTGCTTGTTGTGTTTGCTTTACTTCCTTTGTTTTCTCATGTTGCCACTAAATTACTTGACTTTTGAATTCTTTGCCATAGTAGAACTCTGCTTCCAAGAGAGGAGAGCTTTGTCCCAAATTGTTGGGGTTTTTGCAGCTGCCAGAGCTATTAGTTGGGTGCTCTCTCTGCAGCCCCTACAAGCTCTCACCCACTGGCCACACACCCCAAGACCTCCACCCAAGCCCATGATCCAGATCCAAGCAGGTTAAAGCAAAAGCTATTACTCTCTGAATGGCTGCTTGGTCCACTTACAATCTGCAGGCCTGGAGCTCTGAAGCAGCCACATGGTGAAGGCTGCATGGCTACCACCTCTACCAGTTCTTGTTTCAGGGGCAGGGGCCAGACCCACTCTTGTGTCCCACCCTAGTTCCAGTGGAGTTCCACACTGACCTTTTACTTTGTTTTTGGTGTTTGTGTGTTTATAATTCTGGAAACCACCACTGCTGCTAGTGATCCACTCTCCCTAAGTTTGCTCCAGCTGCTGCTGGTCAGGGCTGCCCTGGGGCTAAAACTGTTGGCTCATGTGAGGCTGTATTCAGTGGGGGATTTGTTTTTCTTTGTCACTTTGTGGGTTCTGTAGCTCTAAAATTTGTTTAGAGTCATATTTTATAGGTATTTGAGGTGGTTATGGAGGAAGCTCACTGAATTTTCCTGCTTGTATGCTCCCATCTTGGCTCTGCCCCAGAATTCAAAATTTTAAAAACAAAGATTTGTTGTTTTTATGTCACTGGGGAAAAAACAAACACTAAATAACTACAGAAAAAAAGGTCAGGAAATGTTACCACTGTCTTCATGTTTACATGAAAAAGCTATTTGTAATTGTATAAATTTGAAGAAAATAAAATGTAGTGAAGTTCCTCATTAACGTGCAGATGAAGAAGTCATAAAAATCCTAGCAGAGATAAACTGTATTAAGATAAGAATATTTCTACTGTTAAGTTGGATAAAATTGAAAAATTCATAGATCACTAGTATTTAATATTCACTTGATCAGAGACAGTGCCTATTTGCATGTAATAGAATCAGACAATCAGAAAATTCCATTGTTCTAATTCCCTCGATTTTGCTAGTGAAGATTTGTGAGGGTGGAGTCCAATAATTCTGACATTATACAGTAGACAGTAATGACTATTTTGCATTTATATCTATCCACTTTTATATACTTAGATTTTTCTAATATATCAACAATGTCATGCCTATATTTCTGGAATTTGATTTAGCTCTTTCATATCATGATGACACAAGCTAATGATTTTGTTTTTAATAAATAATACTGTAGTGACTCACACTTCATTAAGGATTATTGCTTGTACCAAATCATATCTTCCTCTTTCTATAAATGATCACTCTAGAGATCAGAGAAGATCCTATATAAATAGGTATAAAAATCAAGATGATTTGATGTTATGAGCACGATCTAGTATTTGATTTTTTGTGATAGTCAACATTTGCATGTGGATCATTAAAAACCTACCAAGATATGCATACAAGATTGATTGTGAACTTGATTAGATCTGCTTAGCACAAAATCAAGTATGTAGAAATCAGAATCGCCAAAATAACCTATAATAATTGTCCTCTAAGAGTACTTGTTAACATTGCTTGATAAAGCAATAAGTCTGCTTTCATCATGGAAACCACTCAATTTCCAAGGCTTTGGAACAAGATATTACCAAAAATAACCTCTGTGCATAGGAGACAGTATGGAATAGTGGTTAGAAGGTTGGTCAAGTTGTCAAGAAACTTAAGGTTCAATCCTGTCCTCTGATGCATCCTGGCTTTATGGCCCTGAGCAATTCATTTAAACTCTCATTGCCCCCAAATAATTCTCTAAGATTACAAGTTTCCAGTCTGTTTGGTAGAGACTTTCCTCCCAGAGAATTCAACAGACCAATGACTACCAAATGTCTAGACCAAACTTAAACACAAGAAATGGCATAAAGATACATCATTCAAGAAAAAACAAAAGATGATCCAAGAAAGTGGTAAGCTGGTCAATTAGCCATAAAGAAAAAGAAACATATA
>CM053592.1:94481909-94504853 GCA_028646515.1 Pseudochirops corinnae | reverse complement strand
ATTACAAGCTGCCAAGAAGAAACAATTAGAATACTGTGGAAACACAATCAGGATAACCCAGGATCTAGCAACTTCTTCATTAAGGGACCAAAGAGCCTGGAATATGATTCTGGAGATGAAGGGAGCTAGGATTGAAACCAAGAATCACCTACTCAGCAAAACTGAGTATAATGTTTCAAGGGAAAATATGGTCATTCAATGAGGTAGAGGACTTCCAAGCATTCTTGAGGAAAAAAACAGAAGTGAACAGAAAATGTGACATTCAAACACAAGAAGCATGAGAAGGTAAACATAGAAAAGAAATCATAAGGAATGTGTCAAAGTTGAACTATTTACATGCCAACATGGAAAAATGAAAATTATAACTTGTGAAACTTTTCTCAGTATGAGGATAGGTAAAGGGAATATAAATGTGTATATATATATATATATACACATATACATATACATATACATACATATATGTATTCATATATATGTATATTTACATATGTCTATATAGGAAAGGCATATATGCATATGAATACATGTGTGTGTGTGGGTATTTATGTGTATGTAGACAGAGGGCACAGGATCAATTGAATAGGAAGGGATGATATTTTAAAAGGTGTAATTAAGAGGTGGGAGAAGAATAGAATGAGAGGAGACAGAGAGAGACAGAATGGGGTTAATCATCTCATATAGAAGAGGCAAAGGATAACTGTTACAATGGAAGGGAAGAACAGGAAGACAAAAGGGAATGGGTCACCCTTTTTCTCATTGAATTTGGCTTGGGGAAGGAATGACATATTCTCTAAAGTGGGTATCTTGCCTTACAGGAGAGTGGGGGGGATGGGGATGAGAGTGGGGAGATGGAAGGGAGGGCAGGGGAGGAGAGGGATGTTAGAAGCACACACTTCACTAAAGTGACAGGGACAAAGTAGAGAACAGAACAAGGCAGGAGGGTGAGATAGGAAGGAGGGAAATATAGTCAGTGTTACACAATATGTTCATTGTGGAGATGTTCTGTGTAACTACACATGTACGGCCTATATTGAATTACTGACTTTCCAGTGGGAGTGGGTGACAAGAGAGGAATGGATAGAATCTGGAATTTAAAGTTCTAAAATCAAATGATAAACATATATATATAGAGAGAGTTATTTATTATTATTATTATCATTATTATTATTATTATTATCATTTACATGCAACTGGAAAATAAGGCATACAGGCACTGGGATAGGGAGATCCATCTTACCCTCCCAGAGAGTCAGAGGGCTGATGGGGGAGCACATAGGAGAGAGCAGATTGAGGGAGGGGTTATACAGTGTGATCGCGGTTTTGGGGTGGTGGGTAGGGGAAAGACAGGGAGAAAATATGCAATTCAAATCTTGTGGAAATCAATGTTGTAAACAAAAAAATAAAAACTAAATTAAATTAAATGCACAAGAAAAGAAAAAGACAACTCTATCTAGCTGGCCCTAGATTCCTGACAATACTGTGTCTTATCCACCCTAGGTCCTTGCCACAGGGACTGACCCCAGCCCATCCCTGATATTTACTGCCTCTTAATTTGTTCAACACTAACATTGCTTCTGGAACATGAATATCTGTCAAATGTTTCATACCTCTACTCACCATTCCTTTTATTTTTTAGGTTAAAACAGTCTTGTCTCACTACCATAGTTCCAGATGTGTTACTTCCCCTACTAAATAACAATAATATGGCTAATAATTAAATAGCACTTACTATGTGCCAGGCACTGTTTTAAGCTTTTTGTAATTATTTCATTTCATCTTCACAACCACCCTGGTAGCTGGTGCTATTATTATGCCCATTTTATAGTTTAGAAAAGAAATAATAGAAGGTTAAGTGACTTGCCCAGGGTCATACAGCTTACATGTGTCAGAGGTGGATCTGAACTCCTTAGGATGCCTCCTGATTTCAAGCCCAGTGTTCAATCCACTGCACTGCCTAGCTGCCCCTGTGCCCTGAATTTAGCAAACACTTAATAAATGCTGATTGTCCAAACTTTCTCTGGATTTAACAGAGAGATATGGAACTTGGGGGTAATACTGCTTTAGAATAAAAAAAAATATTTTGTAAATAATCAAGCAAAAAGAAGATAGATTTTGAAGTGTCCTCTTAAAACAAAACAGAAAAAAATTAAAAATCAGTTATGGCAAAAACGAGCCATTATAAAATCTAGCTTGGAAGTCAGGTAACCTATAATATCCCAAAAGCATTTGTAGCAGAATGGGGACAAAGGTGAACAAATGGAAAATGAATATCTGCATCAGACCAAATATATATTGAAATTTGTGTTGATGAAAACAATATTACATTAGATATCTAGGTAAAGTATATCTAGAAATGTCTCCTGATACAGAGGTCTAGTAATAACTGTTCAAAAAGTAAATAAGGTTATTTGACATGACCAGTTCTTAATGATGTGATATTGCTCCTTTTTTGTATCATTCTTTAGGTGTTCACTAACAATCCCTTAATAAAAATATTGTAAAACTTAAACTCAATCAGTAATCCAAGTCTAGATTACAATCCTATCACTTGACAATTTCATTCTTCCATTTTTTTCTCATTCTTCATTATCTTTCTAATGCCAATAATAGAGTTAGAGAAGTAATATCTCCAGTCCTTTCAGTAGTTGAGGGAGGCAGGTGATATGAATTCATCAAGGATGGACTGCTGTCCCACTTTTCTTTAGTAACAACAACCTAATAGGAATTTTTAATATCTTTTCCAATTAAAAAAAATCTCAACAGAAAAAAAATAATCAGAAGTAAAATAAGGGCTTGGTAATCCTGTCTTGTCTCCACTGTTGGTAGACACTGCCTTATGAATCCTTAGCAGTAAATTTTCCCCTTCATAGCTCCAATATGCCTTTTTTGTGGGTTGGTTGTTTTTTTTTTCTTTTTGGAGGGCAATTGGGGTTAAATGACTTGCCCAAGGTCACACAGCTAGTTTTTGTATTAAGTGTCTGAGGCCTGATTTGAACTCAGGTGCTCCTGACTCCAGGGCCAGTACTCTATTTACTGTGCCATCTAGCCACCCCTCCAATATGCCTTTTTTTAAAAAATTTTTTTGCCCTGAACTTTCTTCATAAGCATCATTTTCCACTGACAAGTACCCCTAACTAGTACTTCTAACAGGACTATTACACAATTTTAACTTCATTCTCATTTGTGTGTCTTTGTTGATATGGTTTTTAAATTACTTTTAAAATAAATTTATGTTTTTATGTTTTCCTCTTTAGGCAATTCTTATATTCCTCCTTACAAAAATCATTGTGCCTTGACAGTTTTATTCTTGGTATCTTCACATATCACCTGTTCTGACTTCTTTCCATAGAATTTTAGTTCATGGCATTCTCTCTCTGAATGTTTTTAAACATGCTTTTGAAATATCTAGGGTACATATCAGCCCAGGCATTTCTATCCCCCCCTCTATCATCATGCCATTAGATTATGAGCTCTGTGAGAGCCTGAACTGTATTTTGCCTTTTTGATATCCTGTGAAGTTATAACAATGCTAGGCACACGATAGGTGCTTAATAAATATTTATTGACTGACTCACTCAATCACCCTGAGTACAGAATTCAAATTCAAAAGAAAGGAAAAAAGAAAAAAGAAAAAGAAATATGAGAAAACAACAACAACAAAAAGAATCTGACCATAGAAAGTTAGTATGGAGATAGGGAAGACCAAGACACAAACTCCAAAGAAGACAACAATATCAAAACAGTCATGAACAAAACCCCAAAGTAAACTAGGAAGTGATCTTAAGCCCAGAAAGAACTCATGGAAGAGCTCAAAAAGGAGCTTACAAGTCACATGAGAGAGGTAGGAGACAAAATGGGAAAAGAAATGACAGTGATGCAGGAGAATATTGACAAAAGAATCAATAGCTAGGATAACTGCTTAAAAAGTAGAATTGGCCTCATGGAAAAGGAGATACAAAAATCCACTGAAGTAAACAACTCCATAAAGAGTACAATTGGACTAATGGAAAAGAAAGTAAAAAAGCTAATTGAGGAAAACAATGACTTATAAATTAGAATTGGTCAAGTGGAAGCTAATGACTCTATGAGATATCAAGAATCAATCAAACAAATTCAAAAGAATGAAAAAATGCAAGAAAATATAAAATATCTTATGGGAAAAACAATTGACCTGGAAAATAGATCCAAGAGACACAACCTTTGGATTACTTGAAAGCCATAATCAAAAGGAGGACCTGGAGAACATTTTTCAAGAAATTACCAAGGAAAACTGCACTGATGTCCTAGAACCAGAGGGCAAAACAGACTTTAAAAGAATCCTCCAACACCTCAGGAAAGAGGTCCAAAAATAAAAACTCCAAAGAATGTTATAGGTAAATTCCAGAACTATCATATCAAGGAAAAAATAATGCAAGTGATGAGAAGGAAACAATTCAAATATTGGGGAGTCACAATCAGGATTAGACAGGATTTAGCCATTGCAACATTAAAGAATAAGAGATCATGGAACATGATATTTTCTTTTTTTTTAAAGTTTTCTCATTTTAATAATAATAATTAATAAGACAAAATTCCAATTAAGCATTTACTTTCTCTTGACACTCATACTGGGGGGCGGAGGGAAAGAAAGAAAAAACTCTGGCAACAAATAGGCAGAGTCAAGCATCCATACATTTCCAAAAATGTGTCTTATCCTGTATTTTGAATCCATCTCCTATCAGGTGGGTAGAAGAGATTATCATTGGGCCTCAGGAATCAGGCTTGGCTATTGCACTTTAATTAGAATTCCTGAGTCTTTTGAAGTTACGAGTTCCAAAGTCTTTCAAAGTAGTTATTCCATCATTTGATTTCCTGGTTCTGTTCTCTTCATTCTGCAAAACATGATATTTTCTAAGGCAGAAGAGCTAGGACTACAACCAAGAATCACATCCCTGATAACATTAAGTGTAATATATCAATGGGAAAAAATGATTATTCAATGAAATAGAAGGATTTTGAGCTTCATAAGGAGAAGGCAAGAAGTAAACCAAAAATTTTACCTGTAATACCAATACTCAAGAGAAGCATAATCAAGTAAAAAGAAAAAAGAAAACAGAAGAGGTTCAGAAGAACTAAATCATTTATGTCCCTACTCATGAACATGATACATAGACAGAGGATATGGGTGCAAGATGAATTTAAGGGAATAACAACAAAAATAAGGAATGATAAAGAGGAGTACACTGGGTGTGGAAGGAGTGGAGAGGTAGAATGGGGTAAATTATTTCACATGAAGAGGTATTAAAAACCTATTACAATGGAAGGTTAGATGGGAGGGTGGGCTATGAGCATTGCTTTAACTTCACTCTCATCAGTATAGGTTCAAAGAGGGAAGCATATACATAATCACTTGAATATTAGAAAACTATCTTATCAAATAAGGAAGTAGGAGGGGAGAAGATGAAGAGGAGAGGAGATGAAATGAAATGGGGGGAAGGTTAAAGGGAAAAGTCAGGGAAGACTGACAGAAGTGGGGACAGATGTGGGGAGGTGGTAGACAGAAGCAAAACATTGGTGAGGAAGGAATGGGTGAAAGGGGAGAGAGGACAGATAGAAAGAAGAATAGGATGGAGGGAAATACACAAGTAGTAATAATAGTTGCGAATGTGAATGGGATGAACTCTCCCATAAAAATGAAAGCAGAGAGCAGGGTGGATAAAAAATCAGAATCCTACCATATGTTATTTTCAAGAAACACACTTGAAACAGAGACACAGTAAAAGTAAGGGGCTGGAGTAGAATCTACTATGCTTCAGCTGAAGTAAAAGAAAAAAAAAAGCAAGGCTAGCAATCCTGATCTCAGACAAAGAAAAAGCAAAAATAGGCCAAATTAAAGAGATAAGGAAAAAAACTACATTTTGCTTAAAATGTACCATAGAAAATTAAACAATATCAATACTAAACACAAATGCACCAAGTGGCATTAGCATCCAAATTCTTAAAGAATTTAATTGAGTTATGGAAAGAAAAAGACAGCATAATTATACCAGTGGGGAGACCTCAACTATTCCCCTCTCAAAACTTGAAATATCCAACCAAATAATAAGCAAGAAAAAAAATTAAGGAGTTACATAGAATATCAGAAAAGTTAGGGAGCAGATGTATGATTTAAATATAAAGAGTGGCACATAAAGGACATAAAGGAATAATTTACCTGTCAGATCCAAGAGAAAGGGAATAATTCATAACCATATGAGAGATAGAGACCATTAAAAAATATAAATGATTTTGATTATGTTAAATTAAAAAGCTTTTGTTGAAGCAAAATCAATGCAAGCAAGATCAGAAGGAAATCAGAAAGCTAGCAAACAATCTTGACAGTAAGTATCTCTGATAAAGGTCTCATTTCTCAAATACATTAAGGACTTGGTCCAATTTATGAGAATGCAAGCCGTTCCCTTCCCCAACTGATAAATTATCAAAGGATAAGAACAAGTTTCCAGATGAAGAAATTAAAGCTATAGGCATTTGAAAAAGTGCTCTAAATCACTTTTGATTAGAGAAATGCAAATTAAAACAACTCTGAGATACCACCTCACACCTATAAGATTGATTAATATTACAGAAAAGGAACATGGGAGAAGATGTGGGAAAACTGGAACAATAATTCACTATTGGTCAAGTTGTGAATTGATTCAACCATTCTGGAGAGCAATTTGGAACTATGCCCAAAGTTCAACCAATCTGTGTATATCCTTTGATCTAGCCATACCACTACTAGGTCTCTAGCCCAAAGAGAACATAAAAAAGAGAAAAGGACCTGCATGTGCAAAAATATTTTAGTAGCCCTTTTTATGGTAGCAAAATATTCAAAACTGAAGGGATGCCCATCAATTCGGAAAGGGAATACTACTATGAAATAAGATATAATGAAGAGGCAGATTCCAGAAAAACCTCAAAAGACTTGTACAAACTGATGCAATGTAAAATGAGCAGAACCAGGAAAACATTGTACGCAGAATCAGCAATGTTTCATGATAATCATCTATGAATGACTCAGCTCTTGTCAGAAAAATAGTGACCCATGACAAGTACAAAAAACTTCAGAAAACATCTGCATTCAGATAAAGAACTGATGGACTCTGAATGCAGATCAAACCATATTTTTTTTCACTTACTTTATTCTTTCTCATGTCTTTTTTATGTCAGTATATTTCTTCTTTCACAACTATGACTAATATGGAAATATTTCTACATATTAGCACACGGTCATCCTATATCAAATTGTTTACTCTTTTAGAAAGAAAAGAGAGGAGGGAGAAAAATTTGGAACTCAAACTCTTATAAAAATTAATGCTAAAAATTTCCATGACATGTAACTGGGCCAAAATAAAATATTATATTAAAAATGAAGGCAAATCAAGAAATAATTCAATTATCTTCTGCTCCCACAGAAAAAGACAGACACAGAGACACAAAGATACAGAGAGAAAGAGAGTTGTCTTGATAACTGAAATCTTTTCTAATTACTACAGAGAGGTTTCATGAAAGAATGGATAGACAGCTAGTGAAGGAATAAGGAAGATCTGGGTTTTTCATATTGCTATGAATCATACAATATCACAATCTCAGATAATTATAAATTTCAGAACTCCAATAATATTGAAAAGATATGTGGTTAGCATAAATTAGATAAGTCACTGTTTAAGTCATTTAACCTCTTTGAGTCTCAATTTCTTCATTTGTAAAATGAAGGATGATAGACCTGATGTCCTCTGACGTTTCTTCCAGCTCTAAATTTATGATGCTGTGATTATATATTGGCAATCATAAATTTTACACAAGACTTGTAAAATAGATCATCAAGAATGCCTATAAGTGGAAATGGTAGTAGGTTGGTGATACAGTAACTGAAGTCTAATACTTCTGAAATACATAGAAAGGTCATCTAATACATCCCTCATTTCCTTGTAGAGTCATACAAACTGTTTCAGAGAGACTGTCATACTTAAACATAAACTCCAGATGAAAATTTCATCATTTTCTATTATTTCTGATCCTTCAACATCAGAATCATATCAGATCTAATTTGCTCATGTTTCAGTACAAAGTCATTCCCTTTTAATGGGTTTGGGGGAAGATGGTGAGCAACGGAGTGATGGGCAGTCTTCATAGATAGATAGATAGACAGATAGATAGATGGATGGATGGATGGATGGATGACTGTAATCCACTTAGAAACTTTTGTGTCCATTAAGAAAACAAAAAAGGATACTGATTTCATCTGCACAGTGGGGACATATATTGTTTGAAAGCCTTCAGATAAGTTCTCCTTTATTTCTAATGTGAAGTAATAGTGTTGATTTTATAGTAATATAAGTACAAAACTGGGTTTCACAAATTTTCAGACCACATTCATATTCTGTTTGTTTTCTTGTTTTGTGGAGATACATAAAGAATGCTCAAGTCTCTCAGAATTTTAAGCCCCCTGCTAGAATCTACTCCTAACATTTAGATCTGATAAGTGAAACTCAGATTAAATGAAAACGGTAAGACTTGTTTGCCATACAAAACTATTTCTGGTGTTGCAAGAAAGCTGCATGAAAATATAATGTTATGGAAAATAAGGATGAGATTAACAAACACATTGATAGGTTCCATTTCTTCATTGCTTAATATGAAGGCAGATAAGACTAAAGTTAATAGGGCCATTATCCTACAACAACTAAGGCCTCCTTAAGCATTTTTTAATGGTTTTTATTCCTCCCCAAATAGTACTATCTTTATATCAGACATGGGAAAAAATGGAAATTTTAAATAATGGAATTATATGCCTCTGTGTTCTATAGGATTATCATGAGATCTCCTGGAAAATCACTTGATAGTGATATATCCCCTCCCAAAATTTCCCCTCAATAAAACAATTGTTAAGATGATTAATAATTCCTATTTGGTACTTGTAATTTAGGTAAGGAAGTGTGTGATAGATTCGTTTAGAATGTTGTGCACATATCATGGAATTAGCAGACAAGTACAATACTACAGAAACAATGTATTGAGCACTAAGAAAGCTTTTGTTATTTCTAAACATAGCTGATTGATCTGCAAAGACAGCACTATGATGGAAGGAACAGAGACTTATTATAACTGAATCAAAGTTAGAAAATCATTACCATCAAAAAAATGATTAACAGAATAGATGACAACTAAAATACAAGTAGTCTCATTATCAGGTAGGTCCACTTTATTGGTTTACCTTAAAATATGTCTTTTTATCCCTGACATCAGCTTTGGAAATAGTCAATATTTGATATATCTTCACTGAATTAATGAATGAAAAGTTAAATTCCCACAGAAAGTATAAAAAATGAACTATTGGAATAGCATTTTCATATTTTTTGAGATGTTGGACTAACATTATTTATTCAGAAAACATAATTGTAGCAGAGATGAAATCACTCCATACAAAAATTTCTTATTGTAGTTTGGGAAACTAATTATTCATAATTGACTATTAAGAACTTGAAGACAGATAAAGTCTTGCTGAGGCCTCAGGAGTAAAGAAACAGTAAGAATCCAAATTGCCAAAATCACTTCTTATATGCTAAAGCCTATTTTACTAAACAGGTGGAAATCCATTACGAATGGATATAGACAAAGTCTTTGGGTTTCTGGAAACATCATTAACTTTAGTGCAGATAAATATACTCCTACTGGCCTCTTAGCTTTTTGTTGTACAGTGAATTGAATTCTTTCCCTTAGATCTATTCTATTCCAAACCTAGTGATTTGTTCATACCAACCATGTCTTTCTGGGTCATCTAGAAATCCCCCTCCACTTCCTATGGTTAGCTTTTATGTACAGCCTCATTCCAGGTGATTCTAATTTTCACCAGTTTCAGCCCACAGTGTTGATGGGACATGGCAATGGCAGCTCTGAAATTCTTTTCTTAATCAGTGCTTTGTTTTGCAATCTCAGTAGAATTCAAATGCTAGAGATTCATGTTGCACTTAATTTGCCTTCTTCTTTCCTGCTGCCAACACCAGCAACTCCTCTACTTTATCACTCTGTTTTCTTTTCCTTCTTCCAACAAGGCTTTCTATTTATGAAACCAGCATGTTGTTCTCCTCCTTTCTTTTACTACAAAATCAGTTCGTGAAAATTTAAAAAGCTATATAAACCTTGTACTTAAAATTAAATTGCCATAATTCTTAAATTCTCAGTCTTTTTAAAATGAGCTGTAATGATTATGAATCAAGAAAAACTGTATTTTAGAGAAATGGGACATGTAAATTGTTGGAGATAGTAACAATGGAAGATGATCAAGTTTCCTTTCTATGATCTTCATTTATTTTTCCAGTCTTCTCCCATCCTCAGAATATAAAAGATATTGAATGTGTAAGTTTAGCTAGTATCAACCGTTACTAAGAGAATATGCTCTTTTTCCAATTACTCTTCCCACCTTCCTTATTTCTATAGGATTTTCTATAATTTTGTCTTTTACTAACCCTCAAGTCCTAATATCCTCCTATAACACTTAGCATTTTCATGGTGCATTTTACTGTATTCATTAATTAATTCATACAATGTTTGCTCCAAAGTAGGTAAGTAATATTACTCCCACTACTAATAGGAGATATGAAGTCAGAACTCCAAAATCCCTGACTCTTAGACCTGTGTTTCAGAGTACAATATATCAGTAATTATTCTGAGCCCAGTAAAGCTGTTAACCATGCTGTTGAAGTTTTATTTAATGCAAGGTTGATGCAGAAAAAGCTACTATTAAATATTTAAAGCAGTGAATTGGGTTAAAGATCTATGCATCTCACCAAGGTTATTCAAAATACTGTGGCTAAAAATCCCATATATACCTTAGAAAACAGAGAGTAAGTGCATCAAGGGTACATAATGTATCTTTATTGCCCACTTTAAAACATTCTTCTATCTTTTTTGATTTTGCGAGTCAGATACCCTTATGACGACACGATACAAAGAAATCGAAAGAAATAAGTCGGACTTGTAAAAAAGATTTATTGTTATTAATAAAATTAATCTTTCCAATGAATAGTGAATTTTTTTCTATGTATAATTCGCAGCATCCCTTAGGAACTATGTATATATATATATATACAAATACATATATGTATATATAATTTCTTTCATATCATAAATGCCTTCCCAGTGGCTTGAAAGAATTTAACTAATTCTGAAAGATCTTATTTAAAAATTCAAAATAGGCTTGATATTTTTTTATTAATAGTAACTGCATGTTATTTCAGATGCAATATACAAGATAAAACCTAAAGCAATGTAACCAATTTTTATATATCTGTCTATATACATAAAAAGAACTGTTGTCCTTCCAAGTAATCCCTCTGGGAGGCTCTGCACTTATTCCAATCATGCTGGTAATGTTCAATATATTAGACTAGTGAATATTTTTTCATTTTGTCAAATTTTTCTTTATAAAGAGAATTAGAAAACTCCAAAAGTCATATCTGTTGAATAAGGAGCCTGTAGAACTGTTTAATATTTTGTGTTCAAAAATGAGATCATTTTTTAAAACACCAAACAGCAATGAGACAGATTTTCTTGCATAACTCTGAAAATATCTCAAGGTAATTCTAAGAGTCACAGAGTTTTTTTCATCAATGGCAGAATTATTAGAAAACATACATAGTTTTTCCAGAGTACTGCTTGGAAAACCCACTCACTTAAATATATAAACTTTGGTGTATTTGATATTTTTTTTAAAGAAAGAAGAAAACAGATTCATTGCCTTATAGTCATCCTAAAAATATGGATAATATATTGTTATTATTCATTTTGTAAGTCAGATGTCTATGGTTTTAATTCATTGTAAGATCACTTATCCTCATGTGTAAGTACAATATAATAATCTATTATTGCCTCACAATGTCCTGGGGATTTGATGCATTTAGATATCTCACACCGCATAATAAAAATCCAGATTTCATCAAAACCTCTTGTTAGATATGAAGTCAGACTAGTTTTTGAGGAAGAAAAGTTAATTTACTTTAATGTTCTAAAATGCTTTTTTTTTAATTCAAAAACACAGAATTTTCTAGATAAAAGAAATCTTACAGATGCCATGGTTCAAATCTCCTACATTGCAAATGAGGAAGCTAAAGCCCAAGTTCAAATAGCTTAGTTCACATAGTAGTGACAGTCAAGACTAAGACTTATTTCTATAGAGTCTTAGTTTACTTTTTGAGAACATTAGGTGTGGTTAGGTGGCACAGTAAATAGAGCACCGGCCCTGGATTCAGGAGCACCTGAGTTCAAATATGGTCTCAGACACTTAACATAAAACTAGCCATGTGACCTTGGGCAAGTTACTTCACCCCAATTGCCCTACCTTACCCCCTCCAAAAAGCAAAAAAAATAAAAAAAAAAAACCCACATCAAATCTGTCACTCAGAGATTTTTTTTTTTTAATATAGCTTTTTGATATGATCAGATTTCATGGCACACACACATACACATAAAAAACCACTAGTTATAGTGCCCCTTTTCCTTGTCCTTCCTTTGTCCCTCCTTTGATCTCAAGTATGTCCAGTTGAGAGACCTTTTGCCTTCCCTTCATCCCTCCTTAACTATCAGAATCCATTGGGGAGGATGGAACAACATGGATTTGATGACTTATCAATTATAATTCTTCACATGACATAGAGGACTACCATTTGTAGCCATCTACCTTGTCACTATATCCTAAGTTCCTCTAAGCCTGATCATATTAATGATTAGTGCAAAATAAGGTCTTTAAGGTTTAATGATTGACCCTGACATTTCATTCTAAGGACCTCCAGGCCTTACTATATGTCCTACTCCTACAACCCTCCAGACTCCAAGGCATTACCATTTGCTCTATCATCAATTGCCCTATCATCTAATATCAAACCCCCTTCCCCCCCAAAGAAGCCTAAGGTCTTATCATTTATACCACTTGTGTAGCCTTAGGACTTCCTTATAGCTGAATTCTATCCTATGTCATATCTGTCTTACTCAATTAGAGTATGAGCTCCTTGAAAGCAGGAATTGTGGAACATTTAAGTGCTTAGAGGTTGGCACATAAGTGCTGAATATGTGATTTCTTTTAATCAGTCATTAGTTTTATTTACTATTAGAATGTCTGGTATATTAGTGACCAATTATGTTTGCTGTCATCATTGTGTATCATT
Source organism: Pseudochirops corinnae (assembly GCA_028646515.1). NCBI lineage: Eukaryota > Metazoa > Chordata > Mammalia > Diprotodontia > Pseudocheiridae > Pseudochirops > Pseudochirops corinnae. The sequence goes on along the minus strand of CM053592.1, from coordinate 94,491,669 downwards.
AAATCTGTCATAAATCATTCTAAAAAAACATTTTAAGTTCATATATTTACTGGTGACACAATTTTAAGCCTGTTAATATACCTGTTAAAGAGCCCTGCCTTTATGACAACAAGTAGTTTGAGAACACTAGAAGACTTACACAATTTCTCAAATGAGATCCAGTTCAGTTTTTTTTTTTCTCCCCTTCTATTCAATTCTAGTCTTAGGTAATTTTATATCTGTAAATGGCTATCAAAATATAGATATAGATCAGTGGTTCTCAACCTTCCTAATGCTGCGACCCTTTAATACTCGTATGTGGGCGTATCTGCATGTGGGCAGACCTGCCTGGAGATGGATAGAGGAGCTGTGTCTCGGTTCCTAAGACCGTTGGAAATATATGTTTTCTGATGGTCTTAGGCAACCCCCAAAGGGGTCACAACCCACAGGTTGAGAACTGCTGATAAAGATGGATATAAACATGACTATATATCTATACAGGCTATCCATATAGACTCAATATTGAATTCATATACCTATAACAACATTTATAATTAGTCCTATATCTATTACCATATCCATATCTGCCTCTCACAACAACTCTGCAAAGAAGGTGTTATTGTTAATCTCTTTTCACAAATGAGGAAGCTAAGACTAGGAGAAGTTGAATGGTTTTGCCTACCATTAGTCATTTAACAAATAAACATTTATTAAATGCCTGCTAGAATGTCTGAGACAAGATTTCAGCTCAAGTATTCCTGACTCAATGTGCTTAATTCAATGTACTATGTCCCCTGGATAGCTGCCTAGATAAATAGATTATCATTATTTTTTTTTTTATTGCTGTGGATTTTGGTGAAAAGACTATGTTGTGTGCTAGTGATCAATGCAATTAGCATGTTGAAATCTGTGGAAGGAAACTTTTGTAGAACTTCACTATCAATGAGAGGCAATTATTTTGTTGGAACTGTACACAGAATATCTTCCATTGTCTACACTGATATTGTCTACACTGACAATATAAATCACTGATTTTATATCAATATCCTCATGGTATTGAGATTTGGCTGTGAATCATGAAGCATTATGACATTGGGATTGTGACAACTAACCTAAAGTTTTATATTAAGAGAACACTGAACTTGGAGTCAGGAAGACAAGCTCAAATGTTGCCTTAGAAACTGTGTGACCTAGGCAATTCATATTAGCTCTCAGATTCCATTTCTTCATCCACAAAATGAGGGGGTTGGACTACATGGCTTTTAAAATCATGAACATTTAGATATAAAGAGATTGATTTGATATCTATCTATATATAATACTGTTATAAATCTAATTATAACTGTAGTTCTTAATATATAGACTCTACAGTAGGGGTAGATTATACAAATTGCCTATATAATCATGCTTATATCCATCTATAGCTGTATCTTGATGCATATACCTACATACATATCTATAACCATATGTAGTTGTTGTTCAGTCATGTCCAACTCTTTGTGACTCTATTTCAGGTTTTCTTGGCAAAGATACTAAAGTGGTTTGCCATTTTTTTTTCTCCTGCTGGGGGTCACATAGCTAGTACCTGAGGCAGGATTTGAACACAAGTCTTTCTGAGCATTCTAGTCCCTGTACTACCTAGCTGCCCAATTGTAGCAAGGTATCAAGGGTAACAACTTAGCAAGAAGTGGTTATGAAAGCTACAACAAATTGGAGGTATGAACAGAAAAGGAAATGAAATAGGAATGTAGTAAAAACCATAAATAGGACACAAATACCTGAGTGGTGATGGATTGGAAAAAGCACTGACTCTGGCCAAGTTCAAATTTCATCTGTGCTCCTTACCTCTAATGTTTCCTTGAGAACTTAGACATCAAACTCAGGAAGAAATAGATCTCAACTGCTTCATGTTGGCTTAAAAAAAATTATTTTCTTCCTTAAAATTGTGGATCTCCTGTTCTAGTTGGTGCCTTTCCTTTCATATCCTTCCTGTTTTTCTTGGATTATTCTCATTTTCTCTTTAAGTTTTTCCTCCATCTCTATCATTTGATTTTTAAAGTCTTTTTTTAATGTCTTCTTATTTTTGGGCAGGTGACCATTTGACATTACTCTTTGGGGGTTTCTTTACTTCAATATCCTCCTCTGAAGATGGACCCCAGTCATCTCTATTCCCATAATAGCTTTCTCTGGTTGGATTCTTTTTCCTTTGGTTGCACTTTTTTTTTTTTTTTTTTTGTGGTAATAGCTCAATTTTTGTAATCAACTCTAGCACCGGGGTATGGGAGATGGTGACTCTTGCCCCAGATCTTCAGTTCTTCTCTTTATCCAAAAAGTAATGTCAAACCTTCAGCCTCTTGTAAGTGCACACAAGCCATTGCTTCTTCACTCACCAGGTGGGTGCTGGTTCCTTCTCACCCCTGCCGCTCTTCACAGCACAGCTGGGTCTGGCTTTCCTGGTCAGCAGAGGTTCCCTCAGTCTTCCTGAGCTCAAATGCCCAAGCTTCCTTCCTATTTTGGGAGTATAATTTCCTCTGACTGAGGCCGAGGCAGCCTCTCAAATCCATAAACCCCAGAACTTGTTGCTCGTTGTTTAAGAGGGTAGCCACTTGCTGTTAAAATGGAACCTAGCCTGGAGGTTTTTACTCTTGGTGGGGGACCAAACCTCATCCTGGGATTTTCCTTCTGATCTTCTCAAATTGTTGAGGGATGACAACTTTATGCCCCTGTTCTTATTTATCTCCACCTACACTTTGTTTGCCCTAAGGTGCTATTTTAACTCTTTTGTAGGGGAAGATCTTGAGAACTTGGAATTTTCTGCACTATTCCACCATCTTCCCAGAATCCTCTCATTCCACCCCTCCCCCTAGCTTTGGAAAGCTAGTTATTAATCAATATGTGTGTCAAGGTCTCTATCAATATGGAGAGTAACCAAACTGGTGAAATTCCCAGTCCTTTATTCTACCTCATGTTAATAGTTTGCTCATGGGTCGGGAGTTACAGTTTAATCAAACTCAGTCATCTGCAGGGCATATGAGCTTCTCCATTTCTACTGTGGAAGTGGTGTGTTCCTGTGAAACACCTTGACATACCACATATTCTAAAGAGGATCATGTCTATCAATGCACAAACTGGGATTATCATCATAAAGTAATGAGGCTGAACCTTGTTGCTATGTTCAAAATTCACATTCAGAAGCACAGTTCTGAAACAAGGTCAAGAAACAAATGCCTGGGGCTTAGGTAGGGTGTAAATTTGGGCTAAAATAGGAAGGAGCTTATTTTCATCCATTCATCCCTTCCTTTAGGCTGAAAATCTTTGCAGAAGGAAATGACACCTTGAAAACTAGAACTGGGCAAAGTGAAGCCAATGAAATTATAAGAGATCTAGAAATGATTAAACAAAATATGAATAATGAAAAAATACAAGAAAAAATGAAAGATCTTATAAGAAAAATAACAGATTTGGAGAATACATCAAGAAGAGAAAATATAAAATAGTTGGACTAACTGAAAGTTATGATCAAAAAAAGAATCTTGATACATAATACAAGAAATATTTAAAGAAAATTGTCCTGAAGCATTAGAATAAGGGAGGAAAGTAGAAATAGAAAAAATCCATTCATCATCACTTAAAAGAGATCCTATGAGGAAAACTCATAGGAAGATCATAGTCAAATTCTTAAATCTCCAGCTCAAGGAAAAACTATTAAAAGTATAGAGATTAAAACAATTTAAATATGATGGTGCCACAATTAGAATTACATAAGACTTAGCAGCTGAAACATTAAGGACTATAGGTCTTAGGACACTGCATACAGAAGAGCAAAAGAACTGGGACTCTGGCAAAAAATATCATACTCTGCAAATTTAACTATTTTCTTGAATGAGAAAAAAAAATGGACATTTGATAAACTCTCAGATTTTCAAGATTTTGTTAAAAAAACTGAACTTAATAGACTTTGTCATACAAAAATCAATATAAATATAAGGTACAAAACAAAGACTGATTATAAGAGATCCAAAAGGAAAGACTGTTTATTTTTTATATATGTAAAATATTTCTAAGATTCTTATTAATAATTGGATAGTTCATAAAAAAAGATTGGGAAAAACCTGGGCATGATATGAATTTTAAAAGTAAAACCATTTAGGAACAGCTAAAAAGAGTAATTATTTTATAAACATGAGGTGCAAGAAGAAGAATTGATACATAGGAATTATATGGGGGGGGAAGGCTGGTAATTCTGCTAACCTACTTTCATCAAGAATGGGTGTAAGAAATAGAGAGAGAGACAGAGAGACAGAGAGAGAGACAGAGAGACAGAGAGAAAGAGAGAGAGAGAGAAGGAGGGAGGGAAAGAGGGAGGGAGCGAGAGAGAGATACACACACATATATCATATATATATATATACACATATATTTAAAAGAGTATAGGTCTTCTAAATTCAGAAGAAATAAAATGGTAGGGACATAGGGAGTGGGGAGAGGATGAGGGAGGCGTGTTTAGAGAGGAGGGTGAGAAAATAGGTAAACAGGGCTATAGAGGATTGTTTAGATTTATGGGAATGGGAGGACAGGGGAGAGATCCTTGGAGTGAGGTAGGCAAGTCATAGGAGGGCAAGGTAGGGGGTTAGAATATAGTAGTGGAGGCAGGAAGGATAGGAAACAAGAGATATACATATACATAAAAACAAAGATCAGGAGTAGAATAGACTTGATAATGTATATGTCTATAAATATATGTATGTGTGTATGTATATATCTATAGTTATGGAGAAACATATCTAAACGTTATTGTAGCTTTCTGGGGGTGGGGGAGAGGGTATGTATATGTTTATGGCTATACAGAAACATATCTAAACTTTATTGTGGCCTTCTGGAGGGGATTTGGGGGGAGGGGAAAAAAGAACAAAGCAAAAAAGTACACAGCAGAGAACAAAAGAAAACTCACGAGGAAGCAAAAAAAAGATGGGTAGTTCTCAACAAAATGAGTACTATTTATCATATAAGCTTTCTTGAAAGAAAAATTTATTGTTACATATTTTGAATCCTCTCTTATGTTCTGCTATGCAGATGACAAGCTTTTATTTCTTTCTAACTTTGTATTTAAGATCCAATATTTAATTTTATGATATGTTTTTGTTTCTTTTTCTATTCTCTATTTGCCTTCTGGTGTTTGAGTCTAAAATACAATTTTGGGGAAAAAAAGTCATTATCTATTTTGTATTTTTGCTTAGTTGGTTAAACATTTCCCAATTATATTTTAATATTCTTTTGACGGTATTCACTCTATGGCAATTTCTCTGGGCTGCAGAGTTTGATATATCTGACCTAATCTAAACTTTTCTTTTAAATTGATGAAGAAATTTAGGCAGAGAAATGCTGGAAAGATTTCTCCAAGGTCACACATATGGATGTATGCTTTTAACTCAAGTTCTCTTACTCCAAATCCTGTGTTCTTCACACAGTACCTTTCCATTGAACACAATTACTCTGGAATGAGGTTCATGGCTTTTTGTACGTTAAATTTTTGTCAAAGAATTGCAAAAAAAATTCATAAACCTTTATTAGTTTTATTGAAATATTCCATAGCTCGAAGTAAACCTAACATAACTGTGAGATCTGTAGACCTTTCCCTTGGGGTCTAGGAAAGCTCCTCAATTTTTTTTCAAATTTTCACTCAAGAACATCCTATCTGCCACAGACATTCCTGATTTGCCAACTAAGAAATGAAGAGAATGCTTTGTAGTTTCTCATGGAACACTACTTTGGATTCTCAGTCAAGCACACAATTAATCCTCCAATTTAAGGACACAATTTTTGACTTGTAAGAGAAAGGGGAAGATGAGTTCTCACAGATCCATTATAGGCTGATTTATGCTAAAGTTTGATTCCAGTAGCCTAGTCCTTGGGGTCAGTCTATGACTAGAGGAAAAACAAAAATCTTCAAAAAAATTTGCCAATTACCTTTTTTAATGGTTGATATCCATTTTAAAAAAAAGGTTGAGTTCAAAATTTTCTCTTCACCTCTCCCTCATCCATTGAGAAGGCAAACAAAGTATCTATTATACATGTGAAATCATTAAAAACATATTTTCATATTAGCCATGGAAAACAAAAATGTGATCTGATTCTATTGCTGACGATTCCCATCGAAAATACAAAATTGTATACACAAAATATGTCTAAGCCTCCTCCACTTACCCCTCCCTTATTACACTAATATGCATTTGGTTGTATCTTACTTCAGCAAAGCCCTTTCAGACTTCAACAGTTTGACCTGCAATATCCTGAATTCAGCAGAATGCGCCATGTATTCTGTGTTGAATTTCGCATGAGTGAGACAGCAAAATGAAATTACATTATTTGACACATCTTAATTAGTTTGGAGGTTATTTGGGAACTCTATGAGCATAAATTTGATATGTTAAAAATAATTGAAATTTTTTAACCTTTTTGCTCTTATTAATGATTTTAACACTCAGGAGTAGTGACAATCTGAGCATTTGGAAGATGGAGTTAATCCCCTATCTCTCTAGCAAACAGGTGCGGCTTTAGGAAAACCCAGAAGATATTTCCTTAATATTTCTGTGCCTGAATTAAGACACACTTCCTTAATGTCTGACAAAAACTACATGTAAGCTTTTCCAAGCACACCATTATATGATCATTGATACTGTATCATTTTCTAATACAAAACTGTCTTGTTTTAAAATGAGCAAATTGAGGCCCAGAGAGATATAGAAGTTAAAATTGTGTACTTAATTAGAGGGGATGTGGGGCTTGAATTCATGGCTATTAACTTCTAATAGAGCTGGAAAGGACTTTAAAGGAAAAGGAGCAACAGATAGTGGGAAATGCTCAGGATCAAATTAAGTAACTTTTCTATATAACATCTTTTGCCATTGTACTTTAGAAAAGTTCTGCAAGAAAAGTCCAGAAGTTGTGTATATGGGTATTGTGTAATGGACCTTCAAGAGATCACTACTACATTTGAGAGTAGGGAGTATACCTTCTTCATCTCTGTATTCTCTTTAATAACTATCACAGTACTCTGTGGTCATAGGGAAGAGCTATATAAAAGTGCAGTTGTTTAATCTTAAGCTAAACAATTTTAGTTAAATCTTTAGTTAAACAATTAATCTTAAGCTAAACAATTTACAAAATGGCTAACTAATACTTTTTTCTTTCAGCATAATATTAAGAATTAGGAAAGGCCTTAGACATAATGTAATCATCACTTTTCATTACGCACATGAGCAAACTGAGGACAAAAATAAAATAAAATGACTTTTCCAAAGTCAAATAGATCATTGCAGAACTCAAACTCGAACTAATCCTTTGACACCAATTGCAATGCTCTTTCCATATGACAGAATACGGATGTTTTGATACAAACTCTTTTTTATTATGAAAATTTTTGTTTTAAAGTGAGTCACTTATTAAAACCTCCCCTCTGTATTGACTCTGTAAACCACTTTATATTTTACAAAAAAAGAAATCTCATGCAGACTAAGCATTTAACCTTTGGCTATTCAGAAGAAATGAATTATTATCATTTCCATAAATGAGGCAATGACAAACGTATAAAAGTAATGTTTTTGTATCACAATAGAAGCAATTCATACAATGAATCACAAACATTTGCTTGATGTGTTATAACTAGAACCTGTGTGTGAAAGTGGGAGATGCAACAAATTTTCAAAACTTCAAAATGCCATCATCCTTTTGCAGTTAACATCTATTCTATGATAATTATATAAACTAATTTACTTAAGAATAAGAAAGACAAAAATTATTTGCCAAATTTTAAAAAGAGAAGAGGTTTACAGTCAGAAGAACTAGGTTAAATCTTGATTTTGTCATGTATCAACTCTGTGACCTAGAACAAGGCATTTAAATTAATAGGACCTCAGTTTCTTTGTCACCAAGAAGACTTTATTGGCCTTGATGACCCTCGTGATCTTTTCCAGGTCTGTGATTTGGTTGCATGAGATGCAATTTATGTTTCCGTATTGAAATTTAACTGATTTCCCTACCTCTTAACTCTGATCTCCAATTATTCTTCCATATGTTTGACAAATTAAACTTATTAATAAATAGTTACAGCCAATTTACTCTTCCCCATTCAAAAAATCACCAGTGTCTCTGAATTGTTGGAAAACTAAAATGCATACAGCTTAATTTGGTATTGAAGGGTCCCTAAAATGGGCCTAATCTACATTTATTGGCATCTCTTACTATGTTTCACCTTTTACACACTCAATGGCTCCAATTCCTGGAATGCAATAACACATATTAACCATAGCAAAATTCTTCTCATCCTTCAAGATTTATGTAATCTATACCTTCCTTCATATTATAATTTACTTAATCTGGCCAGAGGAAAATTCTCTCTCCTTCTTCATATTTTTTGTAATACTTTGTCTAGGTCATTCCCTTATCTTCAAGATAGCCTAATTTATTTCTCACTTATTTATGTGCATGCTGTATCATTAGTAAAGCAAACAATAAACATTTATTAAATTCCTACTGTATGGCAAGCTCTGTGCTAGACACTGGAGAAAGACAAAAGTGAAACAATCCCCAACTTGGAAGGAACTTACGATCTAGATGAATAATGTGTACTTCTAAAAGTTAATTCAAAATACATACAAAATAGACAAATGGTAATTTTATGGGAAGGCACTAGCAGCTCAAGGGTATAGCATCAGAAAAGTTAAGCTGAGCCTTGAATGTGAGTAGTAATTCTAAGATGAAAGCATGAGGAGTAAATACATTCCACTATGACATAGTAAAAAAGACAGTTTGGCTCAACTATACTGAGTGTAAAGGGAAATAAATTATTATAAAATTGGAAAGAAGGGTTGGTTCCAGATTGCAAAAGCCTTTAAATGCCAAAGGGAAGAGTATATATGTTTATATATTGTTTTACTAAAATAAATTAATTTATTTATTTTCTTGTTTACATGATTCATTTCCATGAGATTTTGAGTTACAAATTTTTTCCCCATCTTTCCCCTACCCAAAACCTCAAAACATCCATCCCACCGTATAACCCCTCACCCAATCCACTCTCTCCTATGTCCTCCCCCTCACCCCTCTGACTTTCTGGTAGAGCAGGATGGATCTCCCTACCAAAGTGCCTGTATATCTTAATTCCCAGTTGGATGTAGTTAATAATACAACAATAATAATAATATATACATATATATTTTTTTAGCATTTGATTATACAACTTTAAATTCTGGATTCTTTCCCTTCCTCCCTTGTTACCCACCCCCGCTGGAAGGACAAGCAATTAAATACAGGCTGTATATGTGTAATTATACAGAACATCTCCACAGTGGACATATTATGAGAGATTGATTATATGTCCCTCCTTCCTAACCACCCCACCTTGTTCTATTCTCTACTCTGTCCCTGTCCCTGTCCCTTCACAAAAGTGTGTACTTACAGCAACCCTCCCCCCCAACCTGCCCTCCCCTCCATCATCCTACTTCTCATCCCCATTCCGCTTACTCTCCTGTGTGGCAAGATACCCAGTTTAGAGTTTATGTCATGCCTTCCCTAAGCCAAATCCAATGAGAGTAAGGTTGACCCTTTCCCTTTTGCCTTCCTGTTCTTCCCCTCTATTGTAACAATTATCCTTTGCCTCTTCTACATGAGATGATTAACAGCATTCTGACTCTCCCTGTCTCCTCTCAATCTAATCCTCTCCCACCTCAGAATTTCACCTTTTAGAGGATCGTCCCTTCCTATTCAATTGATCCTGTGCCCT
>CM053592.1:94431791-94481409 GCA_028646515.1 Pseudochirops corinnae | reverse complement strand
GATGCTTTCTAAGTTCTTTTTTTGATCATGGCTTTCAGGTAGTCCAATAATTTTTAAATTGTCTCTCCTGGATCTCTTTTCCAGGTCAGTGGTTTCTTCAAGGAGATATTTCGCATTGCCTTCTATTTTTTCATTTGTTTGGATCTGTTTAATAGTATCTTGATTTTTCATAATGTCATTTGCTTCCATTTGCTCCACTAATTCTGAAGGAATTATTCTCTTCAGAAAGCTTTTGAGATTCTTTTTCCATGTGGCAAATTAGACTTTTTAAGCCATTCTTCTTCTCATTGGTTTTTTGGGCCTCTTTTGCCATTTGAGTTAATCTATTTTGTAAGGTGTTATTTTCTTCAGTCAGGTTGTTGACTCTCTTTTCATGATTTTCTTGCATCATTCTTGTTTCTCTTCCCAATTTTTCCTCCACTTCTCTCAGCTGGTTTTCAAAATCCTTCTTAACCTGATCTATGGCTTATAGAGAGTCTTCATGTTTCTTGGAATCTTTTGGTGTGGGAGTTTTGACTTTGTTGTTTTCTTCCCATTCTACACTTTGATCCTTTTTGTTCCCCAAGAAGGAATCTAGAGTTCGATTGCTGTTCTTACTTTGCTTCCTTTGCCTGCTCATGTTGCCATGTTGCCAAATTACTTGAATTTTTGGCTCTGTGAAATTCTGTTTCCAGAGGGGAGAGCTCCATCCCAAATTGCTGGGGTTTTTGCAGTTGCTCAAGCTATTGGAAGGCCACTGCAGCCCCCACCAGCTTTGTCTCACTGAAAAAGTACCCCAGGACCACCACCCAAGACCATCATCCAGATCCAGGCTGCTTAACACAAGAGCTCTTAGCTTCTGAATGATTGCATGGCCCCTCTGCAGTCTGTGGGCCGGGAGTTCTGAAGCAGCCATGTGGAGGCAGCTGCAGGGCCTCTGCTTCTGCCTCTGCCTTGCCCAGCAGGCAGTTTGGCCGGACTGCTTTTCTCCCCCAAGTTTAGCTGAGTTCCACTGACCTTTCGCTTAGTCATTGTTTTTATGGCTTGATAAGTCTGGAAACTGCCACAGCTTTCACGGATCCACTCTCCTGAAGGCTCCAGCTGTGGCTTGTCCTGGTCATCCCAGTGCCAAGCCACAGTTTCAGGCTGGGCTGGTTTTGGCTCTTAGCATGCTGTGATGAACCCTTCCTGCCAAGTTGCCTTCAGCAAGAGATGTATTTTTCTGTATTTTTGTAAGTTTTGGAGGTCTAAAATTTGTTTGGAGTCTTATTTTATGGGTATTTGAGGTCACTATGTGAGAGCTGTGGAACCTTATTGCTTCTACCATGTTTATATATTGTAGAAGTCTTGAAAACAGTAATAAAGTAGTTTTTCATCTTGGTTTCCTTTGTGACTAGCATCAGACTTCACATGTAGTAGACACTCAAAAATATATTTGGATTTGAATTGATGCATACATGGAAGAGTTCCCCACCAGCTCTAGTTCTAAGCTAATATACTCTTCTCTATATGGCATGACTGCCTTCATATTGACATATAAATGATGATGGAGTATGAGGTGATTTAGAAAGCAGTAGGAACATATTCTGTTCCTGTCAATTTAACTTTTACAGGAATATTTGCAGTACAATGGTGCCAACTGAGAGAGCTTTGTCCCTTAAGAGGGGCTATTTAGATTCTGAAAAGTGCTCTTAAATATCACTAGGCACCTCCAAGACTCTAATTTGAAATGTCTGTAGTTATTGTTTGTGTTAATGGGCCTAACTGAGGATTTTAAGAAATTTTGTTATTATGAAAAGAGGAATTTTAAAACTAATTGGGAATGGTCATAATATGTTGAAGACAATGAAGATCTACAGATAGCTAATTCTAGGAATAGAACAATTTTGTCAAGCAATGATAATTGATTTTATGTGTACATGATGTCAAACATCTGGATGAAAACATTCATCTGACTTTAAAGATCCACCTTTTTGGAGCTGAATGGACTCCAAATCTCAATATTTACCTAGTTATTAATTTTATATGGACTTTGGTTGTTGTAGATATATGTTCTAGAATGTTCTTCTATAGTTTGAATAAATAGGGGAAATAATGGTTTACTAACGAAAATAGAATTGTGAGTGAGAAGTTCTATTCTGCCTCCACTCCTTATTAGCCATATGACCTATGACAAGTCACTTAACTTCAATGAGTTTTAATTTTCTTAGCTGTGTATGTCTTTCCCTACTTCTCTTACAGGGTTAGTAAGAAGATCAAATTAGATGTGTGAAAGTGATTTAAAACAATCTCTATATAAAAGTAAAGTTTCACCATTACCCTATAATTTAATGCCTGTACTGAAATTTTAGGGGTTGGTATATTCTAAAATTAAAAGCAGGTGAAGATTCCACTGTAAAAGTAGAAGAGTGACACTGATAATGGGAGAGGGGATCAAAATCCCCCAAAATGCTTAAGAAGTCTTAATCAAAGAATTGGGCATTGGGAGGATGTCTATCAATTGGGGAATGGCCAGACCAGTTGTGGTATATGATTGTGATAAAATATTATTGTGCTATAAGGAATGAATTACTATAGTGATCATTTCAGAAATACCTGAGAAGACTTTATGAATTGATACAAAGTAAAGTGAACAGAGATCATTGTATGTTGTAAGAGCAATATTGTAAAGATGAACAACTGTCTGGGATTTAGAAACTCTGATCAAGACAATGATTCAAGACATTTCAAAAGGACACATCATGAAAACTATGTACTCCCAGAGAGAAAACTGATGAACTCTGAGTGCAGATTGAAGAATACTTTTTAAACTTTATTTTACTTTTGGTTCTTTGTCTACGTTTTCTTTTGCAAAAGGCTAATATGGAAATTTGTTTTGCACAACTTCAAATGTATAACATATCAAATTCCTTGCCTTCTCAAGGAGGGGGGAGAGGTAAGAATAAAGGAGAGGATTTGGAACTCATTTTTTTAAAAAAAGATCGTTAAAAATTGTTTTGTCTGTAATAGGGAAATATTTAATGAAATAAAAATATATTTAAAAAGGAAAAAGCTTTATATTTTCATGTAGTTTTTCCAGAAAAGATCTTCAACAGTATTCACATGGAGAATATGTAACTATATAAGTACCCAAGTAGAAGCGTAAACTGTATTTATTCTAACTTACAGAATTGTCCACTGGATTTATCCAATCTGATGATAAGCCGTAAGAAAAACTTAAGAAAGAATGTGAAGAGAAAGAGAGAGAGGCAGAGACAGCGAGACTCTAAGGTATGAATATAAAGTAAGGATGCTGCTGTTTTGTTTTGTTTTTATTTGGATTTTCTTTTTTTAATCACATCAGAGATTATATAATCAAAGGAAATGTCCTTCATAATAGTCTCTGTGGGAAGTGATAGATATCTTGCCTTCAGAATAGACCTTTTTATCACACAAGCCAAAATTACCATAACCGTAAGGATCATAAGTGCTTTGACCAAGTATATATGCATGTGTGTATATGTGTATGTATATATGTAGACATATGTGGATAGAGACTGAAACCAAAAAAAAACAAAACAAAACAGGAAAAACCAGTTTGAGTCTTGCCTCTGACACATACTGACAATGTGACCTTGGACAAATGATGTAAAATACAAACATTAGAGACACACCCAATGGAACACATGCAGACCATAACACCCAAAAAGGACCTGAACCAAAATTAAATGCTACTGGGAAACATTTAACTTAAAGTAAAATGTGTATAATGTTAATGTGTATTTTTTTTTTCAAAGTCAATATGTTCCCACAACGATCCTTAGGTACAGCTTTTTGGAGACAACTTGTATTTGAGTTTGACACCATTGATTTAAATTCTCAGTGCTCTAAGCAATACTCTAAGACTATATAAATTGGAGAAAATAATTAGACCTTTATTGACAGAGGGAGTTTACCTTATCTAGGAATATTGATATTAATAAAATCACAAATCTGTTCTCTATCCCTATTCACACACACACACACACACACACACACACACACACACACACACTCCTCTGCTTTATCAGTATTAAGGACATGCAAGAGAAGATGACAGGTTTTGAAAACACTTTCAAAAGAACTCCCAGAATATTTTGCTGAGCAATTGCAGGATCATTTGCATAAATGTACTGCCTCTCAAAGTCTCCACTAATTTAGAGTTATACTTCGATAGGTATTTATGGAAATATATAAATGCATTCATGTATGCATATGTACACATAGACCTAGTTGCATAATTTTCATCATAATTCCCATCACTGAAGGTTATCAAATTGTGCATCTAAGTCATATCCTATACATACCCATTTTGTCTTGGTCAGTTCCCTCTTTCTTAGACAAATCATTTCTCAGAAATCACAATTTTTTTTCCTATCAATCTCTCCTTTAGGATTTCATTTGAGGAAGGTGCTTGGGCTAGTTTAATGATGAAATAAGGAATTACCTTGGTTCTCATACATATGGAATAAGTGGTAACTAGGAAACATCAGAGTGCAAGAAGCTAAGGTTTGGGAAGAGGAATGCCCAATGGAGATGCCCTTTTAGGAGAATTGGAAATGCACCACTAGGTTGCTAATAGCCACTTGATCATGTGTATCCCTTAGTAAACATTTTTTTTAATTTGTAATTCAGAGAAGTGTGACAAAGCTAGGGCATTGAAATTGAAGTTAGAAAGGCTCAGGTTCAAATCCTTCCTCAGATAACTTTTTAACTATATGATCTTGGCATGAAACCTCTCTTCACTTCGTTTTCCTCATCTGTAATATTAGTAGATTAGACATAATGGTCTCTAAACTCTCTTCCAGCTCTAAATTTATGATCTTGTGAAGTTTCTGGTATCTTGTACTTTCAACCTAAACATTGATCTGGTGGACCATCAGGATAATAAGTTTAAAAGAATTAGTCACATCCTTTTGTAATTTGTTACTAAAATCTTTCTCTGATTCTTCATCTTAGTGTGGAGATAACTTTGACTTCTCAAAATCTATGACAGTGGAATGCAAACTGTGGTATGTCTCACAAAACTGGAAAGGCTTTGATTATAGTCCAGTGACAAACTATTTGCCTAGTATCTAAGGAATTTTGTTTTTCAGTTATTTTTCAGTCATACCCAACATGACCCTGTTTGGGGTTGTCTTGGCAAAGATACTGTAATGGTTTGCCATTTCCTTCTCCGGCTCATCTTATAGATGAGGAAACTGAGGCAAACAGTAAAGTGACTTGCACAGGGCAACACAGCTAGTAAATGCCTGAGGCTAGATTTGAACTCAAGAAGAGGAGTCTTCCTGTCTCCGGGCTTGTCACTTTTTCTGTGGGGCCTGTCTAAGAACTGACCTTGATAACTATGGAGAGATGCATATTATCAGAAGATGTACTTAGAAGAAAGACTTTTTTTGCTAACAATCTCGTAGGAAGTTGTAGTCTGCATCACTGACAAGAATAACTGCACAAAGAAATAATGTGTATTTCAAAATATAAAAGCAAGTACTTTATAATCATGCCTCATCTACAGATAATTAAAACAGAGAATGAAGATGATTCCTCAAAAAAAGATTCTGTAATGACATGTTAACAGCTATTGGAAGTGGCAAGCACATTTCTGTGTTAAGAGACCAAATGCTGAGTTATAGAAAGAAACTATCACTTTAAAAATACAATACACAGATGAATATATGGCATGGCAGATTTTCTGTGGGTGTAGCCCACAAGAAAATAAAAAAAGGAGGTAAGAGGCTGCCTTAGCTATTAGAATATGCTCTCCTGAAGAAAGGCAATAGCCCTATGGAGGAAATTGTGCTGATTTAATATGAATGGTAAAGCAAAAAATATAAAAAAAGGAAAGCAAGTAAATTTATGTAACTCTCAGAAAAATGATGTTAATCTTTAATCACAGAGTTTTCAGGAAAGAAAACAGCTGTGCAATCTTAATTGCTGGAAAACCAATCATTCTGTAGAAATGTAGTTCAGAACAAACTCAGTGCTACTGTTGAAACATGACAAATGATAGATTAAAGTTAAATGAAGGTGAGCTCCTTTTGTCAGTACACTTGGTAGTAGTGATGCACAAAGGGGATAAAATCATTTACTGTGATAGATCAATGCCTCCAACCTCCTCCTCAGAATGCAGAGAAATATATGGAAAGACACACTCTTGATGGTACAAGATGCCATGTAGCATCCCTACACAGTTCTCAAGGGTTCATCAATACCAAGATTGAGTCACAATAAACTTTCCACCTAGAAAAACAACAGCAATTGTTGCAATGTTATAGCAAGAAATTTAAGCTGCATCGACAAAGTGATTCCATCACAGATTTGTGGTTTCTTAAGTATGTGTTTCCCATTTCAATGCATGTCCCAACCCAGTGGAAAGAGCTAAATTTAGTTTTTATCAATCAGCCCGAAATTGAAATACTAGTTCCTTTTTTTATGTGACCTCTCCATTTCTCACCTTGCTCATCTGTAAAATGATGGCATTGGATTCAATGGCTTACAAAGTTCCTTCCTGCTCTATGATTCTATAACTTAGAAGGTAAGTCAGTTTCCTATGAGTTGGAGATTTGAAATAGCTTGCACATGATTATAAAGCTATCACCAGTGCTGGAAATGGAATCCAAATCTTCCTAACTACAATCACAGCATACTATTCAATTGTGCTATAATGTTTCTCATACCTACAAAGTATGTCTCTGATTCAAAAGCACAAATTGCAGAACAGTGTTCATAGGAAAAGTTCTAGATGTAAAGTCAGGAAACCTGGCTTCAAAATCTATTTAAGATACACATATATTAGCTATGTGACCCATGGGCAAGTGACTTCTTTTTAAGCCTCAGTTTCTTCCTGGGTAGAATGAGAATTGCAGTGTTTATTCAATTCAGTTCCATGATTGTTGTGAGGCATATGCTTTGCAAACTTGAAAGTGCTATATAAATGTGTTATATTAATATGTGTATTTGATGTATATGTGTACCTCAGAGCTGATGAATAGAGGCAAGAAGCTGCTACATTTATAGTTTCCTTAATATTAAAAAGGCTAATTTCCCTAAAGTATTAAATAAGATTGGTGCCTCTCCTGGAAGAGATAACAGATTGCAACAATTTAAGATTTCAGCTCCCAGATACTGCTTCCAAAAGTCAGCTGTGACTCTTTAAAATGGCTATTGCAAAAGATATAGTTATAGCTTGCACTATGTAAAGGAAAACATAAAAATGCTGAAGCAAAACCATAAACTTATTTGTGCATAGGGAGTAACCAATGCTTCTTTCTTTTTTTTCCCTGAATAACTTAAGAGAACAGAGAGCCAGAGTCAGACCTTCATATACTAGGAAACAAAACATCACAGACAATTATATGTGTAAAATAAAATCTAAGGGCCAAGAAGGAAGCTATTGAAATGAATGATGTGTAGACAACCTTCAAATGTAGGTCTTTATAAAGTGTTCCTTTTGTATACATCCATTTCCTCAAGACATCTATAAAGTACTTGGTGGTCATTGGATTTCTAGAAAAGCAATTTATGATGTGCCAAACCAGGACCATTTATGGTGGTTTTCTCCCATGTAAGTTGGTCTTCAGCTATAATTTTAGACATAGATTGGGGGACTGTAGAGAGGGCTGACTTGGAAAAGTGCCTTTTTGAGTCCTTCATGAGAGTAGAAAAAGATGCTGTCTCTTTAGGTAGCTGTAAATCTGTGAGTACAGTTTATTGAATATATTTTTCAAGTCACAGTAGTGAGACAGTTGGAATTGAAATAGGTCTCTGTGAACTTCTGTTTTATTCTCCACTGTGTGAAGGGAGGTCATTCTAGATGGGTCCAAATAGACATAAGAACTCTAGAAAATCTATACATTTAAAAATATTGGTTCTATAATAATAATTAATGACCATAGTTAAAACACTGAGAAGTTTTAAATTTAAGGTATCTTGATTTTTTAATGTAGTTCTCTGAGGAAAAGTTAGAAAATAGCTTTTCAAGGAATTACTAGAAAATATTTACATGAGATTTCTATTAAGCAATTAATTGGCAGCATTATTAGATTAAGAAGGGAAGTTATATGTTAGTTGTTCTGGCCTTAAGGTGCCATAATATAAAGGAATTTAAGTTCGTTTATTTTATGGGATATTGTTAAAAAATGATTCACGTCCCTGTGTAGGGTAAATGCTGTCCAGGACATATGTTGAGAACCCTTCCAATAAACTATTCAGAATTTGAGGAAATAATAAATTTCCAAGCAATCAATTTTGTTTGACCAATGGGCTTATTGTAAAATATTCTAGTTCAGATTTCTGAAATTTAGCTTTAGGAGTGAATATTTTCTTTCAAAATAATCACTGATGATTTTTAAAGAAGGTTTTATGCTAATTCCTAATCGATTAACTATTTTACAATCACACACATTTTAAATGATGTTCCAGAATTTTTTTAAAGATGAAAAATAAACCTAGACAATACAACTTTAGGCAGATTATGTATCCTACATCTTAAAAAAAAATCAAACAAAAATAAGGGTAGCAGACAATAATTTTGCTGAATAGTCTAAAAATGGCTTATTTTTGTTTTAAATGGTTATAGAATGTAATCATCACATATTACAGAATATTATAAAAAAATCTGTATCTAAAATTACTAAATTTATCATTGTAAATCAGTAACTGTAATAAAAACAACAGTAAGAAAAACAGATTAAGTATCAGGTATGGAGTCAGGAAGACAGGTTCAAATCCCACCTCTCACATTATGTGACCTTAGGTAAATTTCTTCTAATTGCTTCAGACATCTCCTAAAGATGCACTACTAAATCAGAGACCTGCTGTAATTTGCACCAGTGGAATAACTTCCCACACTTGGCTATTTCCATGCTGATGAAATAAAGTATTACATTTCTGGCATAAATGGAATAATCACTTTTTGTTGTTGTTCAGTCTTTTCAGTCGTGTCCATTTCTTTGTGACCCCATTTGGAATTTCCTTGGCAAAGATACTTGCAATAAATTTCTATTTCCTCCTCTAGGAGTAATTACACAGATATAATTAAAATGATAGGAGTCATGCAGACAACACTATTTATCTTTAAATATCTTGATTATCTAAATCAATGTTCTACAAAGTGAAGGCCACTGGTCTATTTTGGAACCATGACCTGACCCAAAAGTATATGTGATCAACCAATGGGGAAGTGAGAAGAGGGACAGGATCTCACTCTCCTCTTCCTATACAATTATGGGAATTATTTTCAACAGGATCACAAGTACCCTTTTTACCCCAATATTTTACCAGTCTGCAAAATGTCTTTGCTTTCAAATTCCAAATTCACCCCAACCTTGTTGTGAGTTAGTCTCTATTCCCTCAGGGAAACTAGAACTCTACTACACTCCCATGGTGACATCAGAAACATGTTCTACTGAGAAACTTTATCCATTCCTGAAAAAAAAAATTTATTTTCTGCTCCCCAGATCACTTCACAGCCAAGATAAGTGACTCTTAGGAGGCTGGGTTTTCTATATCTGGGCAATCACAACAAGAGTGACACTGTTTTCTCCTGGTTCTCCGCCTACCTGCCTGACTCTCAGTCCCAGAGTTGATTCCAGTTCTACCTGATAACCATGGATGATCTCCCAAGTCTCTTACCTGGGTCCTTTTTTCATTATCCTCTATACTATTTCACTTGGTGACTGCAGCAGCAAAAATGGATTCAATTATCATGACAACACAGATGATTCTCAGATATATTTATCGAGTCCTAACCCTTCTCCTGACCTCCAATATTGCATCTCCAACTCCATGTTGAATTGAATATTATAAAGACAGACTATACATGTCCAAAACTGAGCTTGTTATCTTTTCTCCATGACCAGGGAACTATTGGAGAGATTATTGGAGATTATTATATTTTAATTACATATATGAAAGAGGCAAATGCTTCTAAACAGGGCTTGATTTAGTGTTGATTGTCTAGACTTTTACAAAAGGATAGAGAAAATGTTAATAACACAGAGTAAACTGAAAAGTTTGCTGTGAGTCCATTTTTTTTTTCACAGATGAAGGTGTTAATCATTTTCCAGAACATCATTTCCTGAAACTCTCCCCTGTTCCTAGCCTCTCTCTTACTGACAATGACATCATCATTTTCCTAGAAAGCCAGGGTCACAATTTAAATGACATCTTCTCTGTTCCATTCATTTTCATTGATTGTTCCCCATTCTTTAAATGCTCCTCGGCCTTATTATTCATCTGGCCTCCTTCAAGTCTCAACAGAAATTCTATGTTTTGAGAAAGTCTTTCCTGGTCCCCGTTGGTGCTGGAGCCCTTCTTTTGAGATTACCTTCAAATTATCCCATATATAGCTTGTTTGTACACAGTTGTTTTCATGTTGTTTACCTCATTAGAAGCTGAACTTCTTAAGGGAAAGGCTTATTTTTGTTGTTCTTTTGTTTTGTTTTTTGTGTTGCTTCTTTTTATGCTTATTTCTTAGCAAAGTTCTAAGCACATAGTAAGCACTTAATAAATGCTTTTTGATGGATTGATTGATTTTAATCTTTCAGAGTACATTCATATGTGTCTTTTGCTCTCATAGCTAGTTTACTTATTAATTCCTGAGGATAATTGGTATTGAGTGTAGGGTTTGGGGAGGGAAGAGAACCACAGTATGTTTACAGAAGAGTTGCTACGTTTTGTTCCATATCCAATTTCTGTCAAACTGTTTTCTCCACATCTGTGTCAGATGGTGATTCCTAACCCTAGAAGCTTTGGTCTTACCTATGCTATGTTCTCTTGCTTTTTTGGTGTGTTTTGTACCTTATCTGACCCACTGAAAATGTTCTATATTTTAGCATTTGAATAATTTCTGTATAGATCTTGGAAATTTCTATTGGAGAAACTTTGCTGTTAAGATTTGTTTTTCTCCCACTGTTTCCTTTCAAATCTTAGTTGTATTGAACTTGTGCAAAAATTTAAATTTTATATACTTAAAACTGTCCATTTTATCTTCCATAATCCTCTCTACATTGTTGCTAATGGACTCCTCTGTACATGGATTTCAAAGTTAATTTCATCTTTATTTCTCTAATTTGTTAATGATGTGACCCATTATATCTAGGACTCATATCTAGTTTGAGCTTATTTTAGTATATGATGCAAGATGTCAGTTTCAACTATACAGATTCACATGCAGTTTTTGTCACAGTAATTTCTTTCCTTGGGAGTTGTGGTCTTTGGTTTGTTTGCTTCTGCATGCTATGCACCTATTTCCATTGCATTGATCCATAGTAACAAATGTTTGATAATTACTAATCTATAGTACAATTTGAAATCTGATATGTCTATGTCCCCTTACTTTCCATTTTTCCCATTATTTTCCTTAAGATTCTTCACATTTTGTTTCTCTAGATGAATTTCATTGTTATTTTTCTAATTCTATAAAGTAATCATTTGATATTTTGACTGGCAATAAGTAAATTACTTAGAATTATATTTTTTATTATATTGACTTGTTCTAACTTCAAGCAATAAAGAATTTTTCCCCCAATTTTAGGTCTATTTTTATTTCCATTCCATGTATTGTAATTATATTTGTATAATTCCTGTATGAATTTAGTAGGTAGGCTCTCAAGCATTTTTTAATATTTTACCTGGAATTTCTCTATCTCATATTTCCATCTTTTCTTGAATTGTGTGGATTCATTTTATATACTGTTACTTTTTCAGATGTTATTGTTTCAACTAATTTTAGCTGATTACACTAAGGTTCTCTGATTATACCATTATATAATCTGCAATAGTAATCATTTTGTTTCTTTTATGCTTAGACTTATGTACTCTATTTTTGTCAAATTGCTATGGCAAGCATTTCTAGCACATCAAATAGAAGCAGTTACAGCGGACATCATTTTTCACACCAATCTCAATATAAATTATTCTAATTTTTTATACTTTCCTTTCCTTATTTGAAATGTTATTATCCTGCTTTTATCTTATATTCAAAACCCAAATAAAGTTGTATGTCCTCCATGAAATGTTTATTCACTGATTTCAATTATTTCCCTTCTTTGAAATCTCAGTGCCCCACATGATTACAAGATTCCCCTAATAATTCAACCTAATTCTTTAAACGAACTAAAATAAATATTTGCATAATGAAAAATCTATTAGATGGTAAGGATCATTAAAGTGACTTACTATGACCTTATTGTTTTAGGAATTGATACTAAGAAAGTTTGATTAAGTATTTTGTGTCCTAGCTATAAATTCTAAGAACAGCAGAGACTTAAAAATACTACACTTCTTTTTTCGAGACTATATTTCAATCATATTCAATCTTCCAAATCATACCTAATTCCTTCAAAAATTTTATAACCTAGACCCCTATTAGCTTTTCAGCCTTCCTACTCAGTACTATTCACTATGCTGTGATCCAATGACATTTGTCTCCTGACTGTTCCTTGTACAAGGCACTCTATCTTACCAACTCTATTGTATTTTCTTTTTTTTTCTGTTCTTATTTCTTTTTTTAACAAATTAATTTATTTTCTTGTTTACATCATTCATTTCCACAAGATTTTGAGTTACAAATTTTCTCTCCATCTTTCCCTTACCCACCACCTCAAAACAGCCATCCCACTGAATAACGCCCCCCCACAATCTGCTCTCTCCTATGTCCTCTGCCTTGCCCCTCTGAATTTCTGGTAGGGCAGGATGGATCTCCCTACCACAGTGCTGTATATTTTAATTCTCAGTTGGATGTGGTTAATAATAATAATAATTATATATACAATTACCCATTGGAGTTATCTCAGAAAAGCAACAAAAACTTGGTAGGTCTAAAATGCTAATATGGATCTGCCCTAAAATACAACTCAAATTAGTGAAATGCTAACACCTTAAAGACAGATAGAAGCAATCCCAAACCAGAGTTTATCAAAGAACTCTTCTGCAGTATAAGCCTGTTTCACCTGACAATTAATAATGGCATAGCTAACGGTGACTGGAGGAAAAATTTGGGGGAAAATTATCAAAAAATATATTTTAAAAAATTTGTAATTAGTGTTTGAGAACTTATTGAGATCCTGTTATTTGTAGTTGGAAGGAATAAACATTCTCAAGAGCTGGGCTAGAAATAATTGGTAGCATAGGGGCAACAGATGAAAGGGGAAAAAAGAAAAAAATGGGTGGGGCTGAATAAGAGAGAGAGAGAGAGAGAGAGAGAGAGAGAGGGAGAATAAGGAGGCCCATCAGCTCTTTGGGCATTTGGGATCAGAATATTCAGGCTGAAGCTAGTGGTTATATCTATCTATTCAAGGACTAAAGGAAGTTCCAAATAAAGAATGCTCTTCACCCAACTTTCCCTCATGGTACCTACTCTTTAACAGACATTGTGTTATACTTTATTCATTTTTCTCTCAACATTTATGATAATTTGAACTTTACCTCAATCATAAAGAGACCAGGACTGGACCAGCTAAAGATAAAAACAAATGCATTTTAGAAAAGAAGGTCAAACTCTTGTCTAAATGTCTATATTCTTATAACTGGGAAACTATGAGGTACTGTGATTGTACATGCATGCCTAACTTTTCATTTAATATAAACCCCCCCCCAAAAAAAAATAGCAGAAGAGAGGATCATATGGGCCTGAGGGGGCTGTAATACTGACATTATATTGTACAAATAAGCTGATTCTTTTAACAGTTTCCATGATTAAATCCTCAAAGTAAAATTAGAAACTAGGAAATAAAAGTTAGTAAAATATTTGTCAGGCAGCAATGATACACACAACCATCAATGTTATATTTCATTCAAATATTTGTCCATCTATATTAGTAAGTGAAAATAATGCATTAGCCACAAGCTACACATGATTAATTTATGACACATATGGAATGTTAAAGCCTTAATCATTCATTTAATGGGAGCACCATAAATTTAAAGCTCTTAGTCTCCAAGGTGGGAAGGAAGCATAGATTGCATTTACTTATAACTAGTGTGAGAGCACAATATTGATTACTGTGAACTAGGAGAGTATGTTTGTACTATTACACATTACTAAACTTTGGAATATGTGATTTTAAAAAGTTACCTTAGAAGCTTCTTTCAAAGATCCAAATGGGACTTAAAGTAATATCTTTAAAATTTAAAAATAAAGATATCTATGTTTCAACAGTTATTTTATTTTTTTTTCCTGTTTGTTTTTAATGCTGTTTAGGTTTTTGTCCTGCATATATTTCTCAACTACCTTTTTAAAAAAGAGAAAACTGTACAAAAGTGAATGTGAAAATTATTTGTTGTATTTTTGTTATATTTCTGTTTCAAATAGGGTTCCAGACAGAAAATTTCATACTTTTAAAAATTTCCATATTTGTAATTTCTACATCTGAGTTACATCTTTTTGACAATAAAGAATATCTTACGAAGAAAAAGGAATCAGTAGTATGAACATGAGTACTCAAATTATCAATATATTAACTGTTGGCCATGAATATTCTGTTCCATATCAGAAAGTATTAATAGTAATTGTTCACAGCAAAACGTAAACTCCTTGAGGACATAGACTATATTGGCTATCACATAAATTATTTAAAGTAATTTCTCAGTAAGATTTTGATAAGCAATTTTTAAAAAAATCTCTTAATTCTTCATTTTTTCATTGATATTGATAAAGACTATCAATTCTCTAGTAATCTTATATGAAGAACAACAACTACTTTTATGCAAATTATTGAGCAAGGAATCCCAAAGTTCTTTTACATAGTTTCAGTATGCCCAATATGCTTTTCTCTATATAAGAAATTATGATTACTGATTAATTTCAAAATCAATTCAATTAGGACAGTCAGTAAAACTAAGACGAGTGAGTAAAAAGTACATTTAAAAGCTATAACTTAATATCTGGAAGTATCTTTAGATATTATCTAATCACTCATTTTAGAGATGGGGCCCAGAGAGATAAAGTAAATTAGACAAAGTTGCACAGCTAGTTAGGAGAAAAAAAAAAGTTAAGAAGCCAAGTCTCTTAAAAACCAATCAAGGCCAAGATTTTTCCCATGATCAAATTTTCTCTTCTCTATGTTGTCTCCATCTATTTTTCACAATGGAGAAGGATCTCTAATCTATGTACAGGGAGGCAATCCTAATATGACACAACACTCTCTTCTTGTGTAACTCCCAACTAAGACACAGTTGGGCCACGGAAAGACATGTAACAGTATGCACCACGGGTAATTTTCTCCAGTTGTACAGCTACAAAGACTACATGATTTTACCTCTATTGTTTCAGAAGAGTCATGGCAGAAAAAAGTTTTTCTGCTGAATCAACAGCTTTGAATTTCAAGCAAACGGACATAGACCAACTAGACAATACTCTCTAGCCTGTCCAGTCATCTATATTCAAATTAATAATGCCATCGCTTCTGGAAAGGGCATGTTTAATCTGCATTATTAACAATTTCTTAAGGCCAAACAAGCAACAAAATAATGAACAAAAGTCTGATTTATAAGACTGATTAGTTAAGAGGTACAAATGCTCACTATGAATATTTGACAATTGAGCAGGTCCTTCTATACCCCTGATTTTAGGTGAACATTTGTCACTTGTTTTTCATTTATTTTTTATCAGTTCTTGGGTAATCACTGAGCCAGTTATCTTTTCAGGTGAATTATCACAAAGCTATATTCCTGGAGGTCATGGATTATCTCATTATAATATCTGAGTTCCAAGTACTTGATACAGTGTCAACTCTTAGTAGACATTTCATAAATGCTTGATGATTGTTTATTACTGGCCCTATGCCTGGAATTCACTCCCTCTTCACTTCTGCAACTTAAAATCCTGGTTCCTTCAAATATTAGCTCATGTCGTCTGATCCTCCAATCACTAATGTATTCCTCTCAAACATGTAAAGCTAAATAGAGGAAACATACACACATATGTGTGCAAATATATATACATACACACACTCTATTTTGATATATGAATCCCATATTTAAATACCCAGTATATATTATATACCTAGACATATTCGTATATAGATTTGCTATAACATACATACCTACACACATATGTGCATGTATATTGCTATGTACATATTTATATACATTTTGAGATACTGCAGTGTACATGTGTGTATACTAGTATGTACATTTATGCATAAATATGTGTGGGATTCATATGTGTACCCTATATATATGGAAAATTTATTGATAGATAGATAGAAAGATAGATATACACAAGTAGACTCCCCTGGTAGAATATAAATTTCTTGATAGCAGTGAAATGTGACATTTTTGTATTTAGATACACATTACCTGGCACAATGCCTAGCTCATAATAGGTACTTCATAAATACTTGTTGATTGACTGACTGATTGTTTGTTTGAACATCTGCTTGGGAGCCAGCCCAAGTGTTCGATTCTTTGGGCTAAACTAGACTGTCCTTAGGATACCAAACAGGAGCTGTGTCTAGACCATAAATGAAACTTTTTCAGCTTGATAATTCCTAGATTTTTGTTCCATGTCTTAGCCTCAAAGATTATCATCATCTCCATGCTATAAGTGGATATGATAATGGGACATATGTAGGAAGGGGTAGATGTGAGAAAGTGGAAGGTTTTCCTTTAAAAAAAATGATAATATAACAAAATTTAGCCAGATAAACTTAGAAATATTCTGCAAATGAACTATAGTTTCATACAGTTAAAAGTTACTTTTCCTCTACCTGATCAATTTCCTCCTATTATAATGTGCCTGCCTGGTAGAAGATAGCAAGAGTTGTTATACTGTGTTGCTAGAATTATAACGATATTTTTGGTCAGAGTGCATCTGATTATCAAGTTTCCTCTAATTTTCCTACTGGAATGAAAACGTTACCCAGAATATCTGAATACCATTTAGAGTGTTTGCTCTTTGCTCAGTATGTCCTCTCTCAACAGGAGAAGAGGATTTTGTATTCTCTTGGCAGGGAGTGTTCATTTCAGGGAGTTTTCAGTGGACATTTCATAGAAAGGGGAAGCAAGTCCATTAGTTCTCAATTGGGGTGGCCTAATCACAAAGCTGTGTGATGTGCAGAAACAGAGGGTGGTTGAGTAGACTAAATGTACTTTAGCACCATGGATCTTTTCATACAAATGCAGGGGACGATTATTCCCTCAGGTTACAAATTCTTTTATTTTCACCTTCATTGATTCACCACTGGTTGTTCAACTGAAATGAGTGAGCTCTTGCTTCTGTGCTTTTAAACCTATATAGGACCAGAGATCAAAATTAGTTTTTTTCAAGAGGCAGAGATTAAGGGAGTCCCAAGTCACATTTTGATATACTTGGAGGTAAAAACAGTTAAATCCTCTCTTAAACTTTAAATAGATATCCCTTCGCCATTCATGAAGGTATCTAAAGACATTATTTCCCCTAAAGGTTGAAAATTTTACCTTTAAATTTTCATCTTTTATAACCGTATTTTAATTGTTTTACACTTACCCAACTTCCAAATGAGGTTTTATGTTCCTGAGTTCAGAATTATGTTTTCTTTCTTTCACACAGCCTAGACTCTTATAAATTAAGTTCTTCTTCTTCTTCTTCTTCTTCTTCTTCTTCTTCTTCTTCTTCTTCTTCTTCTCCCCCTCCTCCTCCTCCTTCTCCTTCTCCTCTTTTTCCTTCTCCTTCTCCTCCTTCTTCTTCTTTCTTCTTTGCTTTTTGGAGTGGGGAAGGCAAGGCAATTGGGGTTAAGTGACTTGTCCAAGGTCACACAGCTAGTAAGTGTTAAGTGTCTGAGGTTGGATTTGAACTCAGGTCTTCCTGACTCCAGCGCCAGTGCACTATTCACTGTGCCATCTAGCCACCCTTACAACTTTTCTTCTTAAATTCTTCTTCTTACTAAACCTTCCAAAAATGCCTGTGCCAGAAAATAATTTGGGATATGAAATGAATGTGATTAGTCATTGACATAATCCTTTTTTTTATAATTAATACAAAACTATAAAATTGCTTTACAGCAGGAGATTCTGAGTTCCTACTCTTGCTTGCTGGGATACCATTATTGCTGATTGCCATAAGTCGGTGCTAACTAGAATATAAAATATCTTTCTGTGCGAAGGTGCCAGGTAGATAGATATGACATTCAGAAAAGAACCAGCATGGTGTCTAGTAGATGAGGACCCATTGTCTAGATTCATCAGAAACCATATAACATATGAAATTTGAGATTTCATGAGCTGATAGTTGAACATTTATTGACTTCTTAAAATATGCCAAACACTATAGTACTTATTCACCATGATAAACACAAAGGAAAATGTAGACTACTTACAATGCATATACTACTGTAAACAATAGTTTACAGATTAATGCTGAGAATAGGATAAAATCTAAAACAGATGTGACCTCATCCCTAAGGCACTTACTTTCTAAGTAATTTACCCTCAGGTCAAAGTGCAGTGGAGGTGATATCAATCATTAAGTTTCAGAGGTAGAAGGGAACTCAGAAATTATATAGTCTAACCTAACAACCTGTGCAAGAAGACATTTGATATTTGTCCTTAAGTACTTTTAATAATGAGAAGTCCACTGCTGTACAAGATAGCTCATTTCCTTGTTATATGATTCTGATTTTTATAAAGTTCTTAATTTTAAAAATTTTACACTGAGTTAAATCTTTCTTTGCATGCCTCTGTCTCTCTATCTCTCTGTCTCTGTCTCTGTGTCTGTTTCTGTCTCTCTCTGTCTCTGTCTCTCTGTCTCTGTCTCTGTCTGTCTCCATCTCTGTGTCTGTGTCTGTCTCTGCCTCTGTCTCTCTCTCTCTCTCTTTCTCACCTTTTAAAACTTATTTGGCCCTGTGGAAATATACAAACGCCCTTCAAATGTTAAAGACAACTCTCATTACTCCTCCACTCTTACTATCTCCACAACAAATTTACTTCCTGTGATTCTTTACATGAAAACTTTAACCCACTTACCTGATTGGATATCTAGTTTATTTCATAGTCCAGAGATTAGTTGCTGCTATTCTCTCTGACACACTTCTAAAAATAATCACATAGATTCTCCAAACATCAGTATGTACATTTTCAAGCATTACTCCCAAGAATCGATTCTCTTCCAATCAGCTAGCATGTGTTAATTGATTAGTTAATTGTTTACTGCTTTTTTTCTTGATATTCATTTTAGAGATATGAATAAGTGTGAAACAAATGGACTACCCTAAACACAGTGAGAAGAACACTCAAAAACTAAGAACTATTGCCCTCAAGGATTCCTCATTGGACAAAGAATTCAAATATGTTTATGTCAATGAATTTAACACCTCCAGAACTTAGTCCAAGGTAAAATGATAAAAAGTTGATCAGTATGATTTCTGTGATATCTGGTTATTAGGAAAAGTGCTTAAATATGACAAAATGCTTTTATTACCTATCATCAAAGAAAACAATGAATGTCACACCGCAAGCCAAGGGAAACATGATCAGTCAGTGTGCCCATACTGGAAAGAATGAGGCAATGGCCCACCACTTCAGTTTGTAAATTCTTAGCTCTGATTTTAACTAGTCTGAACAAATCGTCTATAGCATTAGTTTACATCTATTATGGGATGCTTTGGATTTTTTTAAAATTCGGTCTCATTTTGCTGATTTTTTTGTGTTTAGGTGAACACTCAAGATGCTTTAGTAGCATTAAGTTCTCAAGTTTGTGACTATAGCATTTAAATGTTATTTTTAACCTTAGTATCAAAGATACATTTTCAAAAAAGTTGTATTTCATCGCATAATTCAAAGTGGTATTTTTCTTTTAACAATCTCTCATTACAGTAAACTTACCTTGTAAGACTTATGGAACAATTTCCTATTTACAAAAAAAATCTGCATTTAAATCCAGTGAGTTGCACATGACTCCATTTTTTTCTTGTCACAAAAAATGTGCTAAGTGAGAAGACGATATAACATTTTAGACGATATAACATTTTGATCTCCATTCATATCTTTGTGTCTTATATTTTTCTTTTAAAAAAAATTCCCTCTGAATATCATGCTTTCTTCTTGGGGGAAAAAGACTGACAGGCCTATTTAATCTTTTATATTGGCCACTGTGATAACTTCCTATTAAATATTTAATATTGTTGTATTGATAAAGAACACAAGACATTATGCAGAACTTGGCACAAACATGGTTCAGGAGAGCATCTGCTTAAAAATAAAACACTTGAGAGGCTGAAACTTAGCACACAGAAATGAGCCTGCGAAGACAAGCCAAGCAACTCATGTTTGCAGTAATGTTACTGTGGGCTCCTGTAATGCCACTCTACTGAGATGCCTTTTAATGAGCCTGTGAGATCCAGCTGCTACTCTCCCAGAGTTGAACTATAAGGCTTCCACAAATGAGCCCTGAATATGCTGCTCCAGATTAATTAATTAATTAAAGGTTTTGCATCTCCATCTCTAGTTTGTCGAAACATAGGCAACTCATAGGGGTTAATCAAGCAGCCTGACCTTATGAAACAGTGATGTATGGCATGATACTGCTCTTTTTTTTTTGTTGAGAAATTTGCCAGAGCTGTACTGTTGAAGAAGAAAGCTACGTGTTTGGAGTATCAAGTATATTTTTTTGTTTTCATAGATCTTCTGAAAGGATGGCCACTTGTCCTTAAGTACTTTTGGTAATGAGTTCACTGCTGTGCAAGATAGCTTGGTTTGTTATATGATTCTAATTTTTAATACATTTCTTCTTTAAAATTGTACACTGAGTTAGATTTCTATGTGTCTCTGTCTCTCACTCTTTCTGTCCCTCTGTTTCTTTCTCTCCCTCTCTCTTGTTGTCTCCCCCTTTTCTCTCTCTGTCTGTCTGTCTCTCTCTGTCTCTGTCTGTCTCTGTGTGTGTGTGTGTGTGTCTCTCTCTATTCTACTCAATAAAATTTATTTGGCTATGTGGAAATATCCAGCCAAAATTTCCCCAACCCAAGACAATTATAATTTAGTGTGTGATATTCAAATAATTATTGCATTTCTAGACAATTATATCTTAACTCTTAGAAACTGGAAGCATTGGAGAAGGGGCTGGCCTTAAAATCAAGAAGGCCTGTGATCAAGTCCAGCTTCTCAGTGCACCAGAGTATTCAAGGTTACAAATTTTAGATAAGGCGCTGGTCTGCAACATTGAATGTTATTCAACACTGATGAAATCACAGGTCTGGACAAAAAAAATCCAGTGACAAGAACACAGTTTCAACAAATACAGTAACTGAATTCAAATTTTCCTAATGGGATTTTCATCAAAATTAACATGTTTTGTGAACAGTAGATGGTGATGCTAGTCTGTTCTGTCTGTTTTGTTTTAACCATATCATTTCTATACAGGTTGCCAAGAGGAGGAATTTTCTGTGGATGAAAAAAAGAAAGTATCACCTCAAGGTTTCATGATATTATACTGGTAAAAGCTAGCATAGCAAAGTGGCATAAACTCAAGAATAAAAGTTAGAAAAGCAAGAGATCTTTAAAGAAACCTTAAAGATCTTCTGGTCCAAATCTTCCTTAACAGATGAGGACCCAGGAATTAATCACTGCCACAGCCAAGGCCAGAATATAGGTGTCAGATAGGATGCCCACCATTATACTCTCCTTCTAGGAAAGAGAGGAGTGAGTTAAGGGATAAAGAAGTGTTACATAGTATATGGCTGTGAGCCAGAATCTGCAATCATGTTTTCATTGGTTAAATCTTTTTCAATGGAAATGTCATTGACCCTAGAGCAGCAAAGGATCTAGGTATAGGGCAACACAGATTCCGGGAGAATACAGTCAACATTCATGAATTTCTGACTGTCTTCCCCAGAAGTTCAGTAGCCAGGGTGACTAAAACAATCACAAAGAGAGCAATGAAGAAACCTCACATTAACACAGTCAAACGACAGAAAATTTCTCAGAATTTACTAATTTATTTCCTCATTCTCCCTCACACTATATAATGAACATTAAAAGAAGTAGGTGAGTTTGATAGTCGTGAAGAGGTCTCTTCCTCTAATCAGGTGTATGTGGAACCTTTGTCAGTCCTATTCCTTTTTCATCTTCCTGATGTCAACACCATTTTTTCTTTCCTTTACCATACTAGTCTCA
Source organism: Pseudochirops corinnae (assembly GCA_028646515.1). Taxonomy (NCBI): domain Eukaryota; kingdom Metazoa; phylum Chordata; class Mammalia; order Diprotodontia; family Pseudocheiridae; genus Pseudochirops; species Pseudochirops corinnae. The sequence goes on along the minus strand of CM053592.1, from coordinate 94,459,323 downwards.
AGTCTGATTTGTTTTCAAATATCTGATTAATCCTGGACTAAACTACAAATTTTAAAGATCTCTCTGTAAGCAGGTAGTAATAATAACCTTTCCTGTGCAGCAAGACCAATTACCTTTTCTGCATCATAGACTTCTTTAGAGGTCTGGTAAATCCCTTAAAATTTATCCATTGACTTCAGGTAAGGAACTTATCCCAGGTAAGAAATTTTGGGCTGTATATCATTGTGTGTGTGTCATTGAATACACACAATATGGCTTAATTTATCACATATAACTTAGAAAAATGGGACGAAACATGCTTATGTCAATTTATTAGATGGTGATGTATAGATAGATATAGATAGATAAATAGAGAAACAGATTCTTTCAGTGAAATGAAGGAAAAGAGCAGAAAATGTAGACAGAAGTTTGTTATACCTAAAATCAAAACCTAAACAAAGGGTGATCAAACGGGAGATTTATGCTCCAAAAATGTGATTTGATCACTTAATAACAAAAATAGAAATCAAGACAAAAGCAGGGTGAGAATTTAAACACCAAAGGAAGAATTGAAAGAGCTGAACAGATACTTATATGGGCATTTAGGAAGCAAAGATGCAATTACAGAAAGGAAAATGGTAACTGATTTCTCAAGGATCATCAGTTGCCTATGCTTCAAGATCAAAGGAACAGATACCCATGTGAGAGGGGAAAAGACCCTAGACAACCTTGAGTCACTAGACTAAGCACAAGTTGTGGTTATGGAACATTGATAGTCACAATCTAGATGAGTATTCAATTGGACACTGCTTCATTAGTAGTAGATACAGACAGGAACCCTATTCTGATACTCCAAGGGGAAACTCTGGGAAGAGTTAGGACACTGTGTCATGAATTTTAATTATTTTTATTATAAAATCAAGTAGGATAAGATTTTGTACATTGCAATAAGCTTTCATAGTTATCATCTCAATTAGTCCCCTAGGTCTTAGTACTTTGACACTCTAAGCACATGGAAAACATTTGATGACATGTATGCATGTATGTATGCATGCATGTTTGTGAATGCTTACCTGAAGTTATCAGACCAAATAGAAATGTGTACCTGAATCTGTGAATGGGTTGATCAGTACTGCCTGAACAGTAAGGTCCATTTAAATATAATTGAAATATCAAAACATTTTGAGAGATACCTATTAGTAGTACAAATGTGAGGTATCTTGGGCTTGTAAAATATAAAGCTTTAAAGAATACAAGAATTTTGAAGCTGGAGGAGGCCTTAGAAGAGAGAACTATTTCCCAGTTGGTCAGAGGTTTTGTTTATCCTTCTTCTCTCAAGACAGATTCCACAATACTAATTGTTTTGAATATCCCTAAGAGTGTTTTTGTTTTGGAGTAGTGTCTAATGCCTAACTATAAGTGGACTAAATCATATGCCAAGTGAATGTCTGTATCCATGCATTCACGAGCAAGAATGCTAATTGTCCATAGTCATTTAGACTGATTAGAAAAAGACTAGATGGGGCGGCTAGGTGGCACAGTGAAAAAAGCATCAGCCCTGGAGTCAGGAGAACTTGAGTTCAAATCCAGCCTCAGACACTTAACATTTACTAGCTGTGTGACATTGGGCAAGTCACTTAGCCCCAATTACCCTGCATTCCCCCCCCTCCTAAAAAAAGACCAGTTTTAGTAAAAAAAATGTAAATTATATGTGTTCTCAAGTAAATGTTAATACATACATATTTATATATAGATTATGTTATGCATATTATATTATTCCTTATAGAATAATATATGAATATCTAAAGACATTGTCAACTGACATTAATAAGGAAATATGAATTGTAAGAAATTACATGTAAAAAAGGATTTTAAATAGATTAAAATAAGTTTATGATAAAATGGAAAGAACAATGAAGGTGAAATCAGAGAACTTAAATGTGAATCCTAGATATACCACTGACTGCCCATGTGATTTTGGTCAAGTTACTTCATTTGCTTAAGCCTCAGTTTCCTCATCTGTTAAAATGAGATGATAGGATTAAATCTAAATTTCAAGGCCTTTTCCAATTCTAAAACTATGATTCTTTGAAACATTTCTCCAGAATATCTTTATATCACATTCAATCTTTCACAACAACAAACACTTCTTTTCCTAAAATATCTACTAGTTACCAGTCAATGGTCATTTATTAAGCACTTATATGTCAGACACTCTGGTAAGCACTGAGGATACAAAGAAAGTTAAAAAAACAATATCTGATCTGAACTCACAGTATAATGGGGGAAACTATACACGGAAATAACTATGTACAAAAAAGCTATATGCAAGATAAATTCTAGATATTCAATATAGGTAGGCACCAGCATTAAGGGGGATAAAAAGAAAAGGCTTCTCAAAGAAAATGAAATTTTGCCTAGAACTTGAGGGAAATCAGGGAAGCCTGGAACCAAATATTAGAGTAAGAAGAGTATTCTGGGCAAGGGCAACAACCAATGAAAATACTTGGAGTTTGGAGATGCTGGGGCTTACAAAATCAATCCCATTTGAGGCCAATTGGCAGCTTTATAGACCTCAAGACAACAAGTGGCAATAGACTGTCTCTCCAGCTTCTGCCATTCTCATAATGGCTCTAATTTGGGGGTTTACTTCAGCACACGACATATGATGTTTTTGATGAGTGCTAGCTTACATGCCCTACAAATAACTGTACATGGGGGTAAAAGAGGCAGATCTAACTTTTGTACCATTCTCTCAATTCAGATTTAATGTTGGGACAAAGTGACACACTCACAAGTCGCTGAATATTAAAAAAAAAAAAAGGTTTACTTTGATTTAACAAAACAAGGATATGTTTTGTTTAAATAAGTTTAAAGTGGTGATTAGATTCTTTAGATACAGTTCTACTCATCTCCATATGAAAATCACTACTGGACACAGTGACTAAAGTCATTTCAGAAATCCACCAAATCAGAAAGGTCCAGATTTCACATGACTGGTATTTTGTTTTATGCCCCTAGGTGAATAGGAAGCTTCCAAAAACCTAGGATCAGCTCCTGGAGACAGTTTCAACTCCTTTTAAGGAAAACAAATTCATTATTGCAAGTGGGAATGAAGAGGACCTTTGGTCTACCCCATCTTGAGGGTTTTAGACATGGGAAGAAACTGCATTAGGTAAACAAATGCGAAGGAGGAGGGGAGATTCTATTTTATGATATGAGGAAACATTGGCAAATATTAGTACTGGAGAGGAAGGAGAGAGGAAAACACTAGCAAAATTCCTATATGCGTCCTGACCCTAAAGGAAAAAAGTTTGATTATCCAAATTTATCCATTCTCCATTCTACTAGGCCAGGATCATGACTACTGCCTAGGAATCAGTGAGTCCAAACCAGATATTAACTTATTCAACCCAGATATACCTCAAGGTTCTTTCACAGGACAGTCATGCAGCTTGTAGCTCAGCTCACTAAGAGGGTTTAGTGGAATTTCCATCTCTCAAAATATCTCCTGTTTAGCAATTTAATGGCTACTGAAGTGCAGTGGCACATTCTTTTCCTGTGGAAAGTGGAGCTGTGCATGATCCTTTCAAAACAACATTCTCCAGGATCCTTATAGTCAGGGGCCCTATTGAGCTTATAGAGGATGCAGGGTTTGGGACTGGAACTAGGGACCTCAGCCTCTGGTAGAGTAGAAGCCTATTGCTGAAGGACACTACCACCCAAAAGATATGAAGATATATAATTTTGAATGCACCAGTTTTATTTAAAGGAGGAAGAAGCTTCCTGTGTCGCAGCCAACTTGTTAGCAGTGCCATCTTGCACCAACTAACATCTAATAGGAAACTTTTGAAGAAAAGTAACAATATGTTTAGTAATAATTAGAGCCCAATAATAGGAGAGCAAAAGTTTTTCAGAAGTGGTCTACCAAGTGAACACTTTGGGGCACTTGTGGCTCCAGAAACCTAACAGTAATTTAGTCTGGCCACCTCCAGATAATGAGCATAGAATCTACTTGGCCTAGGCTTTATAGAAACATGCACAGAGTCACAAGAGACTGCAGCGTGCCCCAAATAAAATGCCTTTTATTTCCTAGTGTACTCTTCCTTCCCAGAATTTCTTGTTCCATATTTATTTAAGTATAGGCTGTATCACCTCCCAACCCCATATATCTATTCCTTGAGGGTAAGAAATATTTCATTTTTGTATTTGTAGAACCAGCACCAAGCATGAGACCTTGAAGAGAAGAGTTTAATATTTATTGAGTGGAATTTTTTGAAAGAGAAAGGAAAAGCCAAGTCATATTTGAAATTCGTTATGGTTTTGAATGACTCACAATAATTATATACATTTCACGGAGGTTTTTCTTATCCTTCACACATAAACCTTCCTAAAAATGGAAAATAGATGCATATTTATGGGCTGCAATACAATAACAAAAACTAAATATGCTCAACTATGTACATATGTTTCATCCAAGGGTAGTTCTGAAATATTTTACATAAAAAATATATTATTGTCAGTAAAGTTATAAAATTTATTTATTCCTCACTTTGACTTCCTAAACTAACTCTATTAAGCCAAAATTTGCTTAGATCTTTCCCTTTTGAATATAAAATGACCAAAATATGTCAATCCCATTAGCCTAGGTCCTTCCATAAAGCTAATGCAATAAAATCAATCAGCCTCAAGAATTAATGAACCAAGCAAATGAAGCATTGGTACTGGTCTTTAATGAATATCAGGCCTAACTGAATCTAACATTCCCTAGGAATTGTGATTAATATATATATATATATATATATATATATACATATATATATATATGTGTGTGTGTGTATACATACAAATATATATAATGTACACATATATCCATATATACCTATTTCTTAAGCTTTATGATCTCTATTTGAATTTGGACAGATTTCTGACAAGTGGATTTTATAGGCAGCTTTAATCTCAAGCTTTTTGTTCAAATCATTGCTGAGCCTATAAAGTGAGATAAATCTATGGTAAAAGCAAGCATATGTTCTCAAATGCCAACTGTTTTCTATCTCTTTCTAAAGACCTTTGTACTTGTGATCAATTAGTTTCTGCGTCTTAAGTGGAAATTCTTAATAGATAGATGTAGATAGGTAGATGATAGATGACAGATTAGATAGATAGATAGACGATAGATAGATAGATAGATGATAGATAGATTTTACAAATTAAAAAAAATGCAAGCCACAAGGTAGAGTAAGTTTTGTAGAACAAGATTCACAGAACCAAGTGAATCATTTTTACCAATTATTTGAATAAATGACTACCATTTTTTATCTAAATCTACTTGAGGCTAGGAAGAAACAAGCCAGAATATGTAACAGAAAGAGCACTAAACTTGTAGAAAAAAGATCTGAGTTCAAATCACTGTTCTTTTGATAACTAACTGTGTGACGTTTAGCAAGTCCCTTGATGTATTGGGGTCGCTATTCTCTCATCTCTAATATGAAGGTGTTAGACTAAATAACCTCTAAGGTCTTTTCTAGCAATGTTACTATCACCCTGTAATCCTACCTAGCTAACCATTAAATCAAAGATTTGGAATCCAAAATATGCACATAGTAAAATAGTAAATATTATTTCAATATAATAAATTAAAATATCACAATAATAAATGAAGACAGAAAATAAAATAGATGCTATAAGTCTTAATCTTCTTGAGTCTCAGTTTTCTCATCTATAAAACAATGTTAATAATACCTATAGTAGCTAAATGAAAGAGTTGCTCTCATTATATAAGGTATGGAAAGCCCTTGTAAATTGTAAATTTTAAAGCTCTGTATAAATGTTAACTATAGTTATTATAAAAGTAAAATCCTTCACTTTTGTTCAAAAAGTCAACTGCTCATTTACAAAACAGAAGATATATGTTTAGAGAGTAATTTAGAATTGGAATTTTTTATTGTTTTCATGGCCTATAAAAATCAATATGTGCCAGAAGGCTAATAGGACAACCCAAAAAGGTAATCTAATCTCAAGATATTAATAGAATCATTGTGTCCAGAATGAAAAGGTGGTAGCCTTCCTGTACTTTTAAATATTCAGGTCTTTTTTTGACTACTGTGTGGATTTCTATGCACTCTGTTTTAGAATTGACATTGACAAATTGCCATCTATAAGTTATAGAAAATCTGTATTTTGTCTCTGAAGACAAAACTGAGAGCCACCAATAGTGAAATGGAGAGATGTATGTGGACATGGGTAGACTGCAACATGTTACTAATAATTCCACCAGAAAAGCATCATAAAGAATGTCCTCAGAGAAATGTTAAAACTGTCCAAAATTATTTAGATACTATCTTTATATTACATTTATTCATAACATAGTCACCATTATCAAAAGCAATTGAGTAATTTAATTAATAGCAGTATATTGGAACTGCAAGCAAATTTAGAACTATCTAATACTACATTCTCTTTTTTTTTTTTAAACAAATGACAGAGTTGAAATTTAAATTCAGATATTTGGATTCCACAACTAGACTTCTTTTTCCTCCACTATTATGTCAAGTTTCATAAATCATCGCCAATCTCATTGAGTCAATTCATTGTTGTTTTTTTAATTTGAGTCCCATCTTTGGCTGTCACAGAAAATTTTAGGATGATAAAGAAACTAGACATTTTGACTTTCATAAATCAAACAAGGACCAATAATTATAGCATGACATTTTCTGTGTTTATTTGTAAAAAGAAAACATAAATCCTCTAAATAGAAAGAAAGAGAGAAAGAAAGAAAGAAAGAAAGAAAGAAAGAAAGAAAGAAAGAAAGAAAGAAAGAAAGAAAAAAAGAACTTATCCTAGTCTTTGCTATATAGAAAGTGAGTAGAGATGGTGGAAAAGGGATGGAAGAAGGCCATGTGCAGATATTTGAAGGCAGGAATGGGCAAGTGTTTAGGGATGGCATTTCTCTCCTTCCTTTTTTATTCCAATATATTTCTTCTGTTTCTGCATCTTATTTCTGAAGGTAAGAGAAGTTATTGCTATCCTACTTAAATTACGTATCAGAAATATGTGGGAAAATTAATGGCAGTAAGGACAGGGATTACATAAGAAAAATTAGATTCTTAGGTTAAAGGTGAGACAAATCAAATAACATTTTAGCATGTTAAGGTTTGCAAGTTATTTTTCTCACAATAACACAGTAGCACAATTCCTACAATATCTTGAGTAGGTAGTGATATTTTTAGGAGCATCACTTTTATTCACCATTAAACCCAGGAGAAAATGGAAGCCATGAGAGGGTAAATGGCTTGCTAGTGAGGATTCGAGGCAGAATTCAAATCAAGCTCTCTTGGCATTATAATGTCCAGTGTTCTATTCACTTCACCATGCTACTTCTCCAAACATCTTCTGCAGGTTAAATGAGCAGACATGTCAGAGGCCATGAACCTACCTCTAAGTGAAGTGTCTCCTTTCTCCATCCATTACCTACACAACTTCCAAAGTGATACTCTTTTAAAAAAAACACACTAATTTTTTTTCTAACTGTATGTAAAACAATTTTTAGTATTTGTCTTTTTTTATTTTTGAGTTCAAAATTCTCTCCCCCTTCCCTTCCTATTCACCTCTTAATATGCTATGCAAATTTTTAAGGATTATACATGTGCAATCATATAAAATATATTTATATATTAGTCATATTGTAAAAGAAAACACAAAAAAACCTACAAAAATAGAGAAAGTGAAAGATAGTATTTTCCATCTACATTCACTCCATCTTTCTTTTTCTAGAGGCAGATAGAATTTTTCACCATAAGTCTCCAAAGTGATACTCTCAAAGGAGAGTTCTGGCTATCCTTATCCCATGCTCAAGAAATTCCAGTGGCTTATACTTGACTCAAGGATAAAATATCAACTTTTATGGACCCTCAAAATCAGTCAACAGAAATTTATTAAGTTCCTATTCTATGCATGGTGATGTGCTCATCTTCTTCTAGATGACCTTTCAAGTCTTACCACATATCATCTGTCTTCATACACTCTTAATTCTAATCAAACTAAATTACTTCTTGTTCTTTGTCCATAGAAGTTCATGTCATGTCTGTACTTTTGCTCATGCTGTTGTCTCCTATATATGAAATACATTTCTTCCTCTAGTTCACCTTTTAGAATTACAAACTCATGTCAAAGCTCAACTAAAGTGCAATTTCCTACAAGAGTCTTTCTGAACCCTTCAACCACGTGTAACCCCTTCAAAAATATATTGTGTATTAACTGTGCTTATTTTTGTATGTACATGATATATCCTCCATAAAATATTAGTATTTGAGACTAGAAAGTGTTTTTTTTTCTTTACCTCTCATAGACACATTATAAGATTCTAGATTTAGAGAAGAAAAGAGCTTTAGAGACTATCTACTCCAAGTGCCCCACCTCCATTTTATAGATGAGGAAACTGAGTTCCAGAGCCTGTGAGTAGCATGCTTAAGATCACAGATAGTAAGTGGAGGAACCGGTATTTGAATCCAGATGATTTGACTCCTAATCAAACCCAATTTCTACTACACTGTGCTTAACAAGTACTTGTTTATTGATTGATTTTGTCCACAGTCTATAGGCCCCAGCTGCTGACATAACTTTCCTATCAATAGTTATAAGGAAGTATGGGTAGTATATGCCAGCTTGCACTTAATGGATTGTGGGCTAAAGGGAGCACTAAGGCCCAGAATTTGATCTGACTTCTCTGATTTTTTTTCTAACTCCACATTATCCTAGAATCTTCCTACTTCTGTTTATTCTGATCCTATCTGTTTACTCTGGTGAGAAAACACAGCTTTTTTCCCCCAACCTTTTACTCTTTATTTCCCTTATATCCATCACTTTTCCTCTCTGGTTCTCCTGATTTTCCAATGCCATGTTTAGTGGTATACAAAATAACTGAGATCTTTTATAAAATAAATATTATAGCTTTTTGGACCTTAAAAAAAGACCCTCCTAATATTTACTATGACCTCCACTTGCTACAATAACTTGTTTTACACTGTTTGGCACTGAAGCCCAGAAGATTAACACATATTCTTCAATTCCTAATTATGGAACCAGACTTTTATCACATTATATAGTAAAGGTACTTTTGATGAACTGTCCAGTTTTTCAAGTCTAGTCTTAATCTTAGTCCACAGGTTTTCAATTGGATTTAAATTAAATGATATCCTGATTAAACTTATTTTTTTCTTTTGATTAGTCCTTGCCTGACTAACTCCTTTTAAAAATGACAAAGAACAGGATATGCTCAAGAATCTAGCTGAGATCTAGAAAAATAAAGGGTCAAAACTGACAAGGAAGGAAAAATTCCCTGAAATACAATAATATTCCTCCTAGGAATTAACATGTCATCAAACATGTAGGCAAATAATGGAGAACACACAGGCTTACTGGAGAGCTAATTTAATGCCATGAACAGATACTTTGAAAGGAAATTCTACCTACTTCAGAATTTATATATTTGTAATTGTCATTATTGATTTGAATTTCTATAGTTCCTTATATTTATAAAGTGTTTCATAAAAATTGACATTAACACAAAGCACTTTACAGATGTCCTACAATAATATTGGACTTATCTGTTGGGGTCTTATCTTCACATTTATCAGAAACAGTTTACAAAATTAACATGTTTTAGAACTTTATAAACACTCATATGCATATATGTATGCTATAAAGCTACTTAAATATTAATTTTATAACACTTATAAGGTAGGCAATAGTAATGTCAGTGTTTAAAGGGAAAATGAGGTATCTAAAGAGAGAAAATTGAGACTTATAGATGATGTTATTTGCAATTATTTGTCAGAGGTCACACATATAGTAGAAGAGCCAGAGTAAGACTGTGGATGGTTCCAGGTCAATGAACTTTCCTCATGCTTCCTTACAAGCTCTCTCTCTCTTTCTCTTTCTCTCTCTCTCTCTCTCTCTCTCTCTGTCTCTCTCTCTCTCTCTCTCTCTCACACACACACACACACACACACACACACACACACACACTGTGTGTGTGTTTCCACCTGTGAAATCCTCAATGAGAAGAACTGTCAGTGAGGAATTTTGACTAATGCTGACTCAATTTCTAATCTTAGACAGTTTAGTGGAATGAAAATTTTTGTGACTTATCCAGTGTCAAACTCAGAATTTCTCAGAGCTGGGATTTGGACCCAAATTTTCCTGATTCTACGACTAGTTCTTTGCCATTGTATCTTTTTTTCCTCTTACCTTAGGACAGGAATAAGGAATTGACCTGAGTTATTGGTATAAGAGTCAGAGGGAGCACCTGAAGACTGGCTTCAAGAGAAGCTCTCTATCCAATAAACCATGATGTTTCTTTCTTTAATTGTCATTTGAGTAGTAATCCAGTGGAAAATATGAGCATTCTATTGTTCTTTATTTCATGACTCTAATACCTAAATACCAGCTAAGACAAAAGATACCCATCTTCTAGAGACAACTATCAGAGAATCACAGATTAAGGACTGAAACACAGAAGCCTTTAAGACCGACCTATTTGTTACATAATTGTAGAAACTGAGGCCCAAGAAGGTTAAGCAATTTGCTGAGGATTACACCAAAAACAGAAAAGATAGGATTTAAATTGAGAACCAGCATTCTTCTACTGGTAATGTTACATGGTAATGTTGCCTACTAATGCCTTGAGACTACCTTCTAAATTCTAATGAGAAATGCATCTCAAGGTAGGTAGAGGTATAGGGTAGGGGGAGGAAGAGTGGTTAGGTCAGTTAAACTTGGACTAAGTCAGCAAAAGGATACTTCTCCAAGAAAAGAAGGCAATGTGAACTTTAAGAACTACATTTCAACCACTTTATACCATCTTATCTCTCTTCAAAGGAATCCATTCTTTTTACGATAAGTTCTCCAGCCACACTGTTGTTGTTGTTGTTCAGTCTTGTTTCAGTCATGTCTGACTCTTTGCTCCCCTAATTTGGGGTTTTCTTGGCAAAGATACTGGAATGATTTGCAATTTCTTTCTGCACCTCACTTTACTGATGAGAAACAGAGACAAGAAAAATACTTGCCCAGCTCCACATAACTAGTAAGTTTCTGAGGTCAGGTTTGAACTCAATAAAATTAGTCCTCCTGATTCCGGGTCTGACATTTTATCCACTGTTCCAACTAGCTGCCACTGTATATATCAGAGCTACAGGGAAAATAAAGGCAATGGGGGCCAAAGAAATATCCCTCAATATTACCAGAGGAACTGGATCTTTATGCTTATGGTCTCCAAGCAAAGCCGAACAACTTTTCAGAACTGGTTTCTAGAAGTAAGCTGTGCTGAATTTCCCTCTCTGTTCTTTCCCCTACTTTTCTAATGATAAGCTAAGCTATCTTTATTCATCACTGTCATCATCATTTATTACCGACTTTCATCCTAACAATCTATTGTCTTTTAATGTTCATTTCTATTTACTTTTTCGTTGTGATGAGATGCCTGTTCTGCATTTGCCTTGCTGCTGCTTGCCTTTCAGTCAAGAGGCTAGAACTGGCTGGGTAGGCCATCATCATTGATCATCATCTGTAACCACTGCACCACTCTGCTGCTTTTCAGATGGATGGTGCACTTCAGCACTCACTTGAGCTTTTATTTTTTTAGTCTGCCAATGATTTGTCTTGATTAATATTTAAGAGGCACCCAAAGGTTGGGAGTTTGCTCATTCAGCTACAAAACCAAGCTGGCAAGGACAGAGGAGCAGGCGTATTCTGGAGAGATAAGCTGCAGGTAGAAATTTCTTCTGTGACCTTGGATGGATAAGTTACAAAAAAAAAAATCAAAAACCCTGAAATTCAGGTTCTTCTCTTCAAAAGTACTGATCATTAATACAAAGCTTGGGAATCTCCAGATGAAATGAGAGATGCTTATATATTTTTATGTAAAACTCACTGACTTCGATCCAAGCAATCTGAAGTCGAAGCTATTAACATACTATTACCATCCTTTGTATTTAGATTCTAAAATATGGTTCAGAATGTAAGGTAACCTGGGATACTTATATGTTGATGCTGTTCTTTGGGGGCTATAAGACTCAGAATGTCATCTCTCTGCTGAAATTATCAAATTAACACATATTGACAACAATGGTAGAAGTTATCTTAGGAGGAGTATTGGAATATGTTTTTAAAGTTGTTTTCTTTTTTTAAATAGAAATTATGTTTAGAGACCTGAAATTAGTAAAATTTATTCAATTCAATAAAAAATTAAGAGTGAACAGAAAACTATACTAGGCACCAAGGGCAGAGGAGATAAAAAAATTTAATGGAACTTAAATTTAGTAGGAAAAATATGGTGTATACAAAAAGTACAAGACAGGAAATGTGGTATAGTCAATAGAGTGCTAGAATTAGTCATGAAGAACTGAGTTTAAATTTCTTAATTTTCTTAAATTTCTTAAATTTTAAATTAAAAAATCACACATGACATGGACTAGTTTTGTGACCTTGGGCAAGGAGCTTCAACTCTATGTGCCTTAAGCAGTTTTTTTAGGACTTTATTGGGTTAATGGAATAAGCATTTATTAAGTGCTTACTCTGTCTCAAACATTGTGTTAAGGATTTTGCAAATATCTCATTTGATCATTAATTCATATATGTGTTGCAATCATCACTGGTGTAGGACAGTGCCACACTGGAAGTTTCCAAAGCTGAAAATTTATATATTGTTCATATATTTATGTAAGGACCTAAGAAGATTACCAAGTAATACATTAAATTCAAGGAATTTAAGAATATACTTTTCTAAAGAAATCGAGGAGGGATTCATAAAATAAATGGTGTTTGAGTTGAATCCTAAAGAATGATTAGCATTTCTAAGGGCAGAGATGGAGAGGGCATGACAAAAAACAGTATTCCAGTTTTAGGGAGCAACATGACAAAAGATAGTGCAGATTGTATGTAGGAGATGGAAAGTAATTAGGTTGTGCTGAAACATAAGGTAGGTGAGGTGGGAATAGCATAAACAAGGAAGAAAAACATCATGGGATAGCACTGTGGAGGTCTTTGAAAGGCAGGCTAAAAAATTCAGACTTTATTTGGTAAGAAATAGGGAGATATTTATTGCAGAGTTTTCAGTCAAGGAGTGACATGATCAGATTTATGCATGAGGCAGATTAATCTGGCAATGGTACAAAGGGCTGATTTGAGGGTTGTGACACTGGAGTTGGGAAGGCTTAGCTCATTTTGAGTGCCTCTGACTTTTCACAGTATTATACACTAGGAAACCAGAAAGGGAGTACTAATATGCCGACAGACATTAAGTAGGTTTTGTGAAACAAATTTAAAGTATCTTTAATGTATTTCAACGGGTATTTAACCAAGAACCCTTCTAAATATCCTTAGCTGCCATAGATCTTTGCTAAAATTTTAAGTGGCTAAAGCTAAATAAAAGGTTTTTTTTTTCCTTTTTGTCAAGAAATAAAAAAAAAAATAGGCCACCAGAAGTTATTTAATCTAAGTCCCTCATTTTAAAAATGAAAAAGTGAGGGCCTAACAAAAAGTAAAATAAAATGAATCAATATATCTAAAGATAAAAATTGAGATGTTTTAATTCCCTGTCCAGTCTGTTTCACTATAATCCACTCCAGATTATATGACATTGTCAATGTCATGAAATCACAGAACTATTCAGATGTAATTGTTACTTGTGTTGAGTAATATTAATTCACAATTGTGCTCCAGTGTGCCTTGGATATGGCACTGATAGACATAGTGACAGAAGAAAGAATAGGATTAAGAGGGAAAAGTTTAGAGGAAGATCAGTCAAGAGAGAGAGGAAAATAGAAGGAATCAATAAGCGGAATATTTTCCATGACAATTATTCTAACAATAATCTAAAAAGAATGCAGGACTGCATCATAACCAGGAAACTGAAAGCTAAATCCCAGTGGTTCATATTTCCAGTCCTAAATCATAAATCCAGCCTAAGGGAGAGATATTGGGATGCTAGTAGGCACATTCATTCAGAGATATCACATAGGTAGTTGGATATACAAATTTGGAATTAAGAAAAAAAGTTATGACTAAAGATATAGATTTGTAATTCACCTGTGGAGAAGTAAAGTTAGGTGAATCTATGAGGATGAGCTAGCCAGGGACAGAAAGAGGGAAAAGGAAAGGGAGAGGGAGAGGGACAGAAGCAAAGGGAAAGGGTGAGGGAAATGGAGAAGGAAAGCAAGAGAGAGAGAGACAGAGAGAGAGAGAGAGAGAGAGAGAGAGAGAGAGAGAGAGAGAGAGAGAGAAGGAGAGGGAGAAGGAGAGGAAGAAGGAGAGGAAGAAGGAAAGGGGGAAAAAACTATGGGAGATTTTAAGATATCAGAAAGATTAAGGAGACCATAATATGAAGTAGAAGAGTAAAGTCAGAATTGGGAGAACATGTTGTTTGTGAGGCCAAGGAGAAAGAGTAGCTCTAAATGCTGCAAAGATGTTAGAAGGATGAGGATTGGATTTTTATGTCATTGGCCATTGAGAGAGATGTCACAGTAGCAGGATGACAGCAGATGCCAGATTGCAAGGGGTTGAGAGTTGAGTGGTTGGCAATAAAGAAGAGATAGAGATAAACTTGTCAAAACATTTGGTAGTGAAAAGGAGATGTGAAATAGGAGGCTTGGTGACTGACTTGACCTTTGCTTATGAAATCACATATTTACAAGTCAGAAGTTTCACATGGGGCCACTTATATGCCAGTCAGAATAATCAGAACTTAACCAAGCTCTCGAATGGTACAAGCTTCAAGTTCTGTCTAAATTCTGCTTTACTTCCAGAGTAAAGTGGCTCTTCACTCTGGTGAGAGCCTTGCTAAAATGGAAGGGATATATACTCTCAAACTAAGACTTGCAGTTCTGATTTTAATGAGAAATTTTGTACAGGCACAGCCTTAGATTTCACTCATACTCCACATAAAGTTGCTCTGACCAATGAAATTTTACCATAATATCTTTTATGCATTATAACTAAACCCGATAATAAAATTATGAAATCCTGCCACTCCATCAGCCAGCTAAAAACTTAGTTATAACATTCCTCCAGTGAAAGTAATACAGTGGAGTAGGGAAAAGTGGGGTTGGAGGACTATAATTTGAATCTTGGCTCTACCACTGTGCTCTTGGACAAGAAATTTATTCTCCCTGTCTCAGTCCTCATCTGTAAAATGAGGGAGTTTTGAAGAGATGGCTTCTAGATTTTCTTTCAGCTCTGAATCTATGGTCCTGTAGTCCTCCAAACAACAATTTTACCTAGTATCACATTTTCAAGGAATCAATTAATAGCAATAGGCAGGATATATTTTAAAGTATTAATTATAGGAAAATATTTTGCTTCTATATATGTGATAGAAGGGAGAAATTCAGTTTTAAAATTTCAATTATGAAAAGGTAAATGCAAAATATATTTAGTTTTAGACTTTGGTAGAGTTGGGATGAAGGATACATTAAAAAAGTAAAACAGAAAAATTCAATACAACTGTATTGCAAAACACCCTGAAAGGAAGTGTGAATTCAGAGATGAAAAATAACCTAGTCTTTTATTCTTAAGAAGTGTATAGTCTACTTTTCCAAATAAAATATGCAAAAAATACAAATGATTTTGAGTGAAGGAACAAAATATGGATGGAGAAAGTCCCTTCCAATGCTATGTGTATGATCCTATGGCCCCATTATAAGAAAATTTGAGGAGGAATAGAATATGTTCATTTAATATGAGGGAAAGTTTCTTAGCTGACCCTTGAAAGAAATAGCATATATTTCCATAGATAATTCATCAACAGTTAAAAACAATTTGCAACTCCAATAGAAAACCGTGAATAAATTCTGCTAAGCTTTGCTAATTTTCTATCAATTGTGAGGGTATGGATTTTTACCACCTAGTTTTTGCAATCTGATGAAGTTATTTTTTAGAGAGAAAAATCATAAAGAAAATAACTTCATTTCCTTAAAATGCAAATAACAGATGATGTAAGATGTCATTGTTCAGATACAGTAATAGAATTCCCAGAGTGAATCAACCAAAGAAAATTGGTTTTTAGGAGTAATTGGAGAGCATATAAGCTTGAACATAGTGTTTTGCTTCTTTAATGTAAAGAAGCTCAATAGTGGGTTAAACATTTAAATTACTTTTACTAATTCATGTAAAGCCAAATTTTCATGAACTATGGATTATTTACTTTGCAGAGTTATTCAGTCACCTAAGCAACAAGCAGGAGCTATATTAGATAGGTAGCTTTCTCCATGTGCTAAATGCTGGGGCAATGCAAGGCTAAACCTGGACACTAATGATTTTTGAAAATTACACAAGAAAATTAGCACCAGATAAGACTCCATGACCAATTATATCATTCTCTTAGTACTCCCTTCAAAACGGTCTGCATATTTTAGTAATCTTTCAAGAAAATTGATTTTGACACATAAGCACACTTGAACTGTATAACACAGACAGGAACAACTGAAAGCTGACTTCTTTATCTTTGATGTTTGCAGAATAAAAGCTATATGAACCGAAGTGAATGACTGATATTACCAGGACAGCTTAGATACTCTTTTTATGAAGTCCATTCAGATGTCAAATGAAGCCCTATACACACACACACACACACACACACACAGATAAACTCACACATATATATGTATGTATGTATGTATACACACATAACTATCATATGTATTTATATATTCATTCATATATATGATAAATACACATTGTACATGAATATATCTAAGAATAGGGATATAATATATCTTTATCTAGCTATATATGTGTATCTGTATCTATCTACCTGCCATACTATTGACTGTTAATTCTGCAGTAAGGTGTTTTTCAAGTAGAGAGACGAACTATTTAAATTTCATGAGATGTTTTTATTTTTAAGAGAGAGTACTGAATAAATGCTAAAAGATGACAAAGAATATCCCTATCTTCAAGAGAAAGGCCATTAAACTTGACTGTAGCAGCATCCAAAATCCCTCACCAATAACTTATGAACAGAATGCTCTTTTAGACTAGTTAAGGCTCAATACAGCAACTTGATATCTGGAAATTTGCGATTTATTTCAAAATATATGAATAGATATTTCATTGTGAAGAATTTCAGGCTCCCTTGGTCATTCATTCTAGTATGCACAATCAACTGGGTTTTTTCTTCATTTATTATGGCCTTTTGCATTATTATTTTAGATGTGTTTCCTTGTCTCCTCCTAGATTTAATACAGATCAGCTCTTTCATTTCAAAAAGTCATTATTTTAGGATGCTGGTATTGAATAAACAAATTAGGTTTATGGTATTCTGTTCTATGCAATGTCTAGATAAAGAGTTATCAACTTTGGTTCTGGAAACGTGTGTATGTATGATATGTGTGTATGCATGCATACACATCTATATGTATACATGTATTTGAATAAAATTATTTATATATGTGTGTAAATACATGTAACTATCTCTATGTGTGTAAATAAATGTAATTATCTCAAACTAATTGGCATCAAAGATGAAAATTGTTAAAAAGTGAGAGAATTTTGAGCCCAAAAGTTTCTTTTTTTTTAATTTGTTTACTTAAGCTCAGGTGTGTGTATGGGGAGGGGGTGGCTTTAAGTTATACAATAAAAGATAGCTGAGGCTTTAATCCTAGAGGCTTTGGATGTGTGAATTATGCCTATTTTAGGTAAAAATGGATCATTTCACTTTAAATGTATGATTTGGAAAAGTTTACTATATATTAATGTGTTAATTTGATATACTGGGGTAAAATTTGTTTAGATGAATACATTTTGAATATTTTAAAGACATATCGATAATCTCTCCTTCCTATTTACTCTTATATGATAATAGAGTTATTAGTGGAAGAGATCTTAAAACCTCTCATTTTATATTTGAGAAAACTCATGCCCAGAGAAGTTGTATTTGCCCAACAAATAGTTAGGTAGTAACTGGCTGAGCTATGTTGTAAGATAATGTCCTCTGACTCCAAAAGAAGTGCACTCTTTACCACCCTGACTCCTATAATTATAATAATAACTTATATAAATAAATATACATATATACATATTCTTAGAAAGATAGGCACATATACATATATATACACATACATATATATTTGTAAAGTGAAATGTATATATAGCTTTACAGTTTGAAAGTGCCTAAAAATGAAAGTTCAGAGAGGTGAAGAATTGCCCAGTGTTACAAAATTAGTAGAAACACAACAGGTAAAACTCAAAACCAGTTTCTCTGACCCTTTGCTCTTAACACCTATAGCAAGCTCCGTCTCTCTTGACATCTTGTTTGTACATTTCAGAGAATCATAGAATGTTGAGCTGGAAAGTTCTCACATGTTTATCATAGACTCTTTTATACTATTGTTATTGGTGTGTATTTGTCTGGCTCATTAGACTAACTATAAAATCATTAAGGGCAGGATCTTTGTTATTTCTTTTTGTTTTCCTAGATGCTTGACACAGTGTCACACTCTTATAGGATGAATAAAAAAAAGCTTAATAAGCATTTTTTTTAAAAAAAAGTCTTAGAGGAAACTTTTCAGAATCAGCAGTTTGATGTAATAAAAATAGTCTAAGACATGGATTGTTTTCCAAGCTCTGTCATAACTTCATAGTCTGCCATGACATCTGAGCCACAAGGACAAGCCACTTTTGTGATCTTATTTTATTCATATTTAAAATATGAGTTGATACCCAAACTCCGTTCAGTTCTGAAACACTCAAGTTATAATTCTGGTCTGTTTATTCTGTCAAACATGCCCCTCCTGTGTAATCAATAGAATATTGTGGAGAATTGCATTGTGGATTTAGACAATATTGAGAGTAAAACAGTTATAAGTAGAGCAATGGCAGAAGGACAAAGAACCTGACTGTTTTTTTGCAGTCATCACTGTCACTACCTTCAGAGCCATGGAAATTTTTGCACAAGCAATATGATATTACATTTTGGTATCCAATGTATCCTATTCAACTGAGAATTGACCTTAAGGCTATCTAGTCCCACCTCTTTATTTTACAGCTACAGAAACATAATAATGAAGTGATTCATGCAACTATGTCCATATGGCTAATTAATGGGAGAGCTGGGACTTGAAAACTGGTTTCTTGATTCCCAGTTCAAAGTTGTTGCTTCCTGTACCATGCAACCTTCTTGTACCTTGCTCCCTCCCATGCCTCTTCATCAGTACATTAAAGCAGGTTTATACACTAGGTCTAATTTTATTTTATCTCTTTTCAGCAGTTCTATTTAACGAAGTAAAATGGAACCTGGAAACTGTTACAAACAATAGGAACCTCTCCAACTAAGAAAATCATTCTTAAAATACAAGTCTATACAAGAAATTATAGATCACTTTACAGATTTAGGACTGATGATAAGCCTGAAAAAAAGATGAGGTCGAGTTTTAACCTACACCAGGAAAACCTTTATAAAGTCAAAGGTTTTCATTGGCTGCTCAGTACTGAAATCTTTCGGTTAATTCTGTTATCTGGGCAGCCTTCTTCCAAAGTTACACTGATAAACAAAATATAAAACCTATTTTTAAAAAAAGCCAAGGCAGCATTTTCTTCCAGGGACTGAGAGGTCAATATGGCATCTAGGTAAAGACCAAGCTAAAGATATATAAAGCACTTCTTGAGTTGACTCTGCCTCATCTGTGAACTTGAACCAATTTAATCCTAAAAAAATTCTCACTCAGCTTACAATGTTTTTCAGTCGAGCTTTCCACATTTAAAAATAGAGCACATATCAATAGCCTGAAGAATCAAGATGCTAGCACCATACGTTTGTTGTGGTCACCTTTAAAGCTTTGTTATCACCCAGTTTATATTTCCTAGGTTCCAGGGACCACTGCTATTCCTCTGAAAGTGAATTGGATTTCCGTCAGAAAATGTGAATGCTAGATAGATAAATGGATAGATAGATAGATAGATAGATAGATAGATAGATAGATAGATAGATAGATAAATAGATATTACCTTTGGAATAATAAATATGTAAAGATGAAGACACAAAATAAACTTATTACATTTAGAATTTTGGACATATACAAATACGCAGTCCTCTGTTTTGCCACAAAGCAATCCCAAACTCTTTATGTTGAGCTTATTTCATAATGCCATCATAAATCATCCCTGAGAGGTTCCATTAATATATTCCAAGTCCAAAAATGTTCCATTGAAGTTTCCAAAATACTGTCTTCTTTAAATGTGTATTATGCTTATGGAACTCCTAATGATGTCATTGCAATATTTTCAAGGAGGTCCTCTAGCCTCCCAGACCATGCTCGATTGGCCTATTCTCCACCAGTCTTGTAGTATCCATTAAATTGTGGTTGTGGTTTGTCCTTCATTCTCAAAGAATACCATGACATTAGGAAGATGATGACATAACTTACAACTGAACTGAATGAGTGAGAGAGAGCTGTACAAAGTCACCAGCCTCACTATTGTATCCTATACGGTGGAGGAAAGTAGAGGTGAGACCTGGGGAGGGGACAGAATAGATGACATGGATTGACAAACTGGAAAATACTATTCTGCTAGACACCTATCCTCTACCATACTCTTCTCTGCTGCATATGTAGCATCCACCAAATTCTGCTCATGCAACCTTCTTCAATGCTGTTGAATATAATGTTTCTCTTTATGCTGTTCATTTGCAGCCTTTACTGCCACTACCTCCTGTCTTAACTGATCAGATCTTTGCCTCTCTCTCCAGAAAAGAATGTGTGTTTTTCTATGGTTTAATAGATTAAAGCCTATACAGAGGATTTTTGTTTGTTGTTTGTTTTACCTTCATTTGTTAAAAAAAAAAAAAAAAAAAAAGCCAGGAAAAATATTTTGTCCTCTGACCAACATAAAACTCCCTGAAACCTATTATCTCCCTACTAGGAGATTCTCCATCCTAGGAGCTTTAGAACACTTTAGAACAAAGAGCAGGAAAGTGACAATTACCTAATGCCCTTAAACTCAATCTATTCTTTGGACTATTCTTGCTAGTATAAGGCTTAGGTTCTGCAGTCAGTGACCTTATCCCAACTTATAGTAATTCTTCCATATAATTCTAATTATCTAGGCTATAAAGCAGGTAATGTTTATTCTTCTAATATCTACCAAGCAGCTCCAGGTGCTCTCATATTTTGTGAAACCTTAAATTTCCTCTGTTTTCCCATAAAGATAGGTGGGTCAATAAAAAAAGTAGAAACACAAACTAAGCCTTTGGGGCAAGTTTATTATCTGTGCTACCTAAAATCAAAGTCTGAAAAGGGACTTTGACCATGCTATATATGTGTTTTAAAGATATATTCTACAACCCCCCCCAAAAAAAACCCTCTTAATCTTTTTAAGACCTGAGCCTTTTCCAGTTTATTAAAGAAACACATTTTATAAGAAATAGGCTGTAAAATGGTGATAGTAAGGGATGTTCAAGTGCAATTTTGTTTAAAATATATAGAAAAGAAGATAGATAAAGGAAAATTGAAGATAAACTTAAAGGGAAGGTACTTAGATGAAGAATGACTGGAAAATTATTTTTGCAGATAGACATGAACTCAGAAGATACTATAGCACCTGGTTGGCTACCCTGAGTAGTAGCTTAATTCATTGGAAGAAATTGTTACCAGTCTTAGCACTCACTCTAAAAATAATCACACTCTGCTCTTTTTTTTTTAATCTATGGAAAGGCTCAAAGACAGCTGCTCATGCCCACAATTATTTTTCTCAGGTTCTGGTCCATGCCAAAAAGAGTGAGTGGTATAGTTTGGAACACCACGAAGACAGTCTTCTCCCTTGCTCATGCCTCCACTTCCCCTTACTTGTATAGAAATCTAACTGTACTTACAGGTGTAATAGAAAAAATAAAGTATGAATGTTAAAAATTGCAAATTAGGATTACTGTGAAAGAAGTTTAATTGTACATGGTTTTATTTTTTTCATATACATATATACATATATATA
This sequence comes from Pseudochirops corinnae, assembly GCA_028646515.1. NCBI lineage: Eukaryota > Metazoa > Chordata > Mammalia > Diprotodontia > Pseudocheiridae > Pseudochirops > Pseudochirops corinnae. The sequence goes on along the minus strand of CM053592.1, from coordinate 94,437,366 downwards.
TATATATACACACATATACACATGTGTGTATAAGCACTGCTATACAAGGTGTTATTTATGAATCACTTTTAAAAACTTATGTGTTTATTTTTTAATAATAATTTAGTTAAGTATCACACTAAATTTTATTTTCCAGTTAATCAGGCCTCTGGAACCTACTTCTCTGTCCAAGTTATGAACCAATATCTTCTTATCTGATGTAAGCCTTTCAAAATTGCAAGAAAAGTACCTAGAAGGAAAGAAATAGTATCTTAAACACTGACCTTGTAATTCCCAAACTATAATTTAATAGCAAAATATCTCCCGCACTACCAATCATAGCCTCTAAAATTCCATTTTTAAAGATCAATTTATTTAGGTCCTAAAACCCAAGAGCAAATACTCTTGGGAAGGCAAACACCTTAAACTAAACTCCAGCCAATACCGTCTTGGAAATTGCAAAATAAATAAATGAAAATAAATGCCTTAGAAAAAGACTGGGACTTAGTTAGGAACAGAGTCTTCCAGGAGGGAGAAGGGTGTTGAAATGTTAGAGTCTGTCAAACTTCCCAGTTTATCTGATGGCAAGTGTTGGGTTGTAGTTGAGCCTTTGATAATTTGCAAAGGGTTTTCCTCTACCTCCCTGTGTTTTATAAAGACTAGGACAGATCTAAAAATAACTGGTATATATTCAATGTATTCCTTTTGGCCTCAGTACACTATACTATGAAGCTTTATTGTTGGGATAGAAATATTAGTGTTGATTTCCTTACTTTCCCCATCTGTAAAATGGGAATACTTCAAATATCTGTCTCAGGGCTATTATGATTCTTAAGCAATGATAGATAGGTAGATAGGTAGATAGATAGGTAGATAGACATATAGATAGATAGACAGATAGATAGATAGATAGATAGATAGATAGATAGATAGACAGATAGACAGATAGATAGATGATAGATAGATATATAGAGATGGACAGATAGATGTGTGTAAAGAAAGAGCACCTAATAAACCTAAATTATATATGTGTATGCTTGTACATATCTATACATACATCTAAAATATGAACAACCATAGATGCACATATATGTAAAGTATTACAATTATGATTACATTGCTGTTGAATATTATCCTAAATCTCAGGAATCTACCATGTACTGTGTTTACTATACAGAGAGCATGAACTGTGATTCTCATTTAAAAGAATGGAATTATAATTACAGATCAAATAATTACTAGAACCAAGCTGGTTCTAGCTGATTTCAAACTTCAAAACTTTTGTTAGGAAACATTTTCAAAGATTCAAGAGCAAAACATAAAAATTTTAAAAAAAACTATTTTTCAGGATTTTGTGCCACTACCTCTTTAATGTCCCCCAAGCTCCTGAACAGAATTTCCCCAAAGGCTTATTGAAATGTTATAACTTTTTCTTATTTTTTTTTGAGTTATTACTTCTATTCTATATCTTCCCAGTTCAGTTTAAATAGAATAAATTACAGACAAGATACTGAGGTAGAGGTTTCACTTTATCCATTTTCTACTCTGAATTTGTTTAGTGCTATTGTACGGTGATCCACAATACCTCTCTTTAAGGATGTAGTCATTTTAAAGATTAATGTAAAAGAGGAAATTCAGGAGATTTAGCATACTCCAAAAGTGAGAGGTGTGAAAAAGGGAGGAGAAAGCAGAAGATGGACAGGGAAGAAAGAGAGAAAGACAAAGAGAGAGTAAGGGGTTGAGGTTTGGGCATTCAGTCCACCCAGTGGTTTGATATTACTCACTCTATGGCCACTTCCTATGAGTATAAAGTTTCTTTCCCTGCTCTCAGGAATTTAAATACCAGGAAATATACCACAAACATTTTTTTTTTCTTGATTACTGGAAGAAAAATACATCTTTTATGAATTTTAATCATTCCAAGTAAAAGCATAATAACACAATGTTTAAAAAAAAATCCATGGTGTTCCTTCATCTAAAGAATAGTAAAAATAATCTAGCTTTAATGATTCATAATCATTAATTAAAATGAAGTCTAAAAATGAGATTGTTTTTGTGAATGAAAAAAAAGACCTAGGAGTGGCTTGGTGAATAGAGCACCAGCCTTGGAGTCAGTAGGACCTGAGTTTATATCTGGCCTCAGACACTTAGCACACACACACACACACACACACACACACACACACACACCTAGCCCGGTGACTTTGGGCAAGTCACTTAACCTCAATTGTCCTACTTTCCTCCTCCAGAAAGCAAAAATAAATAAATACATAAATAAATTTTTAAAAAGACCTAAAACTTGCTTTGTGACCTAAATTAACCACCATCATTTCAATTATAGACACTTTTTTTTTTCAATTAGACTTAGTTCACAGGCAGGAATAGTCACAATGAGACAGTCACAGTCTATCACTCAGGAGAGTTTTCTACTACTGCTATATAAAGCAACTTGATTGAACTAGCATAAACACTGAATCATCATTCTCCTCGCTGGGGAATGCAGCCCTTCTACGTCACAGCTGATGATCCTGGAAAGGCATTGCAAAGAAGCTTACACCCTCTTTTTACACAAATTTGAATGGAAAATACTGTAAATGGAATAGTCAAGCCTTAAGCTTTCTCAGGCCCATCAGGTCATTAAATAGTTTCAGTTTTGTCATCTCTCTTGAATAAATAGAATAAAATCCATCATTGTTCTATGTGGAACTATCTACTGGAATACGTGCCTACTCATTTTTTATAGTTAATAATAGACAACATTTAAATAGTGCTTATTATGTGCCTGGCACCGTGCTAAGCAGTTTAAAATTATTTTCTGTTTTGATCCTCAAACCCTGAGAAACAGGTGCTATTATTACCTCCACTTTGCCAATGTGGAAACTGAGGCAAATAGCAGTTAAGTGACTAGCCCTAGCTCACATAGGAAGAGTCTAAGGCCCAATTTGACTGACTCCAGGGCTGGCGTTCTATCCACTTTGCCACATAACTGCCTATTTTATAAAACAGTTGCACTATTTGAATTAGCTTGAATAGCATGAATGATTTTTCCCTTTTTGACAAATGCTTAAATGCTCCAGGGCAGTGAGCAGCTCTCTAATTACTAAAGATAGCAAATTTGTGCCCCGAAATAAATCCCACAATTTTGGGAAACATCTATTTTTGAAAATATATTGATATTTTGACACACAGACCCTTCTCAATACCTGAATAAATCACCTTGCAAAGTATGTTTTCCACAAAATAGTTAATCATTCCTTACCAGAAAAATGAGGCTAGTCAATAACTAGTTGCCCTCCACATGCATACAGTCTGAATGGAGAATTTCTTCAAGAAATGCTAAGACACTACCTCACTTGTCTCTACTTCACCAAAGAGGTTGCTATTCTTTATATTTTAAATGACCCTGAGAATAGGTGAGACCCCTTAACTTTTTTTCTCTTTTTCATTAAATAAGCAGGAATCATTGCCATTCCCTTTTAAGCTATTTGTACCTATTTCTTCTTTTCTTATGGTTAGATTTTCAGCTGCATTTGCATGTGAAAGACTCTACTCAGAGATGATTTTTTTTTCCTCAAAATGAGCTCACCAAATCTTGCTAAAAGTCTATTCCTCCCTATCCTCTTCTGCTCCACAGTATTATCATTAACATCACAGTCTATTATTCTTGGTTGTAAGCCATCTTCTTTTGTTTTTAATTATATAATTACATTAAATTAAACTCAACAAGTGTTTATTAAACACTCACTATGTGTAAGGCACTGTGCTTTTTGATCCAGAAACAGACAAAAACCAAATCCTCTCTGTTCTCAAGGATCTTAGATTTCACCAGGGCACAGAAAGTAACATGATTTACCTGGATAAGGCAACACAAAATATATGCAAATAATAGGAATGTATAGGAATGGTCTGGGTGTGATGACAAACCCTGGAAATATTTCCATCGATTCTTATGAAGGGAAGCTCATTTTCCAAAAGTGTACTGATTCTATGCATGCCTATGACAAAGTATAGAAAAAAGTAATTTCTTGTGAGACAGGAAAAAAGGTTAGTAATGGTTGAATAGATCAGGAAAGTTTTGTTGGGTTGAGGCTTCAAGGTATCCAGAGAGTCTAAGAGCTAAGAAAAGAGAGTATTTCAAGTCATGAGGCTAAATTTTTGCAAAAACACAGAGATGGGAGATGGAATGTTATGTTCAGGGAACAGCATGTAAGTCACGTTTCATTTTTATTGTTCACCATTGGTGAATATTTCTATGGTATTATGATTAAAATTCCTTGGTACAAGCTCTATGTCTTCCTAGTTGGTCTATAATTTCACCAACACATTTGTTGGTCATGTATGATGCTTTCTGCTTCATGTCTTGATGATGCTATCAGTCTTCATGTTGTCCTCTTGTTTTAAAACTTTTGAGCAATTTTAGGATTTCCTGATGTAAAGATGCACTGACTCAGGGTTCTAGGTAGATTCTTTCTTATGACTCTAATGAGTCAACTCTTGGCTAACATAGATAGGATTCAATGGAGGTAGGGGATGCTTGACTTCTAAAGGGTAGAGAAGGTATGGGAAGAAATTTTTATTAAATATCACATTTCAGTGATAATTGTCTTTATATCCCTCCTTACCTTATATAGATATATAGATATATCTATCTATATCACATTCATATATATGTGTGTATATGTGCATATATGCATATATGCACATGTGTGTTCACATACAGATATGCATATACATATACCAAATATCTAATTTGAGAGAAAAAATATTTTTTTCATGCTCTTTGAATTATTATGACTCTACCCAAAAGCTCCAGAGAATATCATTAATTTAGGGTTGCACAGCCTCTCTTCTAAAAGGGATCAATGGGATCCCTTCCAAAAAAAGTTGATGCAAAAGAATAGATCAGATAGAGGACAACTGTTTATTTCTTCCTCCAAAAAGAAATAGAAATATAAAAGAAATATAAAAATATAAAAGATTGATCAGCAACCATTGACAGATATTCAGATTGTGATATAATAACCCATAATAAATAACTACTCTCCCAAGATGTTGATACTTAACATTTGTTAAAATGAAACATTTTATTAGACTTCTGGACAGGCATTCCAACTTCATCTATGTTCTGCATTGTCCAAGCAACTCATTAAAGGTCCACATCTTCCCAAGGAAAAACATGAATTGGGCTCCTCTTTATTGTGGCCACCTTCTATAAGAAGTTGTTTTAGAATTTATCTCCAGTTGAGTAACCAATATGCCTATGAAGAAGTTCTCAGCTTCAACTACTCATGAATTTGTAGCTATGGCTAGAAACATCAACCTCAGAATTGCTGTTTGACATATAAAACAAAATAAGTCTCAAGATCCAGTCTTAAGTTTACTTTTCCAAAAGGAGCATCTTGTTACCATGTTCACTTAGCCACTATATCTGCTCCCTCCCTGGCATATCCAAGACAGCACTGTGTTTTGGGAATCTAAAGATCTTCCCTGCCCCTTGGCCCTTTGATAGGCTTAAGTGTCTCTGAGGACCTTCCCTGATTTGAAAGTATACTCTGCCCCCTAATAGGCTGAATATGGTCACATGGAGCCTGTGGTG
>CM053592.1:94408765-94431691 GCA_028646515.1 Pseudochirops corinnae | reverse complement strand
ACTTTGTGATTGGGCAGTGGGTCAAGAGGGCTGTGACATTCTCTGATCCAGGAGAAGGCCATATGTATCCCGATGGGAGTTTTTGCTTTGGGACTCACTTTGGAAAGAGTTGTGTGATTTGGCCATAGGAGACTCTGGGCAGCTTCCCCCGCCTTCCCCACTCTCTCCCCCCCCCCCCTTCCCCTGGCCATCTTTGAAAACGCAGATGTTGGTACTTCCCTCTCTGGTAACTGACTAGGTATGGATGTAATGGTCAGACAACTGGAAGCCTGTCTGCTGATATGTTTCTTTGCTTGCTTGTAATTTGTTTGTATTCTCTGAAGTTCAGGGCGTTGACTTTTTCCCCTGAACTAGGTAAATGATATATGTTTGATTGATTAAAGTAAGACTGTTAACCCATTTTTCAGTTGCTTTCCTTTAGAAAAACAGATCTAAGAACCTGTGCTAGCAGACATCCTGGGTATGCTAGTGTGCTTGCTGCTACACACCGTGAGAGACACAGCATGTTTATAGGAAGAAAAGTATAACAGTGGAGGCTGTCTTTTCATTTGGAGTTTGCTGAGATGGATGTTGATCTTGTTCTATGATAAATACTTTTCAAAACAGCTCTCTCTCATGAAGGAGGAAGGTGGAAAGAACAAAGAAGGAATGACCAGAAGCTTCTGGATGAACATGTCTTCTGTCAAAGGCTTCATCATAAGATATCAGAGAGCAGCCTTATTTCTGGATATTCTCTACAGGATGGCCAGTGCTACATTGAAATGTGATATACATTTTTTTCATGTGTTACTAAGGAGTCAAATGATTCAGAAAATATCTCTTTAGTTTCAATAAAAGTCATCATATTCTATTGTTTTTATCTATGACATCTAAATATAGGTATGAAGGATTTAAAGAAATAACTAACAAACAAAAATATTTTAGGATAGTTCTCATCACAACTTCCAGGAGAACTGAACACCTCTTGTCTTTATAATTGGCAAATATACAGAAGAACCTTTCTTGCAAATTTGACATGTTTGACATTTGTGGTCATAATATTTCAGGACAATTATGATATCAAGTGTGTGTCTGCATTTGCAACAGGCAGGTGACTGTGTCCTACAATTGCTGACATTCTGCACACATAGAATTCTTTCATAATTTATTAACTTTTTTTTGCTAGAACAGGGTGCATAATAGTTTCATATGAGTTCAATCACATTTAACTGTTAACTACCACACTATTTTCAGTTTCTCTCGAGATTTTCCCTAATACCTCATGCCTTAAACTTGTCTCCAAATGCACCTCATACCTACTGAGTCAGAATAGGCATGGGAACCTTCAAATTAAAACCTACTAATCCCGCTTTACCTTAAATATATCAGAACAAATTTTGTCAAACCAATGACTTTCTTCCTGGCCTAATAGTTTTGAAAAATTGTTTTAATACTGGCATAAACAGTCATGTGAAAAAAGTAGGAACAATCAGCAAGAGAACCTTTGTGCTTTCCTTTTAAAATAATAAATCAAAGCATCCTTTTCTAATGGATACAGCATTCACATATTACAGGCTCTCTTCAATCATCCTGCTTTCACTCTTTTTTGCAATCATATTTTATTCATTTCATTAACTTTGAGATCCCTTGTGTATATTGTCCAGAAAAATAACTTTTCCTTGACTAAGCAGGTGCAGGATTAGAGAACCATTTTTTCTAGGATAAGGTGAAAAAAGATCTTTAAGCAATTAACAAAAATATCCATATCAGTGTCCCATATGGCATGTAATTTTAAAGCATATATTTTACCTTCTATAAATGTTGCTGGAATTGATAAACCACAATTTGAAAACAGATTGAACTTAATTAATGAGAATTTTCAGGACTTTTTTGAGACTAAAAAAAGAATTATGTATCTATAGCACACAATATGTGCACTAATTGGCAACCAAATGTGTTCCATTGGTATGGAAACTTTTAGTAAATATCATCAAAAAACACTCTGAAAGGTCTATAAATTTTAGATAATAGCCAACAGGAAAATACGTATTGTTTTAACTGGTGGCATCATATTGTTACCATCACCTTGATTTACACTGTTTTTCCCTTTTCTCTTTTGTAACCTTATTCTGCCATATCTATTATAATGATGATACTGTAGGATATTTTAATGTCTAGGAACATAGTCTTTCATGGTGAGGAGATTAGTTATCAAATTCATGAGTTCTATCTTTCTATCTTTTGTGCATAGTTTCTATCAAGGCAGAAACTCTCTGTCTGGTCTCTGCATCTCTGTCTCTCCCTCTGTCTCTGTGTCTTTGTCTCTCTGTGTCTCTGTCTCTGTCTCTCTGTCTCTCTTGATTTAGTTTGCTGACAAGACTTTTCTTTTCAATTTAAATGATAGCCTGGCTACCTTTTACTTTCTTTACTTTATCTCTTGCTTCCTCACTTCCACATACCCCTCCCCCATCATCTATCTGTTTTGCATTCTAGATAGTATGTCTTTTATTATTTTGGTTCCTCTTTAAGAACTGTTTGTAAAGCCAAGCACAAGCAGCTTTTCAGAAGACTGCTAATGTAAACAGCTTTTAAGGTTCTGATTACACAGTATAGTGAACACTCTATTTATTCCTAACAAATCAGAGCAAAACATTCAAAGAAATCAAGGTATAGCATTCACAATATTACAACTTATCACAGATAATAAAAATATGGCATTCACAAAAACGTATCACAGAAAATCAAAATAATTTCCACTACAGTGGTCACAAAGTTTTGAACAAAGAACAATCATTTAGTAACTCAATCATTCAGTCATCTTAATCATTCAATCATCCTTAGGGGGGTTTGCCTCCTCAAGGGACACAAAGTACAATAGTCAAAATTCTCCACTCATGGGGCACATTAAGTTAACTCATTCAGTCACTTATTCAGTCATCAATCATGAAATACAATCATTTAGTCAATCAAACATCAAACATTCACTATTCAATCATAAGAAAATACAAAGACCCTCCACCCCTCAGTCACTAGTAAATTTACAATTTCTCAGCCAGTACGCAGTATCCAAGTAAAGTCTTCTTTCAGCTTGACTCAGAGTGGTTTCTCAGATTCCCTGGATCCCCTTCCATGGTCCCAGATCCTACCTGGATTCACCAAACTGTCACCTGGGTTCAAAGGCAGATGGCTGCCAGATCCTTGTCCAGCTCTCTGTGAAGTTCCTTCTCCACATTGGAGCTCACAGTGTCCAGGCCCCCTCAAATCCTTCACAATCTCTGTTCCTGGGAAGACAAGGCTTAACAAAGCCACAAACAGACAAAGTCTTAAATCTCTCACAGTCACGCTTCCTTAGTCTTTTGTCAGCTTCAGGTGCCCCTCAGACTCATCAGAACTTTCAGCTGGTTCCCAGACTCAAGATCACTCCATCCAGGTTTTCAAAATCAAAATAGTTCTCTCCAGCCTGGGGGCTTTCCTCTTCAGTCTCCCCAGTGGCAGCAGCTTCAGCATCCATGGAGCATGCCTCAAGAAGATCTGTCTCAGCTACCAATTCCCATCTTTCCTCTCAATTCTTAGTCCAGCAGTAGCAGCCCAGCCTCCAGGTGCTGCCGAGAGAAACTGTCCCTCTCCAGGGCAGCAGCTTCTGCCTCCAGATCCTTGTCCCAAGAAATTCTGTCTCTTCCTCTCTGGGTTTTTCCTTATAAATGGTATTGCATTAGCTTCCTGTTTCAGCAAACCCCTTCCTGTTATGTCAGCAACAGGGATTCATACCTTTTTGATTAATTACTAAGTGCTAAGTATCTGTTACCTTTGCCAATACAAAGGAATCTTCAAATTCAAATTACATTACAATTACACTATTGTAGACACAAACTAAACAATTATATTAAATAAGGGTTATTTGATAAGGATCTTAGTATGGGAGACTAAGAGTTTGAAGGGAACTAAGAGACAGTCTAGCCCAAATTCCTCATTTATAAAAGAGGAAATTTTAACTCAGAGAGATGAAATGACTAACTGAAAGTCATACAGCTAGTAAATAGCAGAGATAAGATTTGTAAGGGACAAATATTGATACATATGTAGATAGTATTTATAGATGCATATTATATGCATACACGTATAATATGCAAATATATATGTTTATGCAATATTAATATAAAAATAATAAATTAAAAATAAATATAAGGTAGTAAAGGAAGGAGTACACAGCAATTGGGAGATTGGGAAGGTTTCTTGCAGGAGATGTTTGTGCTATTTTTTGAAGAAAGTAAGGGGATTCTTTGAGGCAAAAGTGAGAAATAAGTACGTATCATGGATGAGGGAAGATCAGAGTTAAGGTAAGAAAGTGGGCAATGGAGAGCCATATGTGAAGACCATTTTTTTTTTTTTGGCTTTTTTGGAGGGGGAAGGTAGGGCAATTGGGGTTAAGTGACTTCCCCAATGTCACATGGCTAGTTTTTTGTGTTGTGTCTGAGGCCAGATTTGAACTCAGGTCCTCCTGACTCCAGGGCTGGTACTCTATTCACTTCAACACTCAACCTCCCTGAGACGATTTTTTCTAGGCCCTGAGACCATTTTTTCTAGGACCTTTAAATGCAGGAAAGGGAATAAGTATGTGTGTGTGTGTGTGTGTGTGTGTGTGTGTGTGTGTGTGTGTGTGTGTGTGCATATGCATTTATACAGATTTCAGCTAGGTGGCATAGTGGATGGAACATTGGGCCTGGCATCAGGAAGACTCCTCTTCATGAGTTCAAATTCAGTCTTAGATATTGACTATGTGACCCTGGGCAAAAAAGTTACTTAACTCATCCATAAAATGGCCTGGAGAAGGAAATGGCAGACCACACCAGCATTCTTACCAAGAAAACCCCAAATGGGGTCATGAAGAGTTGCACATGACTGAATAATACCTCAGCAACAAAAATGTATATATGTTATCTCCCTGATGGAATATAAGCTTCTTAAAGAAGAGATTAATCTCCTATTTTTGGCCTTTGTATCACTATAGGCATACAGTAGGAGTTAAATAAATGTTTACTGCATTAAGTAATCATCCTATGTCCCTTCCATCTCTAAATTCTATGAGTATATTTATCATAGATAGAAGGATAGCACAGAAGAAGCACAAACAGGCATATATAGTGAAGGAGGGGAAGACTTCCTTCTTGCCAGTATCATTGCCCTATTGTTTGCCAATTAACACTTTGAATGGAATATATATTTAAGGAGTGAATATGTTTAAAAGGAAAATATCTAAAAAGAACTTGAACATGATGATACTATAAACGATTGGTTGGGACCAGGTAGAGAAGTGCTTTGAAATCCAAATAGAAGTGTTTCTATTTTCTCCTAGAGACCATAGAGAATCACCAGTAGTGATATTTGGAATTTATTGTCAAAGAATTAACATTTCTATCTTTTCCTTCTCAAGCCAATAATTTGGTTTTTTTTAAGAAGGAAATTCTCCTCAGTGGAGGCACTGGGCAAGTTGTTAGACTAATTGACCACTAAAATGGTTTCTACCCCTGCTTATGAGCTGGATGAAACAGTGAGTAAGAACAATGGGCTTAGAGTTAGGAAGACTTGAATTCAAATTTGTCCTCAATCATATACTTACTAGCTCTATGATCATGAACAAATTAAAAACTACGTCAGTTTTCTTATTTGTAAAATGAAAATAATAAGTTTTTTGGAGAGGAGAATCAAATGAGAAAATATATGTACAGTGCTTTGGGGAAGACAAGCGTGGGTGACACGGTGTGCACTGAGAGGCCCTTGGACGAGGCCTGCTGATCCACCAACCACAAGGGCCATTCCCAGGCCTATCACCACAGGGGATCAGAAGGAGCTGGGTAAGAGACAAAGATAGGGCCCCTGGCAGGGGCAGCAGCTACTCCTAGGACTACCCATCCACTACCTGGAAATTAAAAAAGCCTCTATCTGAACTTCCAGGGACCAGGATGGCAGAGTAAACCCCAGGTGCTCCAATCCCCCCTCCCTCCAACCCTGAAAACACAGTAATTATTGCCCCCAGAGAAAAACTTTGAACATTAAAGGCTTAGGAACTCTGGAGGAAGGGCATGGCTAAGGTTCTGCCTCAAAATGAGAAGAAAGCAGGCTACAAAGACAAAGACTCTGAAGACAAAGTCTCCTCTGGAGAGAGGAACCAAATTCAAAAGGAGAGAGTATTGACTCTACACCCACAGCTGAAGCCTTAACAGTGATTATGACCTGGTCTCAGGCACAGAAAGCATTCCTAGATGAGCTCAAAAAGAACTTTGAAATCTGAATTGCAGAGGTACAAGATAAAATCAACACCTCTTTTAAAAATAAAATTGTGAAATTAGAAAAATTACAATGAAGAAAACAGCTCCTTAAAAAGTAAAATGTGTGAACTAAAAATGAAATCTGAACATATGGAAAAGGAGCTTCAAAAACTATCTGAGGAAAATAATTCACCAAAAATTAGAATCAACAAAATTGAAGCTAATGACTCTATGAGGAACCAAGAATCAATCAAACAAAACATCAAGACTGAAAAATTAGAAAAAGAGGTAAAATATCTCAATGGAAAAATAACTGACCTGAAAAACAGATCCCAGAGAGACAATCTGAGAATTATTGGTCTACCAGAAAATCATGATGAAAAAATTAGCCTAGACAACATCTTCCAAGAGCTCATCAAGGAAAATTGCCCTGAGATCCCAGAGCCAGAGGGTAAAATAAAAATTGAGAGAATCTACCAGACACCTCCTGAAAGAGATCCCAAATTGAATGCAGATATCATGGAACCACAGTGAGGATCACACAGGATTTGACAGCCTCAATGTTGAAAGATCAGAGGAACTGGAATATGATTTTTCTCAAGGCAAAAGAGCTCAGGTTACAACCAAAGATCACCTATCCAGCAAAATTGATCATAATCTACCAGGCAAGGAGATGGTCATTCAGTGACATAACAGAATTCCAGACCTTCCTGATGAAAAAGCCAGAACTCAGTGGAAAATGCAACCTCCAATTACAAGACCAAGAGAGACATAGAAAGGTAAATAAGGAAAAAACACACACATACATAACTTGTTATTTAACAGTGCTTTGCAAATTTCTTTTTTTCTTCATATTTTAATGTTTATTTTATTTTTAATTCATGGAGCAAAACAATCATTTACATAACAATAAAAAAGATGATTGCACATGAAACTGCAGATCTGTCATATACAACTTGCTATCCACCTTCAAATATGCAACAAAGTTATCATGTAAATTTCTTTTTTTTTTTTAAATGAAAGGAATCCCCGCTGTAGCATACTGGGCAAGTGGTCATCCAAACTCTGCTTGAAGATGTTCAAGGAGAGGGAACTCACTGACTATCAAAGCAACCCATTCCACTTTTGTACATCTTTATTAGGAAATAATTCCTTAACATTAGATGTTAATTGGGTTCTTTATAGCTTCTGCCTACTGCACTAGATTCTACCCTTCTGGGGTCAAAGCAAACAAATCTAATTTCTCCTGCAAAAGAGAACCCATTTAGTACTTTGTTGACTGTTTTTCCCTCTGTCTTTAGGCTAAACAGGTTCAAATATTTCAAAATATCATCATATGTCATGAATTCAAGGACCCTCTCTATCCTGGTCACCCTCCTTTGAATACTATCCACCTCATCAGCATTCTTAAACTGTGTTATCTGGAACTTAATGAAATGGCCAACATGAGGTCTGACAAAAGCAGACTATGATGGCACTATAGTCTCCTTAATCTAGGAAACTATTTCCTTGTTAATGCATCCCAAGATCTCTTTGCCTTTTTTTAGTTGTCAGTCACACTGTTGACTCATATTACACTTATGGTCCATTAAAGCTCCTTGATCATTTTCTGAACAACTGATATTTATTCATCCTCAGTCTGATACTTAGAAGTTTGATCATTTTTTTTTTAAGAAATCTTTTAATTTAAACACTCTTTTTATAGGTAAGGGAATGTAGGTTGTTATAGTGGAAAGAAATATAAATAAACTTCAAATGTGGAATTTCTTAGATCTAACAGCTACAAAATCAACACACACACACACACACACACATACACCTCTTCCTAAAGACTCTAACACTTTCCAATAAGTGGATGGCTATCACCAATATTTGTTTTAAAAGGATACCTAAGAAGACCCTCACTTGTAAACACTAAGTTTCAGTCCTGATTATTTTATCAATTTAGGGATCAGAGCTGCATGTGCTAAGAAGTCAGATTGATAAGTAGGAGTAAAAAGGAGATGATAGGAGTAAATAACAAAATAGATTTTTTTCCCCTTGGGTAGCTATCAATGTGCCTCAAGGTTGACAGGAGAGATAATAGAACAAGTCTGGATTCTAGATTCTTATTTAGTGTTGGAGAAGTATTTTACTAGGAAATGGATTAATTATAGTCATACATAATTTGCACATATATCTGGAAACATAAACATTTTATAGTCATATAATAGCATTTACAAATATACATCATTTAAAAAATAGTATTTAACACATATGTTTGTGTAGTGACATTTTTATAGACCTATTTAACTAATATTCAATAATGATTATATTAGGCAAAATGGCATCATGGGGTATTTTAACAAGCAGTATTTTGACTCAATAGAGATAATTGTTTCATCTATAGTGTCACTTAGTAGTAAGGGACATATTAACACACAAATTATTGACAGAATGAAATGTAACAGCTGCTCTGGAATCTTTTTACACTATCACAGAATGCCTCTCAGCCTATATAGTAAGTTTAGGAGTAGTTTCAATGGAACTTCTTCCAAAGTGCATTATAGAATACCATATAATGTTTAGTGAAGACTGGGGAAGGAGACAAATCCTCTAGTTCTCTTTTGAACTGATACTTTTTATTACACAGAATTCAAATAAATACATATATTTAAAAGCTATAAATGAACAACATGTACTGCTGAAAACTATAGTTCAGAGATTCAGGGGACCAATCTCCTGTTTTCTTATTCTATTGCCACTTTTCAATGTTAACCTCAAGCAAGTCACTTAACCACTCCTATACTCAATTTCCTCATCTATAAGTGAAAGTATTAGACAAGATTATTTTTAAGGTCCCCTCCAAATCTAGCAGCATATGACCCATCTCTCCCAAAGTTTCTTGTCATATTCCTACCCAAATTTTCTTTGGTGTTTACTTGTAGGCTGATACCCAGTAGAAGAACAATGGCAACAGTGACAGTGACCGCAAAAGTAGCAGCAACAACAATAATAGTTAGCATTTATATAGTGCTTTAAAGGTGTGCAAAAAAAATTACAAAGAGATGATGAATGATTTGCACAAGAGGATGAGAGTGAAGTGAATAAAATGAAGAGAACATTGTATATAGGAACAACAAAATGAAGAGAACATTGTATATAGGAACAGCAACACAGTTTTAAGAATGACTGAAGGACTAAGTCATTTTTACTATTATAAATACACAAATTAAAATTAAAGGACATATGAAGAATACGCTCCCTTCATTGAGAGAAAGAACTGATATAAAGAAGTATGTATAGAATAATTTTACATACAAATTTACATTTTACATACAAATGTAAATTTGCATACTTGCATACATGCATATTCATATTTGAATTGTTTCTTTCTGGCTGCTTACAGTATTTTCTCCTTGACCCAATAATTCTGGAATTTGGCTCTATTATTTCTTGGCATTTTCAATTTGGGATCTCGTTTAGGAGATGATCAGTGGATTCTTTCAATGACTATTTTACCCTCTGGTTGTAGGACCTCAGGGGAGTTTTTCTCGATGATTTCTTGACAGTTGCCATCCAGGCTCTTTTTTTTTTATCACGCCTTTCAGGTGGGCCAATAATTCCTAAATTATCTCTCCTGAAACTATTTTCCTGATCAGTTGCTTTTCCAATAAGACATTTTATGTTTTCTTCTTTTTTTTCATTCATTTCATTTTGTTGGACTGATTCTTGATGTCTCATAGAATCATTAGTTTCCACTTGCCCAATTCTAATTTTTAATTAATTATTTTCTTCAGTTAGATTTTGTCCCACTTTTTCCATTTGACCAATTCTATATTTTAAGAAATTGCTTTCTTCAATGTACTTCCCCACCCCCCCCCCCATTTTGTCAATTATATTGTTAAAGGAATTGTTTAATTTTTCTTCTATATCTCTTATATGACTCTTAAAATCCTTCTTGGGCTCTTCTAAGAAGACTTTTTGGATTTGACACCAGGTCATATTCCCCTTTGAGGTTTCAGGTGTGACTATATTGACAGTGTTGTCCTCTCCTGAATTTGTGTTTGCCTGTTACCATAATAATTCTCCGTGGCTATTGTTTTTCTTTATTGATTTGTGCTCATGGTTTTTGTCTTTTTCCTGGTTTTAAAAAAATTTATCTCTGCTTTTATGGTACAGGGAGCACTGTCCCACACTTCTTGTGATGGGGAATAGGGGACTGGTTACTGGCTGTGTGTGTTGGGGCCTCAGATGCTGGCAGTTGGAGGCTATATGGGTCTGATAGTTAACCTGGTGCTTAATTGGAGCTTGTGGTGGAAGCTGGTGTGCGCTGAGGCCAGGTGGAGTTTTTTGGCATTTTCTCAGGGTTATATTGAAGCTCTTGGGATGAGGTGTAGGGGTGGGAGTGGGGGTGGTCTGGCTGCTGAAGTTTGCCTCTTTACCCAGGGCTGTGCGATAGCATGGGTAGGCAACTGTTTTTAGAAGCCTGGGTACATGTCATGGTTTTCCACACTGCTGTTTGCCAGTTCCCCTGACTGTACCAAGGCACACAAGGGTCCTGGTGTTGGTACTTGCCTGCTCTACCATCCTGGGACTCAGGATCTCCTGCTGGTTTGTTGAGGTGGGGCTTGCTGCAATATCTCCCATCCTGTTCTGGTCCCCTTCAACTACAACAAGAGGGACCTTTACTGTTAATCTGTCTAGGCTTCTAAGCTAAAAGACTGTTGTTACATCGCATCTTTCTACTGGATCCACTGTTCCAAGATTTTTCCTATGGCACCATTTTCTAGGTTTTTCAAGGTCAAGAAGGGAAGGTGAGAGTGACTTGTTACTTATTCCACGATCCTGGCTCCAAGAACCAAAACATTTTTCTTTACTCTGTATCACTACATATTTAAACTACAAAATGCTAAGAATTTTTATTACAGGAAAAATGTGAGAAATATTTATAAGCAATTAAAACAACAGCAACAGCAGCAAAAGAACTATATAATTCTAGTGACATTTAAAAAAATGTCTCCTGTCTGCTTTTGGATAAAGTAATAAAACTTTTAAGATTTATAAATTTGTTAAACCCATAAATCTCTTTAAAATGGTAGCTTTTCTCAAAACAACATTTTATTACTGTTAGGTTAGTATTTGCATATTAACTAATTGATTAAAAGCATACGGTGTTGATATCAAAGCCCAGCTAGAGCCTGGTAACCAGCAGGGGTTCCATGTTGATTTGGGGTTTCTTAATTGGGTTTTAAAAAATTACTTGGGGTAGAGGATCAGGAATTGAATAGTAGTCAGAGGATGTCACTCACACATTGTTAGTTCAAATGCAAACTACGCTGGGACTTTGCTTTGTCAATTTGTTTAATCTAAAAATGACTTAATTTGAAAGAGATTAAACTTCTTTATTTTACCACTTTAAAGAATGAAAGCCATCCTTATTCTCTAAAGTAGGTGTCTTTCTTCTTATGGTATGTCTTAAAATTGAAGTTCACACACATTTCACAAACACACACATACAAACTAATTATCTTGGATATCTCTGCTATTAAAATCTAAATGTATTTTTTTTGGTGTGACACTGCCTCTTCAAAGTGGGAAAGGTTGATTTTTTTATCATATAAAATGTGTGCTCCTGTAGCAGTTTTGATTATAAAAAAAAGAAACTTATATCTTCCCAATTTTTAGACCTCTTATTATATTAATGAAAACCAAAGAGTCCTCAAATGCTTCTGCAAAATTTTTGGTTGGATTGAGCATCCAAGTTGATCTATATCAGTAAAATGTATATAATTTAATTTAAGTAAGCAAGTAAATATGTATAGTACGTCAGACATTGTGATAAACCCCTGAAATACAAACAGCAAAATAAAATAGTAATGGCCACAATGGAATTTGTTTTCTACTCTGGGTAAACAACATGAGTCAATTGTAAATATAAAATATTCACAAAGTAAATGCAAAAATGCACACAAAATAAAGTATTGAGGAGTGGGGTGGGAAAGGCACTTAAAATTACAGCAACAATAAAGGTCTTATATTAGTAGTGGCACTTAAACTAAATCTTGAAGGAAGCTTGAATTTCAGAAGGCAGTGGTCTGATGGGATTGCTGGCTAGGAATGGAAGGATTAAACTGTGTAAGGACAAAGAAATAGGAGATGGATTGTCACATGCAGAGAGCAAAAAGTTGATAAGTTTAGTTAGAAGATAGAGTGTATAGAGTGTGAGGAGATGGAAGAATGGTGTACATAAGGTGAAACCAGAATTAATAAAGAAATTTAAGCCAGATAATGAAGGTTATCAAAAACAAGGAAGTTTACATTTTATCCTAAAGCAACAGGGAACTACTGAAGTTTCCTGAGTGGGAGGATGGCACGGTCATACCTGTGCTTTAGGCATACTGCTTTTAGATGGATTGCAGAAATGATAAACTGTAAGAAAAGAGATTAATTAGGAAGGTACTACCATGGTCCAGGCAAAAAGTTATGAGATCCCGAACAAAGGTGGTGGTTGTAAGTAGAGAAGGGAGTGTATGCAAGAGATTTCAGGGATGTGGAATTGACATAAATTGGGAACTGATGATTTAAGGGGATTAAGAAAGTATGAAGACTAGAGGATAGCTCCAAGGTTTGCTTTGTTTCGTTTATTACAGGATAACTAGAGAGATAGCAATGCCAAAACTAGGAAATTTTGTACCCTCAGCAAGAAATAGGAAAGATGGACAATGTGGGGGCAGAGTTGAGATGGCTGCATAGAAGCAGGAGAGCTCCATGAGCTTTCCCCATAATCACCTCAAATACCTATAAAATATGACACTAAACAAATTTTAGAGCCCCAGAATTCATAAAATGACGGAGAAAAAAGACTCCTGCTGAAGGCAGTCTAACAGGCAAACAAGAAGGGCTCATCACAGTATGCTGGGAGCTGAGCCCAGCTCAGCCCGAAACCAGTTAGCCCCAGGGAGGCCAGGACAACCTGTGGCTGGAGCACTTGGGAGAGGGGATCACCAGCAGCTGTGGCAGTTTGCAGAATTATCAATCCATAGGAAACAAGGACAAAGTGAAAGGTCAGTAGAACTCAACGAAATTTGGAGGAAAGGAGTGAGTCTGGCCGTCTACTACCAGCAGAAGCAGCCCCTACAGCTGCCTCCACATGGCTGCTTCAGAGCTCCCAGCCTGCAGATTGCAGGGGGGCCAAGTTATCATTCAGAGGCTAAATGCTCTAGCCTTAACCTGCCTGGATCAGTATCGTGGTCTTGGGTGGTGGTCCTGAGGTGCGTGACAAGTGAGCCAAAGTTGGTATGTGCTGCAGAGACAGCAGCCTCCTAATAGCTCTGGCAGCTGCAAAAACCCCAGCAATTTGGGACAAAGCTCTCCCCTCTGAAAGCAGAGTTCTACTGTGGCAAAGAGCTCAAAAGTCAAGTTTATTGACTGGCAACATGAGCAGGCAAAGGAAGCAAAGCAAGTACAGCCATCCAAATTTAGATTCCTTATCTGGGGACAAAAAGGATCAAAACATGGATCAGGAGGAAGACAACACAGTCAGAACTCCTGCATCAAAAGCTTCCAAGAAAAATGTAAACTGATTACAGGCCATAGAGGAGCTTAAGAAGGATTTTGAAAATCAAATAAGAAAGTGGAGGAAAAATTGGGAAGAGAAATGAGAATGATGTAAGAAAATCATGAAAAGAGAGTCAACAAACCAACTGAAGAAAATAACACCTTAAAAAATAGATTAACTCAAATGACAAAAGAGGCCCAAAAAGCCAACGAAGAGAATGACTTAAAAAGCTGAATTGCCAGATGGAAAAAGAATCTCAAAAGCTCACTGAAGAGAATAATTCCTTCAGAATTAGAGTGGATCAAATGGAAGCAAATGACTTTATGAGAAATCAAGATACTACTAAACAGATTCAAACAAATGAAAAAATAGAAGGCAATGTGAAATATCTCAGTGAAGATGGACTCCACTAGAGGAGGTGAGAAGACAAAGACCTTGGGTAACTGAACTCATGGTTTGGGATGGTGGTGGAGATCACCTCTGTAGGCCACCTAATAGCTATATATTTTAAATCATTATTATTTAATAGGTTACCTATGGCTGGTGCAGGGACTCGAATATCAAGGGTATAGTAAAAGAGGGAACATTCTGACAGCTTTCTTTTCCTACTCACCTTTTTTCCTCAGTACCATCAATCCTATATGCATATCCTGGTGAGACCCTAGGCACCCATTTCCTCTTTTTAGGACCAGCTTTAGATGGAAGGAGTAGGGAAGGGCAACAGGAGATAAAATAGAAAAGGGCCAGAAATGTCTGCAAAGGCAATGGGAATAAGAGTTTTTGTCTATAAATCTCCAATCTATGCAAAGCAGAAGCATGCCTGTGTGATCTCTCATCCAAACCACATGAAGGATTGCAAAAAGGGTACTGTTTTCACTAAGTCTCCTACAATTTGGATTAGGGGAGAGTTAAGGGCATTTATCCATTCTCACCTTTCCATCCCATACTTAAATTCCATCCTTACCTTTGTCTAGGTTGAAGTCATTCTGGATTTGGGGGTAAGATTAGATTCTCAGGATGAAAAGACTTCTAGATCTAGCTCACTCAGATGCCAGTAAAAAAGTCAGTCCAATGGCCATCCAATCATGTTCATCACATTAGCCTAGAGCCTTGACAGTCCTGTTCCTGCCGTTACCATCCTCCCATTGGGGTATTTTTAGCTTTTCCTCTATGGTTATTGGGAGCAGGGGAGAAGAAACTTGTCTTTTGGTGCCAGCAATCCAAATTCAGAACCCTTTTAACTCTATGGCACTAGAGACAGAACTCTGGTTGGCTGATTCTGGCTACAAATCTTTCAAAACATTGTTATTTTTTGTACCATAAGCATGTCTCACTTTTAAATAATATGTTTTATTGTTTGCAACTCCTTTCTTCCATTTATTTGGTATTTTGAATTATTAGCATGTAAAATATTATCTGAGTTACTTCTTTTTGTTTTGTTTTGTTTGTCTGTTTGTTCTTGGTATGTTATTTCTTCCCCAATTACATGAAAAAATAACTTTAACCATTCATTTTCAGAACTCTGAATCCCAAATTTTCTCCTTATTTCTTCCCCACCCCCACCCCCAACTGAGAAGGTAAGCAATTCAATATAGGTTATACATGTGTAGTCACGCAAAGCTCTTCATAGTAGTCATGTTGTGAAAGACTAACTATATTTCCTTCTGTCTATCCTGCCCCGTGTTTATTCTATTCTCTCTCTTCACATTGTCCATCCTCAAAAGTGTTTGCTTCTGTTTATCCCATTCCCCAATCTGTCCTCCCTTCTATCAGCTCACCCAGTTCTCTTATTCCCCTCCCCCCTACTTTCCTACAGGGTAAGATAAATTAATATACCTCATTGAGTACATATGTTATTCTTTCTTTAAGCTAATCATTATGAGAGTAAAGTTCACTCATTCCCTCTTACCCCCTTTCTCCCCCATAAAAACTTTTTTCTTGCCTCTATTATGTGAGATAATTTACCCCATTCTGCTTCTTCCTTGCTCCTTCTCCCAGTACATTCCTCTCTCACCCATTAATTTTACTTGCTAGGTATCATCCCTTCATATTAAACTCACAATTTCACCCTCTGTCCATATATATTCTTTCTTGCTACCCTAGTAAAATATTCTCTTTCCATGTAGGAAGGTAAACAGTTTAACTTTAATAAGTCACTTATGACTTCTCTTTCCTCTTTACCTTTTCATGCTTCCATTGCATCTTGTATTTGAAAGTAAAATTTTATATTTAGCTCTGGTCTTTTCTCAAGAATGAATGAAATTCTGAAAAACAAGTCAACCACAACAACAACAACCAATGAATCTTGTGCATACCTATTTATTTACATGTTGTTCTCCCATTTGGTGTGAACTCTTTATTGCGTAGAAGAGTGCTTGGTTGTTGATTACTTGCTTAGATAGTACTGAATTTTTTGGCCACAGAAACTCTCTATGACTGTGTTGTAATTCATGCACTGATAGCTATCTGTATTATGGAAGGAATATCTTCAGTGATAGAATCACAGATCCTTGATGTATTGAGCTAACAGTGTTAATGATAATAAAAACTAATTACAAACTTAAAACCAAAAAGAATGCATGAAATTCCTCTATCTCATTGAATGACAATTTTCTCCCTCATGGATTATACTCAGGTTTACTTGGTAGATCATTCCCGGTTTTAATCCTAGATCCTTTGCCATCCTGAATACAATATCCTAAGCCCTCTGATCCATTAATGTAGAAACTGCTAGATCTTGTGTTACTGTGATTGTGGTTCCAGAATATTTGAATTGTTTTTTCTGATTACTTGAAATATTTTCTCCTTGAATTAGGAACTCTGAAATTTGGCCATAATATTCCTGGAAGTTTTCATTTGGGGATTTCATTCAGGAGATGATCAGCAGATTCTTTAAATTTCTATTTTAGCCCCTGGTTTCTAGCATATCAGGGCAGATTTCCTTGATAATTTCTTCAAATATAATGTCTGGGTTCTTTTTTTTAACCATTATTTTTAGACAATCCAATATTTTTTTTAAAATTATCTCTCCTAGATTTATTTTCCAGGTCAGTTGTTTTTCCAATGAAATATTTCACAATGTCTTTTATCATTTAATCTTTATGGTTTTGTTTTATCATTTCTTGATTTCTCATAGAGTCATTAGCTTCCATTCTAATTTTTAGCAACTATTTTCTTCAGTAAGTTTCTGGATCTCCCTTTCTATTTGGCCAATTAGTTTTTTAAGGCATTCTCCTCATTGGCTTTTTGGAACTCTTTTGCTATTTAGCCTAATCTAATTTTTAAGGTGTTATTTTCTTCAGCATTTTTTAGGATCTCCTTTACCAAGCTGTTGACTCATTTTTCATGATTTTATTTCATCCCTTTCATTTCTCTTCCCAATTTTTCCTCTACTTCTCTTACTTGATTTTCAAAATCCTTTTTGAGATTTTCCATAGCCTATGACAAATTCATATTTTTTTTCCTTGAAGGCTTTAGATGTAGGAGCTTTGACTTTGTTATCTTCTCTGAGTGTATGTTTTGATCTTCCTTGTCACGAAAACACTTTTCTGTAGTCAGAGTTTTTCCCATTGTTTGCTCATTCCCCAGTCTGTTCTTTGACTTTTTAACTCTTTGTTAAGGTAAAGATCATCTTCTAGCATGAAGGGCAAACTGTCACAAGCTTCACGGGTTTTGTGCAACTGTTTTCAGAGATACTTCTAGGGTCCTATAAATTTTCAGTTCTCCCAAGGTAGTATGATTTAATGAAAGGTGTTTATTTCTCTCCTGGCCTGTGTTCTGGTCAGTGAGTGACCACATGCATTCTTTGGTGCCCTAGAACTGTGATGAGGGTCTCTTCTCTGCTGCTGCTACAAGCCCTTCTATGCTACTGTGTCTCCTCACCCCAGGACTATGATCCAAATCCAAATATGGACAAAGCAACAAAGTCCTGCCTCAGTGCTAGCAAAGAGACACCCTTATCTCCTGACCAGTTGCTTGATTGCCTTACCATCTGTGGGTTGAGAACTCCAGAAATAACTACTGCCACTGCCACTGCCACTGCTGATTCAGTCACTCCCAAAGCCTACTTCTGGTTTGCTAAAGCCAGGACTGTGTTAATCTCACCTGTGCTGGACTGTGCTCCTCTTTCACCCAGGTTATTCAGACCTTTACTACTGACCTTCTGTGTTGTGTTTCATGTTTGTGGGCTAAGTCTGGAAACCTCTAAACTCTGAGGCCAGCTCTGGGTTGGGCAGAGCCCATTCTCTGCTGGCATGGCTGGTGCTGGACTGTGCTCCACTCTCAGCTTGGTGAAACAGACCTTTCCTGTCAATTTTCCAGGTTGTCTTCAGCTGGAAATTTGTTTCATTCTGTCTTTTTGTGGGTTCTGCTGCTCTAGAATTTGTTTAGAATGATTTTTAACGGTGTTTTGATGGGTTTAAGGGAGAGCTCAGGCAAGTCCCTGCCTTTACTCTGCCATCTTAGCTCCACCCCAACCTGAGGTATTTCTTAATGAAAATGTCCATAATAGGTTCTCCAAAGACTTTTCATAAAAGGAAAATCAAAGTATTGCAAAATATTTTTCTTATTTAGAGCTATATTCATATTGTTAGACATTCAAAATCTTTGAGGTGAACAAATATACTTTTAAAATGTAGGTTTTTCTACACATTTCACTGGTCAGCCATTCATTTTCTCCATCCTTAGCTTCTTTCCTAAGCAGCCCTCTACTAATATATACTTAATCTTTCTTTCAGCATTAATAAACTTTAGACTTTATAGTATTGAGACTTCCAAAGCAACAAATTTTTTCACCTTCTTTCCCCCTTGAATAGGTTTATTTTGACAGGGAAACATCAACCTCACTTGCATTTTGGTGAGAGGGAAATATTAAGTTTCACGAATAACAATCTAATATTCTATTTCACAGTGGAAGAGATGAGAACAAACATTTAATAAGTACCTATTATATGCCAGGCACTATTTTAAGTGCTTTATAAAAATTATCTCATTGATCCTTATAAAAATTATAGTAGGTATTATTTTTATTCTCATTTTACAGTTGAGGAAACTGAGGCAGGTTAGCTTCTAAGCACTTTACAAATTTTATGTGGTTTGATCATTTCAAAAACCCTGGCAGGTAGATACTATCATTATCCCCACTTCACATATGAGGAAACTGAGACAAACTAAAGTTTTGTCTTTTGCATGGTCTTAAGCAACTGGGACCATATTTGAACTGAGTTCTTCATGGTTCTAGACATGTACTGCTTTATCCACAGTTCCACCTATTTTTCATTATTTCAGATCTATAACCTGATGTACTGGAAAGAAGGATGTATGAACAGGCAAGATGTTTGCATTCTTTTCTCTAGCTATACAACCTTGAGAAAATTCATTGACCTCTTCCTTATAGCATTATTAATTATCAATAAAATAAGGAAGTTATATAAAGATATATAAAGTTATATAAAGATCTCTAATTTCTAGCTCTGAAATATTACAAATATTATGGTTCTATGATGATGTACAGAAGCTAGTGGTTATAAGGTCAGTCTTGTATTCCAGAAGATCTAGGGTCAAGCCCTCCTCAGATATATACTACCAATATGACCATGGGCAAGTCCCTGAGCCTTTCGATAGGGAAAGAATGTGCAAAGCGATGTGCTCAGCATTGTATAAATATAATCTCATTGAATACCAGGCAATTTTCTAAGACTTGTAAGTTATAAGGTAGTTAAATGCTATATCCATGAAAGGAGACTATCAAACCAATGAAATCATGTCGGTACTTAAAAGCAAAACAGATCACAAAACAAATGAGCAAGCAAACAACAATGGTTAGTGTTTCTTTAACTCTAGCCAAAATTCATAAGTGTAGTTAATGTTATCAAATGACAACTAATCTGTAAATATTTAATACATTCAATTATCAAGATGGCTGTCGTTGATTTATTGTTGGGTCTAGCATTGCATTTGGCTTTCTTGAGTAAACAGCATGGCATTTCCATTTTCTCTGATCTTGTTTGGCAGTGATGTCTTACAAATGTATTGTACACCTTATCTTTTCTTGAGAACTGGGCACAAAGACACAGTATTATACCCTGCTTTGCATTTAAAATGGGATGAGATGGATCAGTGTGATTATATTACTTGGTATTTTCTGTGCTTGCTTCTCTAGCACTGCAGTTTTAAAGAAAATAACAGAATGCTATCAGGGTTTGGTATTCTACTCCTATAAACTATAGAAATCTGATGACAGATTTTTCTTTCATTCCTCTGAGGATGTTCCTAATGGTACAAGTAAATCAAGGTCAATTATACCAAATTGTGGCATAAAACCTAATAAATAACTGGCTATACTTTTGTTACAACACTTTAGCTGAGTCATTTCCTAAGGATGTCAAGATCTATTAGGAGAAAAAGAACTTCAAAAAGCTAAATGATAGAAGATTTTTCTGGATTAAATTCATTTTAAAGTGTATATCAAAAGATTCATAGCAAAAATGACAACCTTTCCCCCAGTTTTTGGTTCATATATATTCAATGATTAAAGTTATGTCTATCAGCTATAAAATCATTTGGTTAAAAGCTAAAAATTTTAGCTAATCATCTATGTGTTTTATTTATGTGTGGTAACAGCTAATTCATTCATCTTGCATTGCTGGGAAAGGCACTGTTTCACATAAGTGAATTTTCCAAATTAAAAAGCCTACTTATTTAAGGGTCCAAACTGTTTTTTATTTATTATATCAATCATTTTTCATGTTTTTTTTTTTCCTAAAAGGAAAACACTTCTTTGGCTTTTTAATCAAAGTATACTCTTAATGCTTCTTAATGATTCAGGTTCAATAGTATGAATATCAGTTATCAAAGAGCTCAGCCCTCAGGGGCTAACGTAAAGCAGAGAAACCCTGACATAAAGGGGACCATATTTTGACATTGCTGTTTATACTTCTTATGTCTGCTTTTGAGACTTCTGTTCACTTTCTCAGCTCTCAGCTATTACTTCTCCCTGAAATTAGGTTGGCTTTACTGTATATAAAGGTAGATTGGCCACTCAGTGGATAGAGAACCAGGGCTGGATTCAGGAAGGCACCTCTTCCTGAGTTCAAATCTGACCTCAGACATTTACTAGCTGTATGACCTGGGTAAGTTACTTAATGCTTTTGCCTCAGTTTCCTCATCTATAAAATGAGCTGCAGAAGGAAATGGCAAACCACTCCAGTATCTTTACCAAGAAAACCCCAAATGGGGTCATGAAGAGTAGGACATGACTGAAATAACTGAACAACAAACAACTGTAACTGTCAATCATTACTGTATTCCACATATAATTTATACAACATTTCTATTCTAAGCCCTGCCTTATGCATCCTCATAGCATGAACAGATGAATGAAGGCCATTTGAAGATGAATTCTTTGGCCATGGAGACGCATGGAACAAAGAAAAACACAACATGATATACAGTGCTGTACAGCCAACTCCCAGTCTGTTTCTGTAATGACAATGGCAATGTGACAGAAAAAAGGGTAGAGGATGTTACAAATCATATGGTTGTTTAGACCATCTGTAAATATACATTTAGTTGTTGGTACTAAAAATGTGAGATCCTTGTCTAGTGACATACTATATACAAGATGGCATATTACTGGCAGAACTAAATATTATCAATATTCTTGTTATATTCTTGTTATAAATGAAAGCAGAAGGTAAATTAAAAGGGAGCCTTTGAGAAGCAAATAAAGGAGTTAGCAGGAAAAGCAGCCTAGATAAGAATGGCAAACATGTGATGGAAAGTTTAGTTCAGTAATTTTTAAATTAAGAAGAGACTGGGGACAGCTAGGTGGCACAGTGAATAGAGCACCAGCCCTGGAGTCAGGAGAACCTGAGTTCAAATCCAGCTGCAGACACTTAACACTTACTAGCAGTGTGACCTTGGGCAAGTCACCACCCCAATTGCCCTTCGAAAAGCAAAAAAAACAAAAGAAGAGACTATGTCTTTGAGCTCATACAAATGCATTGCATATATATCATGAATGGTTTCTTCAAGAAAAGAAGGTGCTGGACATAGGTAGAGCCAAAAAACCCTCAGTAAGGAAACTGATAACTCTTAAAAATATTTGCTATTGATAGAAAAATAAGTCCTAAATCAGTTGCTTGTGTACAATCTGAGTATCCCTTCATGAGGAAAAAAAACAATAACTTTCAAACAAAACTAGAACTATGAAAATTATGTAGCATGCAAATAAAACAAATCTAACCTGACCTAATGTAACAGTAATTAATCTAGCAGGTACTTAACCCTTAGTTACCTGACCCATTTATATTATTGAAACCTAAATATGTGAAATGGATAGAAGTGACAACACTGATTATTATAAAATAATAAGCAAGTGATATAAATTAAATATCATAATGAGGACATAACATGAACTGAAAATTTGACTTAAAAAAACATTTGATCTACTTGTTAGGCAGAAAGTTATGGTAGACAAATATAATGTCAGTTTAAAGCATGACTTATTTGTAAAAAATCATACAGAAAAGGATAATTAATGGTCTTTAAATCCAATTGCACCATCTACCCTGGACATCTTCCCATCCATCCTACATATCCTACTTGATTAACTTTTCTATGTGAACAGGAACTAAAATAGTACTATAATATCTTCTGTAATAAATGCATCAGTTGACTCCCCAGTGACTCCAGTGAGAATTTTGTGACTTTCTAAAACCTGTAAACACCCTTCCATAGCCTCTTAATATATGTTGCCTCTTCCTAGAATAAAATGAAAACTTTGAAAGCCGGTGTTATGCTGCTTTTGCATTTATATATTTTTTACAGTGCTTGACACACAGTAAAGTACTTAATAAATACCATTCATTCATTCATTCATATAATTCTCTTTATGGATGTCATTGTATTGATTGAAATAAGATCCAATTCATTGAAGAACTCAAGATCCATATTATCCAAAAGAATTTAGTCAGATATCCAAAGGAAAAGCTAAGTGAATTTATATTATCTGACTTATGCTACATACATTGGTAAAAAAAAAAAAAAAAAACTAGGGAAATCATTCATCTGTGTGGATGCACATACAGATATACATATACTTATTATATATTATTATTATTATGTAATATATAATATTTC
>CM053592.1:94382230-94408265 GCA_028646515.1 Pseudochirops corinnae | reverse complement strand
TTTTTCTGTTTGTTTGTAACTTCTGTTTGTATTCTCTGAAGTTCAGGGGGCTGACTTTTCCTCCTGAACTAGGTAAATGATATGTTTGATTAAAGTAAGATTGTTAACCCATTTTGAGTTGCTTTCCTTTAGAAAAGCAGATCTAAGAACCTGTGCTAGTAGCTGCCCTAGGCATGCTAGGGTGCTTACTGTTACACTTCCCCACCCCCATCCACATGATCTGCAGGCCAGGAGCTCTGAAGCAGCCATGTGGAGGTGACTTCAGGGCAGCTGCACCTCTTCCACTTCTAGCTCTGGGGACAGGAGCCAGACCTGCTTCTCCATTCCTTCCCCCCCCCCCCCCCAATTCCAACAGAGTTCTAAACTGACCTCTCACTTTTTCTTTGGTATTTATGGGTTTATAATTCTGGAAACCACCACTGCTGCTGGTGATCCACTCACCCAAAGTCTGCTGCAGCTGCTGGTTGGGGCCGCCCTGGGGCTATAACCATGGGCTCACATGAGGCTGGCCTCAGCTCCCAGGTTGCTGTGATGAACCTTTTCTGTCCACCTGCCAGGCTGTCTTCCTCAGGAGATTTGTTTCTCTCTGTCACTTTGTGGGTTTTGTAGCTCTAAAATTTATTTAGAGTCATATTTTAAGGGTATTTGAGGTGGTTATGGGGGGAGCCACGGAGTTTTCCTATTTCTATGCCACCATCTTGGTTCCACCCTAAAGCATCTCTTCTCATAGCATGATTTCTCATTGAATAATATAAGTGAAGGAGTGAACTGTTGAAGTTAGGCAAAGGCAAAGAGGAAGTGGTTAAAATTGACAGGACTTTTTGAATGCCTCCACAGCCAAGCAAACAGCTCCCTCTTAGCCCCAATTTTAGTCAACCAGAAATAGTACCAGAATAGTCCACAGTCTCACCAACATAACTTCCTGTCCATACCTTCCTTACATCCTTTATGTGGAGAGATGGTATGTGAGGTATTTTTTGCACATAAGCCAGAGCCCAATAAAAGTACCCAGTCAGAAAATGTGTAGATAGATAAGCAAGTAAACTAAAATGGGAGTTTTGGACTTAACAACATTTTACTTAAGGGTTGAATGTTTATATATGCCACTGAATTAATATATATTATGAAGATAAATATAAATTGCAAATATGATTTTATTAGTATAGGAAGCCCTGTACCAATGTGTTCAGCAACTTCTGTACAACTTATAGCCTTAGAAAGTTACTTCAAAGACTATGAGTCAAAATGATTTGCTCAGGGTTACCCAACTAGTATGTATCAGAGAAAAGACTTGAAGCTAGGTCTTACTGGTTATAAACTTTCTATGCCCCTTGTATGGTGCCAGTGGATGGAGGTGGAGGTGGTAAATCTTGCAATAGACAGAGAGCACTGGGCCTGGAATAAGAAAGAGCTGAGTTCAATTATAAATTCAGAAACTTAATAGAGCTGTGTGGTCCTGGAAAACAGCCATGTTTCATTCCAGTTTCCTCGATTGAAAATGGGGATAAAATATCACCTATCTCACAGCTATCAAATAAATATCAAATGCGATAGAATTTGCACAAAGTCGTGATATATATCCGCATATATATATATATATATACACACACACATATATTTGCATACACACATATATGTACATATATACACACATATATGCTTATTCCCTCCCCTTCCTGTATATTGCCTCTAAGTCTATACAAGTTCTAAATAATGGCATAAGTAGCAATTATTAAAAAAATTTATGAAGTATCTATGGTGTTCAGAGGATTCTGGTAGACAATGAGGGACGTGTAAAATTGAGATGATGTAGTTTCTACTTTCATTGAGCTTTCATTCTAGTGAGGCCATGGGGTGTAGGTAGGAAAGGAGAAAAACACAAATACATATGTACATATATTATATCATGTTACAATGTAAATACATTCAAAAAGTGCAAAATAAAGTGCTGTGTGGAATCTTCAAAGGGAGAAGTCTATTCACTTCTTCTTCAACAAGTAGGAGGAAGAAGGACATTCCAGGATAAGGAATAAAAATATAGAGAAAGAGGAACATAATGCTTATTCCAGAGCAGAAAGAGAGGAACTCAGAGTGTGTTAAAGGAACAATATAAAAGGTCAAAAGTAGTTACCAAAACTAATATTCCTTTCTCAGTCTTATTTTGTTCTTGAACTCTGCTGCATTTGACTATCCTATATCGACTACCCTCTCATCCTGTATTCTCTCCTCACCATGTTTTTGTGATACTAATTTCTCCTGGATAGCCTCCTTCCTCTCTGAATGCACCTTCTTAGTCTCCTTTGATAATGAATCATGTCCCCTAACTATAAGATTGATGTGTTCCCCAAGATGCTAGCCTTTGTCTTTCTTTTCCTCCCTCCTTCCTCTCTCTCCCTATCTCTTTCTTTCTGTCTCTCTTTTTCTGTCTGCCTCTCTCTTAGTCTCTGTCTGTTTCTCTATCTTTCCATCCCCCCCTACTCCATGTCTTCCCTAGTAATTTCATCAGTTCTCAAGGGTTTAATTATCATCCCTATATACATTATTCATAGATATCTATATCCAGTTCCAGTCTCCTCTCTGAGCTTCAGTGATTTGAATGACATAATTGCCTTCCAGCCTGCATAAGTCAGTGTCATTCTTATATCCCCATAGCTTGACCTGCTCTAGAACTGCACTAGTTTCCATCCATTCCCTGACATAGCTACAGAAGCAGCCTGATTTCTTTATCTATGCTTTCTCCGTACTTGCTGAGGAATCTTTTAGAAATGAGGTAGACTCAGAAAGGGGAGACCAGGGACCAATAAAACTCATGACATCAAAGTAAATGAAATGGTTTTGTAGTTTCTCAAATCTATTCCCAAAGCAGTTTATTGCTTTATCTATTCCAACACCATGAATTTGATCACTTAATTATAAAGTAATGTTCTTATAACAGGTACAATAAGGGGAAGAGAAAAGGCAGTTTAAGTGTGGTGCTTACTCAGAACTTTAAGATGACAATTAAAGTGAATGACTTGTCATTGATCATTGTAAACCTGAAGTTGCTCAAGCCCTCCTGTTGACATATTAACAGAGGGAGAAAAGACAGCTCTTGTTTCCTAAAAGATCACTCCTCTTCCTTTCACCTTTCTTATTTATGTTCCTATAGTGAACTTGTCAAATGACAAGGATCAGAAATTAAACTGTAAATGAATCTTTTCCCTGCTACTTCCCTCCTGAAGAAGGAAAGATGACCATATTTCAAAATACCTTCACAGCTTTTGCACATTCTGTAATAAAATCTGTTTTTGACACATAATTGATATGCAGTCATGAAATTAACTTTTCAGACTGGGAAGAAAATGTTCTCATCTCATTCTAATAAAATGTTCTCCTTTCTTCAATATACATTTTCTCTTATGTTAGCCTATCTGTTTTGTGTAACAATAGCTGTGTCTGCTCATGGCCAATCAATCACCATATGTGGGAATAAAACGATTCAGTGGGGGTGGTATCTACTCAAATACTTAAAAATGGAATTTTATGGTATATTTTCTAATGCAGGCTTTGAAAATAAGTAGCAGATATAAGCAGTTTTGTAACAGTCATTTTAGTTCCTTTTTCATTTTCTCATTGACCCTTTCCTGAAAATTTATGACTGCATACAATTAAATAAAGATGATTGAATTTCTTTTTATAACAAGCCTCAGAAGACACAGGTAGGCATCTCAAATGGCCCAACATTTCCTTTGTGTAGTTCGATGGTGAAAGCAGTTTTCACACCTGCCACATTTTTTTAAAGGTGACAGCAGCCAGAAATAGTGCCCTTGTAATGGTTATTTCTGTATATCTTGCGTTTTCTTCCTTTGTTCTCTCATCCAGCAGAGGAAGGTGGGCAAAGCACAGAAAGGATCGTTATTCTGTTAACTCTTTTTCTTTTAAAAGACTACATTATCAAGGAAGGGGCAGTTCCTATCCTTTCTAACTGTGGAAGAATCCACATAGCTATGAAACACACAATATTAGTGAAGGGAAGGACCTTATAGATCATTCAGAAAATGAGAAGGTTGGGCTAGAGTAACTAAGAGATCTTCCTGCAGAATTGAGGAAAACAGAGCCTTAAAAAGTTTAAGTCAGAGTTAATAGGGAGTGAACCCCAAGATAAGGCAGGAGATAGTAACTTTATTTATCATAGAGGAGCTCAAGTCCCCAGCCTAAAGGAGTCACATTTGCTCTTAGTATCACAGACCCAGCACCAGTAAGGAGCATATGTTATAGAAGAGATAAGATTCAATCCTCTCATTGGACAGGTGAGAAAACTCATGGCCATGAAGGCTAAGTGACTTGTCAAAGGTCACATTAAGCACTGGAGGCAGGAATTGATTCCAACTCACACTATGTTTGCTATACTATCATCAATAATTTAGGAATAAGAATAATGTGGTAAGATGAGGGAGGACAAAGAATATTTTCCTGATTTTGAAACAAGGGAAAAAGATGGATTTCTAAACCAGAGACTAGTGAAAATGATATTAAGTTTCAGCAAGATTTAGATTGTGTCATGAAAGAAAAGATTTATGCATATTTGTAATAGATCACATAAGATTAAAACGATTTCTATCTTGACGAAACTACCAGACTAGCTCAAGTGAATTCTATCAATGCAGGAATTGATCACAGGATTTAGATATGGAGGGGACTTTAAAGATTGTCTAGTCCAATTCAGTGCATTGGCTAGTCTTATCTTGTGAATGAAATAGAAAGTTAGGGATTAGATGAGAGTACAGTTAAGCAGATTGTGAAATGATGGAGTAACTGGGCTGCCAAAATAGTGATTGGTGGATTGATATCAACTTAAAGGGAACTGGTTAGTCCTGACCTATAGCGATCTATGATTAGTTCATTATTATTTCTTATTTTTATTAATTAATTAGATCATCTTATAGATGTCATGCCTACCAAGTCTGCAAATGACAAAAAAGAGGAGGGATAGTTAACACATTGAATGACAAGCAAGAACCACAACAATTCTCATGGGCTGGGATGGGAAACCTATTCTAATAATTTTGCATTTAATTGAGACAAATGCGAAGTCCTACATTTGAGTTCAAGAAATTGACTTCATAAATACAATGATGGGGGAACATCATTAATCAAGAATTATGTACATAAAACATCCAGAATTTTTGGGCTGCAATCTCAACATGAGTCAATAATGTGACATGGCTACCAAATTCATGAAAGAAAACTTAAACTATGTTCTATTAAGGATTTGAAGTGTTCCTTTCAATATATTCTGTCCTGGTCACAAAATATCTGGCATATTGATTTCAGTTTGGGGCCTACACTTGTAGAAAGGTAGCAATAATCAAGAGCATGTCGTAAGGACTGCCCAAAGTGACTAAAATACTGTCACAATATCATATGAGGATCATTTGAAGGAAATGGAGAAGTTTAGCCTTGAGAAAAGAAGACTTGAGGGAGCTATAAGAATTACCTTCAGGAATACAAGTATACAGCAGAGGGATCAAACTTGTTTCGCTTTGCCTCAGAGGGTAAATGTAGGAATAATAGGTAGAAATTGCCAAGAGGAAGATTTTGGCTCAGTTTAATGAAAAACTTTTTAACAACTACTGCTAGACAAAGTGAAATACGCTGCCCCAGGAGATACAGAGCTCCCCATGACTATGAGTTTTCAGTGAGAGCTAGACAACTATTTGTCAAAGATATGGTGAAGGTGTTGTACCCAAACCCAAATCCCAGGCCACTCTCACACCACCTGATTAGTGGCCCATCATTAAGCTCCTTTTATATTTCTATCCTACATTTTGTCAAAGGTTGAAAACTGCTTAAGGCATGTCTGGGCATATCACTCAAGGCATAGTTCCCTGACCTCTCCTTCCCTAATCAGCATTTTATACATTCTCCTTGAATCACTATAGTGTATAAGGTTCATTATGGCGCAAGGATCTTATCTAGGCACCACCCTGTCCTGTCCTGCTGACCAAGCAGGGCCCCCACCCTCTTCGCCCAGAACATGACTCTAACCTGTTCTGGGAAATTCCAGTCCCCTTTACCCCATGACCCTCCATCCTGCTTTGGAAAGCGCTGACTATGACCTTCCACCCTGTGCCCTCCACCCTGTTCTAGGAGGGACCCCCATGACATAGGAAGGTTGTCCCCTTGTACTCTTGCACCATATTCCCAAATTAGCCCTGAGCTATAGATCTAACCAATGACTGTTCTTTGCTTCTGTACATCATGGCTTCTGCTAGCTCCCCTCCCTGATTGCGGTTTTTGTGGTTTTAGCCTTTATAATCAAGTCTGTACCCTCAAAAGATTACTGCTTGATTTGAGTTTATACTCCAGATGGTCGCACCCTTGATTAATAAATCCACACCTAAATTTATCTTGAACCCAAATCTTGGCTTGCTCTTATTTGCACAACAAAGGTAATGCTTGCTCTGGTATTCTTAAGACTAAAGAATTTCATTTTTTAAAAGTTATTTACTATTAGTTTACAACATTCAGTTCCACAAGTTTTTGAGTTCCAAATTTTCTTCTCCCCCCACTCCTCCTTCACCCCCCATGGTGACAAGCAATCTGATATAGGTTCTACATATACCTTCATATTAAGCATTGAGACTAAAGAACTTCTGAACAGAATACTAAGAACAGATTCCAACCCTTAGGACAAATGTAAGGAAGGGACATAGAAGAAACCTCTCTACTGCACAAGAACCCTAAGAGGAAAAAGCCTTGGAACATCTCATTGGGAAAAGACAGTGCCTGAGACCCTGAGGTTACTATTGAATAGGTCACTTATGGGAAAAGAGTGAGCCAGGCAAAAGGGAAGGTCTCCTGTGGTACAGAATAGCCTCACAGTCCCATGTTAAATATCATAGATCTAAATTTCATTTTAATTAATTTTGAGCGTGAAGTTCATTTGTTTCTTTTCAGTATTAGTCATAATAGGAAAGAAGAAGATTGTGTCTCAGAAAGTTTGACCTAAACTCCTCTAAAGGAAAATATGATAGGTATTTGCTCCCTTGATTCTGGTTGGTGAGAACACATTTGTGGTTTATTGAGCCAGCCACTGAACACTGGAAAAAGAGTGAAATTTAACAGAACTGTCTTCTCTATCTCTGTCTCTGTCTGTCTGTCTGTCTGTCTCTCTGTCTCTCTCTTTCTCTCTCTCTCTCTGTTTTCAGGAATGTTGGCTCAGGGACAGACAGGAAAATGGAAGCAGTCATATCATAATTGTGGCTTGGGGTCCATAGATGATCCAAGGCTCATGATGACCACAGAAAAATAAAATACATACTCCTCAGATACCAGATACCCCTAGTTATTCTCCCCTACATGTGATTCTGAGGGTATATTATCAGTTGAAATAAGTGAAGACTAAAGGAAGCCACTTGAAATTGCCATGAGTCTGTTTCTTATATTGGTCCCCATCATTCTTTGGACTATTGACTATATTGTGATTTTAATAAAGATAATTTTCTAGATTACACAGGTAAGAACCAAAGAGTTGGGGGTGAGGAGGGAGAAAAGTGCTAAAGAACATTCTTATGCTGTAAGATCTTGTATCACTAGTTTCAGGACAGACCCATGAATATTTTCTTTAATAGGTGACCAATTTGAAATAAGGCAACATATAGCTAAGGAGCACTGAAATAGTCAGGAGAACTGTATCCTAGGCCCAACCTCTTCATTACTTCCCTATGTAAATTTAAGCAAATCAATCCCTTCTCTGGGTCTCAGTTTCCTCATTCATCAAATAAAAGTGCTAAACTAGAGCAGTGGTATAAAACTCTAATAGAAATGACCCTTTGCAGGCCTCATAATGACTTAGAAAATCAAAAACCAAAATCAAACATTTTCTATGATGTATTATATTTTTATTTATTTTGTTTAAAACATTCCCCATTTATATTTGATCTGGTTTAGAGCACTCACTCAACACCTCTGGAAGAGAGGACTACTTAGGTTTTTCCTAGATGTAATCATGGTTCTACAGAATCATAAGCAAATTCTTAGCAACAATTTAAGGGAGTGAATGTCTCTACAATGTGGAGATGAGGCCTGTTGGAATGAAAGTAGCCAGGGTACTACAGGGAAAGCCTAAGACTATCTCTCTCTCTCTCTCTCTCTCTCTCTCTCTCTCTCTCTCTTCTTCCCTATCTGTCTGCATTTCTCTGTTTTACACACACACACACACACACACACACACACACACACACACACACACACACGACAGCCCTTTTATAATACATTTTCAATGCCACAATGGAAATCATAAATAGCGTGTATCTAAAATCAAGAGCAATACTCCATTTTCCACTAGCAGATCTGCTTCATTTTGCCTCCTTGAACATCATACCCCACTCAGGATAAGTTGATCACCTGAAATCTCATCACCATGCTGACTGACACTGTTTTTGATGTTCAGTACTGACCACTTCAACTCCCTCATTTTTTTCTCTTCTCAATATAGAGGGCTGGAGGGTAGAATACTATATTCTTCCCAAAACTTCTTCTGTAGAGAGCTGGGATCTGAACTTTTTGGGTAACTCTCCACTTTCCATAAGCAGGGTTTTGATTTCAACAAATATCATGCCCTGATATCCCTTCCCACATCCCTCCCATTGCCTCTCCCTCTTTTCCTTTTGTATGTTGTCTTATTCCATTAGACAGTAAACTCCTTCAGGGCAGAGACTGTCTTTTTTCTTATTTGTATCCTCAGTGCTTAACACAGTGCCTGGCATATGGTTGGCATTAAGTAAATTTTTATTGAATTGAAGTGCTATTATTATATAAAATAGAAAAATTGAGTATCCTTTCCAATAAAATGGGGAGTGAGACAAGGATGCTCGTTTTGTCATGGGCTCTATTTGACATAGTACCAGAAATGCTTCGTCAATAAGATACAGACAAGAAATTGAAGGAACAAGGAGAGGTAAAGAAGAAGCAAAATGATCAGTTTTTGAAGATGGCATGATTGGTAAACTTAGGAACCCTAATGAGTCAAATAAAATTTAGAGACTGATTTCATTTAACTTGCAGGATATCAAATAATTCCGCCAAATGATCAGTATTTCCATATTACAACAAGAAAACCTAGCAGAAAGAGACAGAAAGAAAAATTCCATTTAAAATAGTAACAGAATGCATAAATGCCTGTGAGGCTATCTACACCAAGGTAGAGAAGAAGTATACAAAAACAACTACAAATCACTATATACAGAAATAGATACACCTAATAAATAGGAAAAATACAATTTCCTCCTCAGTAGGACTAGTCAACATAATAAAAATTACAATCTTACCTAAATTGATTTATGTATTCAATGTATCATCAAACTACCAAAGAATAACTTTATAGAAGTAAAAAAAAGTTATAAAATTCATATGGAAACAGAAATGTTCAAGAATTTCATGGGAAATAAATGAAGTGCAAGCAAAAAGAACATAGCAGAGTCTGAACTCAAAGCATACTACAAAGCAATGGTTCTCAAAACAATTTAATACTGGTCAAAAATTGAAAAATATCAAAGCAAATCTACCTTGTACCCAAATATTTGCTAAGCGCAAAAACAGAATTACTGGGATAAGGACTCGCTATCTGACAAAAAGCCATTGGGAAAAATGGACTGCAATATGGAATAAATTAGATTTATGCAAACCACTCTCATATTATACAAAGATAAACACCAAATGGGCATATGATCTAAATACAAAAGGTCACATCATAAGCAAATTAAAGAAACAATAGAAAAAGTACATCTCAGATATGTGAATAGGAAAAAAAGCTCATGACCAAACAAAGAATAAAGAGGATCACAAAAGATAAAATGGATCATTTTGATTAGATAGAATTTTAAAAGTTGTGTAAACAAATCCAACAAAGCAATGAATAAAGGGAAACAATAGGTTAAAAACAACCACAACTTTGCAAAAGTTTTTTTTTTCCTGATTAATGTTTAATTTCCAAGTTATATAAGGAATTGATTCAAATTTCCCAATTAATAAATGATCTAAAAGTAGGAATAGGCACTTCCTAAGAGAAGAAACACACAGTATCTATAGCCATATGAAAAACTGTTCCAAGTCACTACTAATTAGAGAATTGACAACTATAGCAATTAGAACATTCTATCTCATATCCATCAAGGATATCAAGGATGGCAAAAGAGGAAATTATAATTTTTGGAGGACCTATAAGAAAATAGCACACTGATGCACTATGGGTGGTCCTATGAATGGATACAATCATTGTGTAAAATAATTTGGAATTATAAAAAAAAAAACCCTAAACAGTCAGTATCATTTGACATTGTATCACTGGTAGACCTATAACCAAAAAAGATTAAGGAAAAACGAAATGGTCCTACATGTAAAACAAAATAAAGCCAAAATAAAAATTTGACATCCACCTCCCCATTTGCAGTGCTAAAAAATGACATGTCCATGAATTTAGTAGGGGTAATACGTAAAGGTTTGGAATATTAAAGACAAAGCATATCAGTAACACTTAAAGAAAATTAATCAAGTATCTGATGGAAAATACAACAAAATTTGCCCCAAGCAGAATGGGAAGTCATCTTCAAATCAATTCAAATTAATTACTTTCATTGAAAGAATTTGAAGCACAGCAGACTCATGGACAGAAGATTTGACATCCTTGAGGTTACTACTGCAGAAGCCTCTGCTGGGGAAAAGAATTTAGCAGGCTTTGGTCAGGGAGGAATTACTAGCTCTCTTTTCCCTTTCATTATCAAATTTCTAGAAAAATAAATCTATAAATTTTACCCCCCCACCCCTTTGCCTTATCATCATTCATTCTCTCTTAAGTTTTTTTGCAATCTTGGTTTCATTCCCCACCATTCCACTGAAACTGCTCTCTTAAAAGACCACAATGACTTTTTAGTCATAGAATCCAATAACCTTTTCTTAGTCCTTACCATCCTTGATCTTTCTGCAGGTTGTGACAAAGCAAATTATAAGTACAATATAATAAAATATTTTTTGTCCCCAAAATCAATATTGTGTAAGGAATAAAAAGAGAACATTGGTGTTAGGAGAGATATAATGACATAATATTTGTAAAGTGCTTAGCACAGTGATTGACACATAGTAAGACATATAAACGTGAGTTTAGTATAACTGCCACCACCACCACCATCATCATCATCATCATCACCATCATCATCATCATCATCCTGTGTCCTTCAAATTCAATGTGGATGAAAATGAGCTATCCCTCTTTACCTTGAATCCTGCACCTCTTTCTGACTTTTTTTGTTAATGGTACCACCGTTTTCCCAGCCACAGAGGTTTGAAACTATTCAGTCATCTTTGACATCTCCTTCTTTTTTGACCCACCCCCTATTAGTCAATTACCACCATGGATTCTACCAGAAATCTCTATGCATTTATTCATCTTAAGTGCATATTTCTAGATCCACCCTTTCTTAAATTACATATTTACTTTTTTTTTTTTTATCTTACTAAATATCCAAATAGGAGCAGCAGCATCACCAGACCTGCAGTTACAAAAATCTGAATTCAAATCTGGCCTCAGGTACTTAGAAGCTGTGTTACTCCAACCAAGTCACTTAACCTCTCTTTGCTTCAATTTCCTCATCTGTTAAAAGGGGATTATAAAAGCACCTAACTCCACAGGGTTGCCATAATGATCAAATGACATAATATCTGTTAAGTGCTCAGCATAGTGACTGGCACATAGAGTTACATAAGTGTGAGCTTAATATAATCACCATCACCATCACCACCCCCACCCCACCACCACCACCACCACCATCATCATCATCATCCTGTGTCCTTCAAATTCAAAATGGATGAAAATGACCTATTCTTCTTGACCTCAAGTACTGCACCTCTTTCTGACTTCTTTTTATTAATGCTAACACCATTTTTCCAGCCACAGAAGTTTGAAACTTATCAATCATTTTTGGATCCTCCTTCTCCTTTGACCCATACAACCCTATAAGTTGTAATTCTGAAGTAACTCACCTACATCTCTTCTTTTTTATTCTCTATTCCTACTACCAATACATTAATGCAAGGTGTCAGTACCTCTAGCCAAAACTACATCTGTAGTAGTAAAGAAGTACTACTCTAAGCCAAGATTACTTCTGTTATTTCCTAGCTAGTCTCTCCTCTTCTCATCTCTTCTCCATCTAATTTAGCCTGTACATTTAA
The DNA here is from genome assembly GCA_028646515.1 of Pseudochirops corinnae. Lineage (NCBI taxonomy): Eukaryota > Metazoa > Chordata > Mammalia > Diprotodontia > Pseudocheiridae > Pseudochirops > Pseudochirops corinnae. The sequence goes on along the minus strand of CM053592.1, from coordinate 94,396,058 downwards.
ATTGAATTAAAACTATTAATGCATAGATCTAATCATACTACTTCCTAGCTTGAAAGTCTTTGGTGACTCTCCACTGTCTCCTGAATAATATTAGTGCTCCTTATTTTTTGTATTCAAAGAGTTCCACAAATTATTGGCAATCTAGTTTTCTGTCCTTATCCTGTAGTACTCTAATTGACTTACCCCATATACTAATTAAGTTTACATGTTTCTTCTTCATAAAGCCTAGGTCTTCCTTTGAACTTTCATGTCTGCATGCAACATCCTCACCTCGCTACTAATACCATGTGCATTTCTACCCATTATTTAGAAATCTGATCTAATCTCACCTTTTTTATATAATCTTCCATGATGCTCAAGTTAAAAATGGTCTCACAGTTTTTGAACACCCATAGCACTTTATACCTCATGTATTTTCACACCCACATTTTTATTATTTTTTTCTACATTTTATCATTCTTTCTGCAATATAAAGGTCTTAAAGGCAGGAACCACAGTGTCCCTGTCGGCTTTTAGTATAATATCTTGCATAATTTAGGATATAATTGGTAATATAATATAACATAATATGCATACAAAGTAATAATTCAGTATATGTCAGGTACATAAAATAAAACTAAATAATCTGTAAGTATAGACAAATGGCTTCACTGTAAAATGTCTAGCGAGATTACTGAAAGGAATAGAGAGTATTAATGATCTATACATCAACAAGAGGGGCAAAAATTATATCCCTTTATAATAGTATGGCAATAAACAATAATTTTTTTTTAAATTCTATTTAATTGTTTTCGGGATGATTCAACTATAGATGAAGCTTGTAAAGAGAAATGGTCTCTTGTATTTACTTAGTTTTAAAAAAATGTTTCACCTTTACTATATGTAAACCATTGTATTTTTCAAAGATGTGTCATCGATATTCATTTTTAGTAGAAAATAGTTCATATATCTGTTTTCCCTCTCCCTCAAATTCTGAGTCATTTTCTCATATCAGATAAGAGATTAACTTGGCTGGCCTGAGGCAGGCCCAGGTGGTACCCTCATGCTTGTCTCATGCCCATATTGCCTCACACCTGCTGAATGTTACTTCATTCTGTTCTTCTTCATAATAGTCCTATAATTGCATTACTAATAATAGTACTCTCACAGGTGGACACATGAAGCCAAAGTCTGTATTCCAAATTGGTACTATTTGTCTTTGATTGGCTGAAGGCATTGCCCCAATTTGAGAATGAGATCTGTTCTCTTTTCTAGTAAAATATGAAAGAGCAAAACAGTAACTTTCCCTGGACTATCACAGCCTCCCAAGGTTTCTGTATCAAAGATGCAGTTCCTGAGGGTGGAAAGAAAAGAAACTATATCAAGGTAGGTGAATGACTTTCTTTTATGATTCATCTGTGACTTTCTAGTTGTTTTGAAGTGAGCACTTTTTTTCCTAAGGAAAAAGCTTATAGTGATGGAATACAATGATGAAACTTCAGTGAACCTTGAGATAGAGTAAAAAAAAAAAAAAAAAAAAAAAAAAAGAGGCAAAAAAGCACAACTATCGTTTTTAGGTAACACATATTTTATATGCTAAAAGATCATTTGGCTCTAAGAAATCATATAAGACTAAACTGTACTAGGGATCTGGTACTGGCAACGAGCCAAGAATATTAGAGCTAGAAAAGGCATTAGATGTGAGATCATCTAGTCGAACCCACTCAATTTACAGAGAAGGAATTTCCCTTGGGGAAAATGGTGAATTATTTGTGAGGCCTTGAACAAGTCACTATTTTAAAATCATCTTTAATATTATTTGTAGTGATTTAGACAATTACAAGGGGAAAAAAAGTACTATACCTGAGAAACTATTGTCTTCACACACATATCCACTATAGCCCCAATTTAAAAAAAAATTACTCTGTTGTTCTAGTTTTCCTGGGGTTATAAAACCTTAAAGCTGAGTGTAACTACAATAGTGTTACCATTAGTGCTACATAGAAAACTGCTAATTATTGATTATTTTGAAAAATAATTCCTGCTAGGATTCACATTACTCAACCCATTAAGAGGAGAAAAGGAAAATTTGGATCCCCAAATAACAGGGATGAGTGCAGGGCTTAGAATAATAGAGTTTGGATTCGGTGAAACATGTTCAAACCCAATCTCTGATACTTAGCTATGTGACAGTGCTCAAGTCACTTAACTATTCTAAGTCTCAAAGCAGTAGTAACCGCTTAGTAAGGTTGCTGTGAGGCTCAATAGAGATAATCTGTACAATGCAATTTAATACTCTAAAATGATCTAAATGTCAATTTTATTATTGTGATAATGATCATGTTGATGATACATTGTGGTCTAGTGCATAGAGAACCAGCTCTAGAATCAGGAAGACCCAGGTTCAAGTGTGGCCTCTGATACATGCTAACTGTGTGATGGTCAATGGGTTGCTGAGTCATTTTACATCGACTTTCTACCACCTTAAGTTCCAAAAATATTCATTGGTCAGTATTAGCAGAATGATGTCAGAATAAGAACAGGTCTAGTTGTTCCCAAATACATATATAGCATATTCTTATCCTGCACTGATCATTGGAGGGAATTTGTGGCCTTTTAAGCTGCTTCCTTTCAGTGAGGTTGTACTACCTTTTCTTTCCCGCAGCTCCTATCTGCTTCCTCTGCTTGTTTTAATTTATTTTAAGGGAAAGATAAACACATTTCCTGTGTGAGTTAATATTGGCTTCATTACTAAAATATTTGCCTGTTTTGCCAGTGTTATCTCATTCCTATTTGCCAAAATGCTGAATACCAAATTATTCAAGTAAGTTAATAACAGATCATCCAGCACGATCCTAATTAGTTTGTGAACTTACCAACAACTGAGATGTAGCATTTTGGGATGGAAGCACTGCTGAACCCTGGGATGGTATGCTATCACTTGTTTGGCTTGCCTCCAAAGTCTAATAAACCTGTCATTTTTCACTATGCTTCTGTGAAGCTTATAATCCTCTTCCAAATTGACTACCAAAATAAAAAACTTCTATATTCAATGCATTTAATCTTAGCATACCTGTCCCTCCAAAAAAATCATAATTTAGAATGTCCTCAAGGGGCAACTAGGAGGTACAGTGCTAGGTCTCAAGTCAGGAAGACTTGTATTATGCAATCATGAGCAAGTCATTTAACCTTGTTTATCCCAGTTTCCTCACCTGTAAAATGAGCTGGAGAAGGAAATGGCAAACCACTCCAGTATCTTTGCCAAGAAAACTAAAAATGGGGCCATGAAGAGTCTGATATTACTGAAATGACTGAATAACACCACAAATAAACTCAAGAAAAGAGAGAGCTTTGTCTCCATATTAAGGAGTTTGGAAAACCAACCCATAACACACATTTGGAGAGACAGAGTATTTCAATATAGAAGAGTAGCTGTTCTCACACCCATGGAAGCATATATTGCTTCCCCATGAATTTGTTTTAAATTCTAAACTATGCTTGGTCTTTAGATGCAAAGGCCATATATTCATAAAAGTGAAAAGGAATGCATAGATAGTTTTTGAGATCCAATGAATATAAGTGATTTGCCAAAGGCTTTGCTGCCTAGGAATAATAACATAAGCAATGGGAGAATTCAAATATCCTGGCTTGCAGTGTAATGCCCTTACTCTAACATGCAATGTTCGAGAGTTCTATTGACCTTACTAGAACTTACCCTTTGATATTTTTCCTCTTTTGGTTCCACTAAGTGCTATGAAGAGAAAGGTATATAAGTTTTTGTAAAATTCAACTCAATTTTTACAAACTTTTTTTAAGAGTCTACTCTGGTAGGCACTGAGATTACCAAAAAATAAACCAAAAACCGCATAAAAACAAAAACAAAATCATCCTTACTCTAAAGGAACATGAATTTAAATGATAGGTTTTAGCATGCGCACTGATAAGCTAATGCAGAGTATTCATGATACCACCTTATACCTGATATGTTTCCTTATCCTTCCAAATGTTCATGCTTTCCAACAAATTACCTTTTGTTTAATTTATTTTTATTTATTCTGTAAATACATACATATATATATATATATATATATATATATATATATATATATATATATTTCTGTTGTCTTCCACTTTAGAATATAATCTCTTTATGAACAGGAATTGTGCCATTCTTTGTATTTATATCTCAGGTACCTGACATATTACCTGGAGCTTGAGAAATATTTAATGTTTATGGATTGTTCCCGTTTGGGAGAGATCATTAACAATTGGTGCATTGTGTAAGAAGAAGTACATCTGTTAAGATAGAAATGGAATTAGAAATTCGTTTTTAAAAATACATTTTGTTTGTAACTTTTATTTTTCACATCATCAAAATTTCTCCCAGTATGTCTTTCCTTCCCTTTATAAAGAGATTACTCATATAACAAATAATGTTGTAAAGCAAAAGAGAAGAGGAAAAATAATCAAACTGGTTACTACTTCCAAAATATTGGAAAATATTTGCAGTGACCCCACACTGAATGTCCTGCCTCTGCAAAAGAGTATCTTCATATATCTCTTTTTTAGGAACATTTTCTATTATTTGTAATTTTGCAGTATTTACTTTTAATTATTTTGTGGTTGTTTCCATTTTCATTGCTACAATCCTAGTATATACTGGGGTTTTTTGACTGATTATTTTATTCTGCATTAAATCATCTAAATCTTGTCATGCTTCTCTATATTCTTCAAATTTATCATGTTTTATAGCATTATATTCATAAATCACACTTTAGTCATTCCCCAGCTGATATGCATCTATTTTGTTTTCTACTTTTCTGTCCCCCAAAAAGTATTGCTAAAATATATTGGTATATATAATTGCTAGAGACAGAGAGAGTATATTGGTATATATGGACTTTGTTATTATCAATGAGGTTCTTGGGTTAGAGCCTCTAAATCAAAGAGTATTTCCATTTTATTGTATTGTATCATGTGAATATTGTATTGCATAAATACAAACCGCTTTCCAAAATGGTTGTACTGTGCAGAAGGGCTAGGAATTCTAGGAGACAGAATTAAGAATGGGAAAGTAACTCTTAAGAATTATGGATATATTCAGAGGCTATTCTTTACAATAAGGTGCATCAGTCTCTAGAATTCTGATCAATGGGTAATACCATCCTCTTCACTGAGATAGGTCCTATTTTGATAGGTTAGTTTTTTTTTTTTCTGCAATGTCCATAATATCATGTGTGCAGCATATATGTACAGATACATATAGCTAGATCTATAGGCAAATGTAGAGGTTCATAAATATATGAACTTAGAAAGATGGACCAGAAGATGATTCCTAACAAAGTCTTTTCTTAGAGTAGGAATCTTTTTATTCTCTGAAATTTCTATGGTAATAGTTCCATGGAAAAGAATTAATTTTCAATTGCTATTTCAGATCCTGATGTGACAAGGACGGTAAACTGGTTGCAGCCTTTTTTGGAAGCTGAGACACTCAGTCTCAACATTTCACAAGGAACCTTGTGCACATCTCATGAATGTGCAAATTTTCCCTTTGCAGACATACCCTTGCTTAAAACAAAGCACTTATGGATGACATCTGTGGCAGGTGAAAAGCTCATAATGTCTTTCAAAATGCAAAAGATAGCTTATTATGATCTGATTTCGTGAACATATATTGTCTGCTTTCCTTTTCCTTAAAGATATAACAATGACTACTGTGCAATTAATACATTTTAAATAAATGGCATCACCTACATTGATGATGCATGTGAAAAAAAAGGAGAGGCTGAATAAATCTGTTATCTGGGAAAAAACAACATAAAAATGTCTAAATCAAGTTTACACAAGGCAATGCATATGCATATAAAATTCGGTAAGGACATACATTTCTGATACATTTAGAGGAAGTCAGCCTCTCTAAGTGCCTCCTTGGCTACAATTCTGGAAACGTTAGAAGCTACATTAATTTATTCAGATTATTCCATACTAAAAAGGAAATAATAGACTCAGTGTGTGCTTGATAAGTCATGACCCTTCCAGACCTTATTTGTGACAATTACTTTTAAAATCTAGACAATCACACCATATGTCTGGCATTAAGTTCACTCCTTCCAGCTCTGAGGAAGAAATAAGATGCTTTCACAGCACCTAGTAGAAGAATTGATTATTCAAGATTCCCAGGGAGTACATGTATGCCCAAATTTAGTGCATAGAAGTCAAACAGATTTATAAAGGCAAATTATTTAGATCAATAAAACTTTTTGTATAGACATAAGCATTCAAATAAGATGAAATAACATATTGACATGATATCTAAATAACCAAACTAAAATCCTATAACAAAGTCCATCAATTTAGGTACGAAATGATGAAGTCTATTAATAGCCCTCAGTCCTGCACTCAATGAGTCTCTTTGCAAAATCACTAGCAGCTAAGACTGAAAACTCTCTACACAGTGCTTACATGGAGCAAATGGTCAGAATATCGTTTGAGTGAATAAATGAGAGCTGTCAGAAGTTAACATCAGGAGTTGATCCTGATGATAGTATACCGCTATTCAATATGGAGCCTTTTGCTCCTCTGAGACAGAAATCATCTTACCTGATTAAAGACAACTTGACAAAGGGAAGACCAAACCAAAAACCTAATAAGCCAATAAACTCAAGGGAATAGAAGTGCTAAATATTTGCTGAATTTAATTTAGTGATAGCAAAGAACATTGAATTTGGAGATGGAGGACTTGAGTTTCAATTCTGACTTTACTGCTTATGACTTATGGGACCAATATACTTTCAGATCTCTTGTCCTTAGTTTCCCTGTCTATAAGATGATGGGATTGGGTAATCAGGGGTGAGGAACCTGTGACCTTAAGGTCATGTGTGGCCTTCTAGGTCCTTGGTGGGGCCTTTTAAGTGAGTTTAAGTTTTACAGAACAAATAAGTTATTAGGGGAATTTGTTCCATGAAGTTTGGATTCAATCAAAGGGCCACACTTGAGGAGCTAAAGAGCCACATGTAGCCTTGAGGCCACAAATTTCCTACCCCTGGATGATTTCTAAGGTCCATTCCACCTCATAAATCTATGATCCTATGAACTTCAAAGTACATAGTACTTGTATCTTTAAAAAAAACTGCAATTTCATCAGCATGGCTACTACTTCCAGCTCCACATTGAAGCTCAAGAATTGCTATGGCAAAAAACAAACAAAAACAACAAATTCTTTGGCTGAACGATATTTTGGTGATAAACTACCCTTAATTGCACTAGGTTCATTGGTCTTTAGATGATAGCCAGAGAAACTGTTCCATAAAGTCTTTCTAGGTTCAGAGTATAAAATAGCTTTATCAGAGTCTTAGGGAACCCAAGGTTTTAATACTGCACCAAAATGAAGCCTCCTGATAAGTCTTATTGGAGAAAACGCAAACTAAATTGTACATGCATGCATATATATATGTACATACATATATACATATATGCATATATACATACATACATACACACATATATAGTATGTATGTATAGGTATATATGTGTGTGTATATACATACATATATATATATATGTTTATTTTTATTGAAATTCTTAAAGTTTCTTCTTTGCCCATGATTTTAGAATTTTTTCAAATGATGATATATTTTGATTCCACATCAAAATACTAATTCTTTCCATCAGTACAAAAGTACAAACTAAATGGTGGTCTTGGGTTACAAAAGCTGAAGACATTTCAATTCACATAATAGAACTATAAAATCCCTAGATTTAGCTCAAGGATTAGCTGCACTGTTATGAAATTGTTATGGTCTTCATCCAATTAACTAACAGTGAAGGCTCTCTCTACAAATAATGCTTCTTCCCACTTAAATGAAATGCTTTTGTCTGGAATGAGGGATTTTAAGGTTCCTTCTGTCTTATTCAATAAAGAATAAGTTGATTTAATAATTAAGAAGTGTATAATTCATTACATGATGACATGAAATTTTTGATAAATTTGAAGGCTAAAATATGAAAATCAAGGGTCAGATGGGAAGATTGTATGAAGTAATGCAGAATGAAATCAACAGAACAAAAACAATGTACATGATGTCTATAGTAATCAAAATTAAAAGATCACTAAAGTAAACTGAGTTCTAAGTGACTGACAAATCAATAACAGTTCAGGAAGTTATATTATATAACATGCCTCTCTCCTGTCAGCAGAGAATAGGGGACATACCAGGGGACATACCAGGGCAATACGTTGCCAACATTATCCGACATGTGTAAGAGTAAAGTTCAGCTCTTTTTGATTAACTATTTTTGTTACAAGAGAGTGAGGATTAATTTGGAGTGGAGGTTGAGATAAGAAAAATGTTTTTAAAATAGAAAGTATCAATAACAATTTTTTTTTTAAAGTTGTCCTGTTTGCCTGGAACCTATCATGATGTTAGTGGCATTAAATTCCCAGTCCCGATTTGGAGGTTACTTTGTAAACAGAAGCATTTCCTCATTTATATGTATGGAGATGGAATTGGGAGTTGAGATAAACCACTTTGTAAAACTGTTAAAATAAAAAAACATACACACACTTCTGTTGGTTTCTGTTAAAAATACTCCAAAGGTAAAAACAAAGTAAAAGTAAAAAGCCAGAAAAATGAGTTAGTTAAAGTAGTTAATGGACTTGACTTATCAAATTGGGTTGGTCAACTAGGGTGAGACTCAGGGCAGAAAACAGGATGCGCTAATGAGTTCTTCCAGACCGGGAAAACAATTATCCCAGGGAGACAGTCTTACATCACCATCTTCTTTCTTTAGAGACTGCCACAGTGAAAACAGAGTGGAGACGGTACTTTTCAAGATATAAGGAGAGACCTTGCACCAGGGAGGGAGGAGAATTTAAGACAAAGGAATATATAAGGTTCTAATTAGGGTGATTAAGGAAGTAGCTAATTAAAAGCTCCTGCAAATAAGTTACTTGCCAAATCCTGTAGTCTCTCAGACAACCCTAGAGAGCCAAGCTGACAGTGGGCTCAGAAATTAGCAGATTAATAGACTCTGAAACACTGGAAATATTTTGAAGGACATCTACTTTAGGGGTTCTTCAATCCAAATCCAAGAATATGTTTTCAAACTAACAGCAAATACATTTTGACAACTTTATATTTAAATATAATTAATTTCTTACGTACTCCTATATATTTTATTCATTAATTTTAAAACATTCATTAAAAGGTCCATAGGCTTCATTAGGCTGGCAAAGAAATCTGTGATATACACAAAAGGTTGGTTCAGAAGCCCTGAAAGATGATTTTCTTGTCGTATGTTTACAAAAATCCTGGAGGAGAGTCTTGTTGATATTTTCACTGGTCCCGGGACTGTACTGATGATTTGTGCTAATTCCTCAGACCTTGTGGTTGGGTCTAGGTTGATTTCACATACAGAGAGTGAATTGATGAGGACTCCAGCAATGTGTATCTATGTTGTGTCTTTGCTAAGCCTTGTCTTCCCAGGAACAGAAACTGCTGAGAACTTGCTTTGGGTCATGATGAAGAAAAGACCTCTCCTTGAGTACTGAATGCTGTGATGATATTGTAACCTAGCTGTGATCTAGTGCTGGATGGCCTTTGTGTTTTGTGACTGACAAAATGAATGTATTTTGTTTATGATTGGAAGCTATTCTCCAATTGAGACTACCCAGGGGTGGAGTACTTTGACTTTTGTACTTTGTGATTGAACTGAGGACTTAAGACTTTGTGACTGACCAAATGAATGTACTACCCAAGGATGGAGTACTTTGTGATTGAACTGAGAAGTTACTAAGTGATTGAGGTACCCTGTATTTTTATTTTCTTTTTTCTGTGGATGTTTGGCCTTAATCTGCTACTCATTAAATGGAGAGTTACTATGCTCATAATCAGAACCTGGAAGTTGCTTATGCTTTGTTCTTCAGCCATTTCAGTCATGTATGACTTTCAGTGACCTCAATTACGGACTTGTTGGCAAAGATATTGGAGTGGTTTGATAATTACTTCTCTAGTTCATTTTACACATAAGGAAACTAAGACAAACATAGACAAATGACTTGCCCAGAATAACACAGCTAGTAAGTATCTGAAGCCAAATTTAAACTCAAAAAAATGAGTCTTCTTGATTCTGGGTCTGGCACTCTATCTACTGTGCCACATACTTGGCAACCAAATTTGGTCAGTTTCCTATTTTTGGACTTCTCTGTGAGCTGAGAAGGTATGTGCATGTATACATACATTATGTGTGTGTGTAAACACATTTTAAAAAGTAAAAAGTAAAACACATTTTAAAAAGAAAATTTCACAGTGAAACATTTTATCCAACCTAGGACAGCTTGGTAAGACAGAAAGAGTAGTCTGTAGACTTTGGGGTAGGGACTGACAGGAAGCACATCCAAGCATTACTCAACAGAAGCACATTTATTGTGGATTGTAGGGAGGAAGTAGTAGAAGCAACCAAGGACCCAGGGACATCTGGTCAGAAAGAGATCATAGATGTCCCATGTACTAGCACCAAGCATAGCATCTAGTATTTCTTTTGCCTATTACATAGTTCTGGGTCACAATTCTATGTTAGAGAGGAATTATTGCAGTCATGATGAAGTAGGGACCCTACCACCTGGACCCCAGGAATGTGGTGATCAGACTTTTTCCCAGACCACACCAAACTGCAAGCACAAAAAACTTATAGACAAAAACTGAATTGTAAAAGCCACAGAAGCTCCAGAAAGATGGAAACTTGGACCAAACACACATATACATCCTTACCCCAAGTGGTAAGTAGGGCTCAACTCTAATGTTCAAAGTCAATAAAGACTCTGAGAAAAAGAGGAGGTTTTGGTTTTTTTTACAAAAAGGAAGCCAACAATAAAAAGTTATGACAGTGAGAGGGAAGCTTAAGAGACAGACTGAGAAGACAATAACTTGAAAACACCCTCAAATAAAGCCTAATTGAAAAAATGCAGATTGTATTAAAGCTTAACAAGACTTCCTAGAAGAGCTAAATAAAGAGATAAGAAAGAGCAAAAAATTATTTTGAAAATCAAATCAGTGTGGTAGATGAAAAACTGGGAAAAGAAATAAGGACAATGAAATTGAGTTATTTTTAAAAAGAAATAAGAAATAGCTTTGAAGCACAAAAATGCCAAAGAAAATGACTCCTTAAAAATTAGAATTGGTAGTGGAAAGCAATGATTGTGAGACATCAAGAAACCATGAAACAGATATAATATCTCTGGGAGTTCTCATTCTGTGATTTCTTTCAGGAGGTGATCAGAATATTTTTTTTCAATTTTTATTTTGCCCACTGGTTTTAAGATATTGGAGCAGTTTTCCTTTATAACTTCTTTAAATATGTTTTCTAGGATTTTGCTTTGATCTTGTTTTTCAGGTGATCCAATAATTCTATAATTATCTTTCCTTGATTAATTTTATAAGTCAGTAATTTTTCCTAGGAGATAGTTCACATTTTCTTATATTTTTTCTACTTTAAGTAGATAGAAAGAAATAATTTAAAAACTGTACTGCCACTGTAAGGATCATACAAGGTTTAGCAGCTGCTAATATAAAAGAGCAATGGACTTGTGATATGATATTCTGTATTCTATAAGACAAAGGAACTAGAATTATAACCAAGAATAACATATCAGGTAAAAATGATTTTAATGTTGTAAAGGGGAAATTGTACTTTAATGGAATAGAGGACTTTCCAAGAATTCATAATTAAAAGATCACAGCTAAATAGGAAATTTGACATTATAAAAAAAGATTCAAAGGAAATACAAAATGGAAACATGAGCAAAAAATATAAGAGCCTTAAAAACAAGATTAAATAGTTTATATATCTATATGGGAAGATGATATATGTACCTCCTAAGAACATGAATATTATGGTAGTTAGAAGACATCTACTTAGCTAGAAGGAAGCTGTAGGTAATGGCAATGAAATTTGAAGATCCCTTTGTATTGCTAAATTGACAAGTACTTAGTACCTAATTTCAAATTAAGCCTCTGTTAAAGAAATAGAAGGTATGAACCCCTGTTGCTGATGTAACAGGAAGGGGCTGAACAGGGAGGAGTGACACTGTATATAAGGAAAATCCCCAGCTGGGAAAGTCAGAAGTTCCTGGGAAGTTGTGGTGGTGGAGCTTTTTCTGAGAGCCAGTTGAGCTGCTGAGGACTTCTGAGGGCCAGTCAAACTTTTGAAGACTTCTGAGGGCCAGCCAGAGCTGCTAGAGGAAGCATGACTATGGTGTCAGTACTTTGTCTGTTTGTGGCTTTGTTAAGCCTTGACTTCCCAGAAACAGAGACTGTAAAGGATTTAAAGTGGACTGGACACTATGAGCTTCAGTGTGCAACAGAAACTTCATGGAGAGCTGGACAAGGAGCTGGGAGTTATCTGCCTTTGAACCCAGGTGACAGTTTGGTGAATTCAGGTAGGAGCTAGGACCATGGAAGGAGAACAAAGGAAGCTGAGAAACAGCCTAGAGTCAAGCTGAAAGAAGACTTTACTTTGATACTGTGTACTGACTGAGAGGATTATGATTTACTGTGACCTAGGGGTGGAGAACTTTGACTTTTGTACTTTGTGACTGAATTAAGGATTTTGTAATGGACTAAAGGAATGTACTTTGTTTATGATTGGAAATGAATCTCCGATTGAGACTACCCCAGGGGTGGAGTACTTTGACTTTTGTATTTTGTATCCTTTAAGGAGGCAAACCTCTTTAAGGATGATTGGATGATTGAGTTATTAAGTGACTGATTGGCTAAATGATTGCACTATGTTCAAAACTATGTGATCCCAACATGAAAAAAAAAAAAGATAATTGTAACTTATGAAACTTTTCTCAGTATGAGGATAGGTGAAGGGAATACAAATGTATATATACATATACATACACATATGTCTATATAGAAGGGTATATATATATATATATATATGCATATGAATATATATCTTAGTACGTGTATATATGTGTACATAGAGGGCACAAGAGCAATTGACTAGGAAGGGATGATACTTTAAAAAGTGAAATTCTGAAGTAGGAGAGAAATAGAATGAGAGGAGACAGGGAGAGACAGAATGGGGTTAATTATCTCATACAGAAGAGGCAAAGGATAACTGTTACAATAGAGGGCAGAACAGGAAGGCAAAAGGGAAAGGGTCAACCTTACTCTCATTGAATTTGGCTTAGGGAAGGAATGACATAAAATCTAAACTGGGTATCTTGCCACACAGGAGAGTAGGAGGGATGGGGATAAGAGATGGGATGATGGAGGGGAAGACAGGGTGGGGGAGAGGGTTGTTGGAAGCACATAGTTCTGTAAAGAGACAGGGACAGCATAGAGAATAGATCAAGGGGAGGGGGTGGGATAGGAAGGAGGTTCATATAATCAGTCTCTCACAATATGTTCATTGTGGAGATGTTCTATGTAACTACACATGCACAGCCTATATTGAATTGCTTGTCTTTCCAGTGGGGGTGGTTGATGAGGGAGGAAGGGAAAGAATCTAGAATTTAAAGTTCTATAATCAAATGTTAAATATATATATGTGTGTGTGTGTGTGTGTGTGTGTGTGTGTCTGTGTGTGTGTGTGTATTATTATTATTAACTACATACAACTGGAAATTAAGATATACAGGCACTGGGGTAGAGAGATCCATCCTGCCCTACTGGAAAGTCAGAGGGGTGATGGGGGAGGACATAGGAGAGAGCAGATTGGAGGAGAGGTTATACAGTAGTATAGGGCTGTTTTGGGGTGGTGGGTGGGGGAAAGATGGGGAGAAAATTTGTAACTCAAAATCTCATGGAAATGAATGATCTAAATAAGAAAATTAATTGAT
>CM053592.1:94343253-94381730 GCA_028646515.1 Pseudochirops corinnae | reverse complement strand
ACATAAGAAATATAGCTAGAGCATTCATTTAAATACCAGAAAACTGAGTCCCAAAACCAGAAAGTCAAAGCCAGCACAGTAGTTATGAAGTTGGCACATGTAGTTAAAGTAGTAAACACCCACATTCTCAAGCCTTCAAAACAGGACAGGCTACCTCAGGCAAAGATTCTCCTCTCTTCACTCATGATAACTGCTTAGCGTCCAGGCACCTTGCTCCCAGCAGCTCCGGCCCCCCGCAGTTCCCATCCCTGGCAGTCCTCAGCAGGAGTCCTTAGCAGAGATTCTGGCTGGCTCAAAGAAAAAGGAGTTCTGCCACTGCTGCTGCTGCTGCCACTGCTTCCAGTCAGCACCGCATGGAGACTAGCTTGGTTCCAGCATTCTCTTGCTCCACCCCTTCCTGCTACATCAGCAAGTTCAAGGGGCATGGAAGATCTTCAAATCCCAGTATCATTACATAATAGCACTTACTTTCCATGGTTGCTGTGAGAGTAAAATGAGATATTTCTGAAGCACTTAGCACAGTCCATGGCACATATTATGGGTTTAATAAATGCTTATTCCCTTCCCTTATATGTACTTGTTGCTTCCTCCATTAGAATGTGAGCCCCATCTGGAGATACTCTTTCATTCTCCAGGATCTAACATGAATTCCTCTATTTGACATTCCAAAGCCTTCATAAACTAGCTGCCTTCTACCTTTCTAATCTTCTCATACCTTACTATTTATCCTGATTTACTCTGAGATCCAAAGACATTGGACTCTTTGTATAAGATACTCTATCACTCAACTTTGGGTACTGTCACTGGCTATCTCTCATGTCTGAACCTCCATCCTTCCTCATCTCTAGCTCCTAACTTCCCTGGCTTTCTTTAAGTCCAATCTAAAATTCTACCTTCTATAAGAAACTTTCTCAACGCTAGTGTCTGCCCTCTTTACACACACACACACACACACACACACACACACACACACACACAGAAAGAGAGAAAGAGAGAGAGAGAAAGAGAGAGAGAGAGAGAGAGATGATACATAATTGTTTTCATGTTGACTTCTCCATTAGACAGTACCTTGAGAGTAGGCATGGTCTTTTGCTTATCTTTGTACTCCCTATGGTTAGCACAATGACTGGCTCATAGTAGGCATTTAATACCTGTTTACTAACTGATATATTATATATTCATGGTTTAATACAGTGACTGGCACTTAAATATTTATTTATTGGCTGATTTAGTTGACTTCATGTTATAGAGATAGTGTAGTGTTGTGCTCACATAATACAAAAAAGAAACTACTTTTGATTTTGAATGAGAAATAAATCACAATACTTTTTATATTAAATTTTCCTTTAATTAGTAGGTACTCAATTCTGGGAATAAACAAAAAAATGGGGGGGGGGTGTCATAAGAAGGAACTTAGAATTGGTTTATCAACATCCCATAGCAGTAGTTATACAATTAACACATATGGTCTGACAGTGGATAATGAAAGTAATGAGGTATAGATTGATTTTTAGGAAGAACTAAGTGCAAGAAGGCAACTACAAGCTAATGGAACAGACAACCTCTAAACTTCCTTCTTCCTAGTCCTTTTTTCTTTGCTTTTTTTTTTTTTGGAGGGGGGAGAAGAAGGGAAGTTGGGGTTAAATGACTTGCCCAAGGTCACAAGGTTAGTAAGTGTGTCAAGTGTATGAGTTTGGATTTGAACCCAGGTCCTCCTGACTCCAGGGCCAGTGCTCTATTCACTGTGCCACCTAGCCACCCCCTTTGTAGTCCTTTTACACCATTGAAAGGTTTAATTGAAAATATAGAATTGATAGAAGAAACTGTAAAAGACAAGTTCAACATTTTGCTTTTGGAAGATAGATACAGATATAGATAAGATATAGATATAGACACACAAACAGATATATACATATATACACACATTTACATATATATACATCTATTTATGAAATATATGTGTATATGTATATAGGTGTATTTTATATGCATGTATATCTATATATGTATAAACACACTGTAGCAGCAAGCACCCTAGCATATCCAGAATGGCTACTAGAACTAGCAGGTTCTTAGATCTTCTTTTCTAAAGGAAAGCAACTGAAAAAGGGGTTAACAATCTTTTTTTTTTTAAGACTTAAAAAAATCTGTTTTTAATTTATAATGTTGCTGCTGCATTCCTATCTCATTTCTCAAACTCCAGACTGTGACAGGGCCTGATATCACCAATAGCAATGAAAGTCGGACAGCACAGCTCCAGAAGACAGGCAAGTCTTGAGAGCTCCAGGCATAGCCAAGAAAGCACCAGCACCCAGAAGTTCCTGCCTCTAAGCTCGAACTTGGTGTTAACAATGACACAGCAGCACCTCCCAGGGGGAGGCAAAGTCCCTCCATTCTGGTCTGCCCACCTCCTCATCCAAGAGACAGAAGATAAAACAAAACCCAATAATGGAAATGTAAAAGCCGATAACAAAACCTTCTCAGGACATAAAAGGAACACTCGGTTGGGAAGAGGGAAGAGATCTTCTACTGGTATTGTTGCCTGAACTTCCTGGACACACCTGAGGTCCTAACCAGAGAGGAAATGGGGGTAAGGATTGTGTCTAAGTCACTGAGGGAGCAGTGAGGGGACAAAGGTGGAATGGTCATGGGAAACAGGGACAGAGCCAGGTCTGCTTTGTACCATGGCCTCCCCCACCCCCTCTGTAGCCTTCACATTCCTGTGGTGAGCAATGCACGACATAGAACCGCTTCACTAAATGCCCCTCCCTTACCCCTCTCTGCCCTCAGCCTAGAGTAGTTCAAGTGGGGAGGCCTAACTAATAGGAGGAGCCAAGCCCCAACAGCTCTCTAAGGTAGAATCCTGGCTAGTCCAAAAAGGGTCCTTGTCTGCAGGGGCAGGGAAAACTCAACACTGTAACTCTATTAGTATCTGCGACGTTTGTTTGGCCCCAAGTCCTCTACAGAAGTTCCTAGGTTGACTGTGGGAGGGTTTCCACCCATTGCCCCAAGTCCTTCCATTGTACCACCCTGGCCAAAGCAGTCCCTGAGTGGTGGGGTCATTCCTATGGTTCCATCTGGCATCATTGGACCAGGCCCTGGAGCACTTGGGGCACCAGCTGGCACATTAACACCTCTCAGGGATGCTCTGTTGTTTATTTGCAGAGCTCCTCTTATACCCATTTGGCCCATTCGCATCTCCTGCTCTCTCACATCAGGAAAGTTTCCTTTTAAGCCCTCCTGCTGCTGTTGCATCATTTCTTCCTGCTGCGGTCTCATCTCCTCCTCACACTGCCTACATTCCTCCTCCTGCCTGAGCTCCATTTGCTTGCATTTCTGCACCGCCTGGTTATGCAGCTCCTCCATCCTTCGAAGCTCTTCCTGGTGTCTCATCAAATTCTGCCTCATCAACATGACCTTGTGCTCATGGCGAGCAGCCTTCATTTCCAGCTCCAGTTTCTTTCTAGCCTCCTTGATTTTGCTGTCTACTTGGTCCTGTTGCTGCTTCTCCATCTCAGTCAGTGCCTTCGAGCACATGGCAATACTCATATTCAAAGGAGCCAGGTTGGGCAAATCAAGGTGGCTGTTCTCATTCCTTGTGAAATTATCGGTTCTTGATGACCCAGCTTCTCTGGGAGCCCTTCTTCATCATCTAGCTGGTCCATTAGCTCCACGGTCACTGACCTGGGAAATGTGGTCAGAAGAAAGGACTCTTCATTGCATTTGTCCAGAGCATTCTGGGCAGCTGGCTTCCCCGAGAATTCCACAACACCTTTCCCTGAAGGCCTCCCTCGATCATCCACAATCACTACAGCCCTCTCCACCTGGCCAAAGACAGAGAAAGCCTCCTCCAACAGTTCATTGGACACGAACTGAGGCAGGTTTCTAACTGTCAGGGATGCGCTATGGCAGGCAAAGCGCACTCGCAACTGCTTTCCATGTAAAGGCATGTTGTCCAGCTCCACTTTAGCAATCTTGGCTAGGGTTCGGGTTTCCAGGTGGATGAAAACAAAGCCTTTGTCCTTGTGAATGAACACCTAGCCTTCCTTTCCATATTTCTCAAACAATTTCCTCTTCTCTTCTTCAGTGACATCAGGAAGGAGATTGCCCACAAAGAGGCGGCTGTGCTGGGTGAAAGTCTTCTCCCTTGGCTTCCAAAAATTCTTCAGATCAATAGTCAGGCCTTCATTTTGGCTGTTGGTCTGCTGCTCATTTGCAGGTATTGGTGGTGGAGGTGGCAGTGGCTGCTCCTGCTGTTGCTGCTGCTGATGCTGATGCTGATGCTGATGCTGACGCTGATGCTGCTTCCTTGAAGTATGGTTCTGTTTATCCAGGTTAAAACCTTTATTGCTCTGCATTTTTGCACACTGATGCAAAGCCATCTCTCCGCAGACTAGCGGCAGTGTTCCACCGCCTCTAATGCCTCTAGAAAAGAGCACAGCGGCTGCCGGAAGCCCAGGAGGGGGTAATTCAAAATTACTTTAATCAAACATATATCATTTATCTAGTTCAGGGGAAAAAGTCAGCACCCTGAACTTCAGAGAAAATACAAACAGAAGTTACAAGCAGACAAAAAATATAGACAGAGAAAAAGACAGACAGGGCTTCCAAATGTCTGACCATTACATCCAACCTAGTTAGTTACCAGAGAGAGAACCATCAACATCTGGGTTTTCAAAGCAGGGGGGCTCAATGGCTCCCCAGAGTCTCATCTGGCCAAATCACACAACTCTTCCCATAATGAGCCCCAAAATAAAACCTCGCCTCAGAGGTATATGTAGCCTTCTCTGGGGTCAGAGAACATCACAACTCTTGTCACCCACTTGACTACAAAGTAACAAAAGTTGTGCCTTCCTAAAAAACAAGCCTCCTACCACAGATTTCATGTGACCAGGAAAGGTCCTCAAATTCACTTAGGTTTATTAAGGAGCAGAGAACATCTTCAAATTCCCATTACTATTACAAACATGCACACATATAAATATGTGTGTATGTGCTTTCATATATACATATATATATATAGATATAGATATAGATATTGCTATCTTGTCTCATGCTAATTAAAGGTCTAAACACTTGTTCCTATATGAAATTAGAATATCAGCATTAGTTCAACTATTTTTTTGCCATACCATGTTTATTACTTATGTAAATTTAGTTAATTACACACTAACTCAGTTATCTTATTTATTGCATTTCAATTAGTATCCTTTTAATAGTCACTAGTGCTTTAATTAACTCACTAGAACAAGAGGTGTCTTGTTAAATGTAAATTAAATAGACAATAGATTGCAAGTGCTAGATTTACTGCTAATGGTATAGGAAAATAGTTACTAGAAGGTCTAAATGTGTTTCATACCATCCGCCTCAATCTTGAGATTGGTACAAATCCAAACAGGTATGAGCATAGTACTAACCACCATAACCACCCTCCTCATTTCAGCAGATAGTAAAACATGACATAGAGCTGTGATTTGTCTTTTCATAGTGTCTTCCAAAATAAAATAAAAATAAAACCACCTAAGTCAATCTACAGCACATACTTCTTTATAAAATGAAAGTTTGGAGTTCTAAAAATAGTTCATGATCACAAATTTATTTTGCCAACTAATAACTGAGATCTCTCTCCGTACTCCCTAGAGACCTAACAAGGAAATTAATTATCATGGCACCACTATCATGACTCTAGGCAGTTTGAGTGTCAATAGTCTGACACCAAAGTCCAGTTTTGCTATAATAAATGGTTTTGTTATAGCTATCTTGGCTCTCAGAGGTAAAATAATGATGGAACTTATATAGAAAAACATATATACTTTCATTTACTAGCAAGCTTTATTCCTTATAAAAGCACTGTGTGAGCCTTCCTTGATCCTATTTGTCTGATAAGACTGGTACTTACTGTCACTAAACACTATAGTAGAAAAAGATGGACTGGGGATTAGTACTTGTTTCTCTTGTAACCTTGTCTATAGTAGAAGGGATATACTTTAAAATACATGACTCCAAGGTTATAGTTTTCATTTACTTTATATCATGTATTAGATAACTGATTTCACAAAACCATCATAACCACTGAAGACATTCAATGAATCTTAAAACAAACTAAATTATTTTCTTCTAATTGACAAACTGAAAAGAAAAGAATGAATCTTCATGGGATGAATGGGTTAGAGCTATGATTTTATCTTTCTGTGGAACTTCCAGTATGGAAAAGCCTAACTTTAATGGAGGTCAGTCAACTGTTCTTCCACAATTTGTAATCTTAGATAGTTGCTTAGCAGTATTGAACTGTTAAATGACTTGTCCTTGGTCAGGTAGCCAGAATTAATTAAAAGTAATGTTTGAGCCCAATTCTTTTTCTTTCTTCACTTTAATTCGTATTTTAGAGAGTAACCAATGAAATTTTCCTGAAGTTTTGGCATGACAATGTCATCTAGTTAGTAAATAAACTTAATTGGCTCTAAACTTTCTATTTGAGATTTAAAGCTCTTCACAATCTGACCCCTTCCTGCGTTTTCAGTCACCTCCAGGCATTCTATCATCCAGCCTTACCATTATATGTGCTATTCCTCACACATGATTCTCCAGCTCCTACTTCTGTGCCTCTCTGATAGTTTTCTCTTATGCCACGAAACATCACATCCTCATCCTCATTTTCATTTATGTTGTAATTTAAGATTTGCGAAGAACTTTAAAAATATTAATTTTATTTTTACAAGGACTCTAAGAAGTATGAATTGCTACTATTCTAGCACTCTCTCTACTGTATCAACTAGTGACCAAGAATGCACTCCCTATTACCTCCATATTTTCATGCCTTGGTTTCCTTTCACATTTAGATTGAGCTGAATTTATATGAAACTTTTGGTTACCCCTAGTTGTTAGTGTCCTCCATCTTCAATCATTGTTGTAAGCATTTTGTGTGCTATCTATGATGCTACTAATAACAAGTTAAACAACAAATAAACAAATGAAACCCACCAATATCTATATAGCCTAAGGTTTGCAAAGTTCTTTCTTTATATCACCTCATTTGAATATCATCATGTAAAGTGTTGCTATTATTATTCTCATTTCATAGGGGAAGAAACTGATGCAGAAATCAGTTACGTGATTTGTTTAAAATAGAGAACTTGCATTTGAGACAGAATTCAAGTTCAGTTCTTCTCAACTGCAAGTACAGTATTCTAGTCATTGTTTATCCTCATTGTACATAAGATGCAAGGTACCTTAAAGGTGAATTTGTCAAATCCCTCATAGAAACAAGAATTCTGAGGCTCAGGTAAGTGAAGTGACTTGCACAAGGTCACATAACTAGGAAGTGACCAAGTTGAGACTTGAATCCAGTTTCCTTGCCTCACAACTCAGAATTCTTTTCAAAGTATTATGTATCCTTACCTGAAGTTGATGGGAACTGCAGAGCTCATTTGGTACCCAGTTGAGGTGAGTTGTTAGCTTGGTAGGAAATGAGACTATAATCCTAAACCACTTAGAGGAATCATAAGACTAATGTATTAGAATGTAAGAATAGGCATTATTCACTTTTTTTTCTTTGTATGGCCAGGACTTAGCAAAATGTTGGGCACATAGTAAGTTCTAAATGAAATCCTTTCTGGTTGTTTAATTGATTATTTCTACTAGGTTGACCTTCAACTTCCTATGTGACTTTACCTCTCAATGGAATCAACATGGTGATGAAAATATCATCTTTAAAGCCAGGCAAGTAAAAATGATTACTATAAGCCATGCTCAATTTGAAATTGCACCCTTTCCTTATGCATGTTTTCATAAAGCCAGTCATACATGTGTTTACTTCACTGTATCCAGTTCTTATTCTTTGTTGTTCCATAGAAATAAACTATGGTTATAACTATAAACCACATATATAAATAGTCCAATTTAACTTTTTAAATCCCCAATTAGAATAGTATCATTGGATTTTTATATTTAAAAGGACTTAAAAAGCAAAGGACTGAATGAATAGCTATGAATTCGATTGCTTTATTAAATATCTCCATCCTATAATGGAAAGAGCACTATACTTGGAACTTGGGGCTTTGGGGTTTAGAAATGACTTATAATGAACTTCAAAAAGGCATCAACAAACTATAGCACTCATTTATATTGAAAATATACAAAGCTATAGAAGGTTTACTTTACTTCATATGTTCCAACATATCTATAGAAAACCAAGATTTAGATTTGTTGTCAAGGGGAAATACTAGAAGTTTTACCACTATGATTCGGGTAAAGCAAAGATGTTGTCTCCACTATTATTTGACATACGGGTAACAATGTTGGATGTAATAATAAAATAATAACAAAACAAGAAAAAAATTGATGAAATCAGCACAGGCAAAATGTTTTCTATGATGTCTTACAGAAACTCAGGAATTTATTTAAAAATTAACTAAGGGCTTCAGTAAAATTACAGGATATGAAGTAAGCCTACAGAAAAAAAATTTTCTAAATTTTATTAAAACCCAAGAGGGAATGAAAAAAAAGAAAAATTTCATTAGAAATAACTATAAAATTCATGAAATATTTGGGTGTTAGCCTACTAGAGACACACACAGGATTCATATATGGAACAGCTAAAACACTCTTTTCAGGAATAGTCAGAGATTTAAACAATTGAAGAGAGAGTTATTTTGACAAAATTAAGCATCACCAATAAAAAGGATATTGTGGTAAATTGTTAGAAACACTTAGTGCTATATCAAAGCACCAAGAGACAACTTTATAGAACTAGACAAAATCATAACAAATTGCATTTATAGGAACAAAAGAGCTAGAATCTCTAGGGAAATAAGACTAAAAAAGAAGGGGTCTTGTATTATCATATTTCAAATTATATTACAAAGTGTTAATCATAAAAGGGATATATAAATTTGTTTTGAAAAGTAACAGCTTTTGGGCCTTAACATAATGATTTCATTATTATTTGCACAATTTGTCATAGAATTCAATAAAAGGTGTGAGATAATTTGTATTTATAATTGGTTTTCTCCATTTTACTTACAAAGAACATACAGACAATCCCCCCAAAAGCATTCATATAATGTATATTTATCTCTTTTATATGCACAGACAATCTATTCTCTTTCTGAAATCCATAGGAATTCTTTCTATTTTTACTACTACCCTTGCTAGGTAATGCCTTCCATTCCCCCTTAAGGACAGATATCCCTTCACTGACTAAGACCCAACTGATAACTTCAGAATCTTTAGTTACGATCATATTTAACCACTGCCAGTCCTATCAAATTTATGTTCACAATATCCCCTGAGATTCATGAACACTTGAAAGGAGAAAGTGTTTGTTTGTTTTTGTCACTTGATAAATTCTAGTTGATTGATGAACACCTCTTGTATCTCCTTCCTGCTCCCTACTCACCTTGCCAGCACCCAGTCTAGCATTTCATCACTTCTTACCTAGGGTATTATATTATCCTTCAAATTGTCATACCTGACTTCTCTCTTCTTTCCCTAATTCCCTTTTCCTACAGCTGTCAGAGTAAGCTTCAGAAGGTACATCTCTGCCCAGACCTCTCCTCTGCTCAAAAATCTACAATGATCATCAACAAATGGGCAAGGTAAGACACTAGAATTCTGCCAGTGCAAACTTAGAAACACTAGGACTTCAGATGATGTTCTATCAATGGTATAGATGGATTACTTATGATGCAGTAAGAAATGTAAAATTAGAAAGTTTAAAAAAATGTTGAAGAGAAAGAGCTGTATCCAGTGGTATAAATTTACATTCAAATCACTCATTTAAAATGTTCTAAAGAGTCTTCTCATTCCTACTCCATTTTATGGCTTTTTCTATGTACCTGGGAATGAGTTAATTTTCAATTTTCTAATTACTTGTTAAAGATGGCTTATAGTGAGGGACCTTAACTTTTTGTGGAGTCATGGACCCCTTTGGCAGAATGGTGAGATCTATGAACCTCTTCTCAGAACAATATGTTTAAACATATAAAATATTTCAGATTATAATAGAATTCAGTTATGTGGAAATAGAGAAGTGTTTTTTTTTTTCCATCCAAGTTCCCTGAAATATATCCAGGGAGTAGACATGGACCCCAGGATAAGTAGCCCTGAACTTAAAAGACTAATTATAACTTTATATTGCATATAATTATAATTTTTGTCTTACTTATATGCATTGCATAGAATTATGGGTTAAATGGTGAAAGCTAGGCAATACAACAGGTAGAGTGCTGGGCATGTTTTCAGGAAGATCTGAGTTCAAATCTGATCTGAAATCCTTACAAGCTATGTGAGTCTAGCAAATTATTTAACCTCTATTTGCTT
This sequence comes from Pseudochirops corinnae, assembly GCA_028646515.1. NCBI lineage: Eukaryota > Metazoa > Chordata > Mammalia > Diprotodontia > Pseudocheiridae > Pseudochirops > Pseudochirops corinnae. The sequence goes on along the minus strand of CM053592.1, from coordinate 94,371,410 downwards.
CGGTTTCCTCAGCTTTAAAATGGGTACCAGCTGCATCCTAATGTTCTGGTGAGAATCAAATGAGATTATGTGTGTAAAGTACTTAGCACAATACCTGACATAATAAGTATTGTATAAATACCAGTTATTATTACATTACAAAATTATTTCAATTTTATTGTATTAGTGATTAAAACAACGTCTTTTTGCAAATTTTCCTATGGGAATGGCTAATATTGAAGTTAGCTCACATCACTTGGAGTTATTTGTGACATAAAATTCCCTCAGTGTGTGCTTGTTTCCCTGTTCAGAATCATCTGAGTAGCTTAAAAAGAAAAATGCATACTGAGGGGATGATGCACAACTGGAGAATTGAATTCTATCTAATCATTAGTTTATTTATTTGAAACTGAGCTAGAGTAATGATCCTTGAAGATGTTACCAATTATCTGAAACTGCAGTAAACAGGTTTTCCTGTGAAAATGTTTCATGATAAAATGAATATTTGACTAATATTTTTATGGCATGTACTAGATCTCTGAATTTTGAATGTTATGAATTCCAGCATAAGTCAGTGACTTCCAAACTTTGGGTGACTTTTGGAACCTGTCAAGAAAGAAAAATTGTTCGAGAAAGATATAAATCCATGCTTGGTATGAGGAAGATACTTTTGATTTTATTATTTACATTTATTAAAGTCTCAAGATGAATGGGGATGGTTGTCAAACTTGCCTCTTGGAAGAAGCAAGAAGTATTTTCCTTTTGCTTTATATTGCCATTGAACACAGTGCTTTGCATATAACCAATGTTTAATAAAGGAATGGTACCTATGGAGAATATAGTTGTCCTTACTATTCAAAGGTCTCCTAGAACCATAATCTTTCAGAATCAAGAAAATGAATAAAAGAAAATTATGAGGGTCCTATAATTCCATCCTAGACATTCATCAAATGATGTTAGAAGCCTCTAAAACTAGATCAAGTAATGTACTATGCATATAATTAGAATCAGCTAAATTTTCTCAGTCTTATAGAGACTATCTGAAGATGCCATTTTTCCCCCTGGCCTACTCATGTTTATTTCAGAGGAGTCCTCTTCATACTCTCTTAAGTTCCATTAAAACTATTTGCTCTTCTATGAACTTAGCATTATATCTCCAAAGTCTAACTCCTGGACTAGAACTCATTTTGTCCTGACATCCACTTCTTGGGATCTGTAGCTTCTTTCAAGACTGTTCATGTACTACTTATCTATGGCAAACCTTTTCTAATTCCTCTACTTCTTAGGCTTTTCTCCCTCCACAAGTTATCTAATATTTACTTATCTGAATAAATGTCATATTCCTTTAGTCAAATGGAATCTCCCTGAGGGCAGAGCAATATGTTTGTTTGTTTTTGGTCATTTCATCCTGTGGTCCTAGCATACAGTCTAACAGATAACCATTACTTTAACAAGAGCATTTTGAATTGAATTGGGCAGAATAGAATGCCATGTCTTTTAATGTATGTCCTTCTCTGCCTAAAGTATATATCTGCATCTGTTTAGCTAGAATATGTCATTTTGCTTTGCTATTGATCTCTATGGATACAACAAAGGACAAAGGTCACGAATGCACAAAGCATTTCGTAAGGTAATTGCTCCATTTTCATAGCTCTTAAGCAGCCACTGGTGAAGTTAGGTTATATCCCTTCAGGCTATTCGTCATAGATGTTTGCCAACTCATCCATTTTAAAATGACCTGAAAGAAGTCTGACTAAATTAGAAGCTATCAAAACTACCATAGTTTCTCTGTGAGTGAAACAGATCAGAGACAATTCTTTAACATTCAAATCCATACCATGCACAAAAAAGTGATAATCTTAAAAAACAGACGATGTGTCTTAGTAAATGGATATGTGTCTGCAGAACCTGAGAGTATGCCAGTGACACTAGGCAGCATGATTGCAATATTGGGATTCAGTTTTTCAAAAAAAAGTGTTAGAAAGTATAACAGGGCAGGAATCCCAGTCTGTGAAAGAACACTCTTCTCCATGACTGATCCCTGGGATGAATGTGAGTACTGCTTTTTTGGTCTACAGTGGTAGGATTTGCACAGATCTCCACTAGTCTATCCTAACTACAAAATATACCTGAAACTGATATGCAGAAATTTAGATGACAAAGAATTGCTATTTTATAAAATTAATAAAAAAAAGTCTCTTTGTGCCCTGAAGAATTAGTTCTTTGGGCTTCTCTAGCTTTAATGTGCTAAAATAAGATATGTTCACTAGTCAACCAGCAAGAGGAGGAAAATTGTTTTTTTAATGCTTTTAAAGAAGTCCATGAGTCACTTTAATTAAGTAATGACTGAGCAACAAAATCAATAAAAAATATCTTTGCTAGTCTCCTTTATGAGTTTAAATTATGAAATACAGCTTGAGTTTGGAAATCATTACATGATAAAAATTAGTATAACATTTCATCATCACTATGAGAAAAATTGTCAACTGCTGACTGGCACACTAAGCCATTATCAAAATAGGAAGGTAGTGTTCCATAAAACTGTCTTTTTGTTGTTGTTTTGCTTTGTTTTGTTTTTATTGTTTAGAGTAGAATAGAAATCCTATTTAGTCATGGAAACTAAAAAAAAATCTTCAATGTCAGACAGATTGAAATTTAACAGTCTCATAAATATGCCCATTTGTTGATTTCAACAAACTCACTATCCCACTTGGATTAACATAGCAAAAATGCACCACGAATGCTGCTCTATGACATTTGTATAAGCAAGATATGTTTCAGGATCTGGGTGAAATGATTGTTGCTAAGAGATCTTGATTATGTAAGAATGAAGCCTGGTGTATCTGGGGCTTTCTAGCCAAATGAGTTGAGATATTAGCCACTAATTTAAAGATAATGGTCCCATTGAATTATGTTCCTTTCTCTCACTTAATTAATTAGGCAAAAATTTTTATGAAAATCTGTTCATTGTATTTCATTCTAAAACTCTTAAGGTGTATTAATATTTCTGTGCATAAACATCAGTGAATGGATGCATTCTTTGAATATAGGTAAAGTTATAAGGAGTATAGTTCAGAATGAGAACCTGGTTCAATTGATTTATTTTATTGAATTTGATTCTATAAAAGTACAATTAAAAAATTCTACATTATGTCAAAGGCACTAGTTATATATGGTTTCTATTTCTTTACCTTCAGTTTAGGATTCAAGTTCTATGATTTACTGAATCTTCTCTGGAGTTGAATTTTTAAAAAATCAGCATATTAGAGCAGTATTTTTCTTGACAGCTGATTAAATACTAGACAGAAATTATGTTGGTAGACTTGCATAATGCAGAAGAATTATCCATTAGCATTAATGCTGCCCTCTAAAAGTAAGTCTTTCTGTGAAATGTTCACCTTCAATGTCCATAATACAGGCAACGGAAAAATCACTAACTTTCAAATTAAATTTAACCTTTCAGAGTATGAATTATTTACACAACAATTTTCTTTCTATCTGAGTATTTAGAATAGGTTGTCCCATGCTTTGGATTTCATGGACATGAATAATCACAAATAGAAATGTAAAGCTTCTGCATTCTGGTTTACTGAATTATTCCTGTGTTTTGTTGTTATTGTTTTAGTTTGGTAATATAATTTTAAAAACCTGTATTTCCCCTATTTCTTATAATTTATGTCAATTGCTCTATAGAAATAAATATTTTTCATGTAGACAGTGAAGGTTTGACTTTTCTTTGAAATTTTAATATTGATTTTTGAAGTGACAAAAAAAGAGTTAAGTCAAAGTATTGTGATATTCAGAATGCTAATTTGAATTTAATTGGCTTTATGTTCCTGATATTTGTCAAATTACAATTTAATAAATCTCTAATAGAAAGTTGGAAAGTATAGAAAGGTCTGATGACAAAGAATTGTTATATTACAAGATATAAAGAGAAAGTTTTATTTTTGCAGCTAGGAATCTTAGCAGGTGCTGATTGTAACAAGTCTTTTGAAATTCAATAATTCTAACTTTCCAAGTTGATCCAGAGCACTGTAGTATAAGCCGGTCCAAAGGGTATCTGTTTCAGAATAAATTTGATCAGCAAACCCTGGTCTTGAGAGACTGCTAGATTTTGGAGTGCTTAATAGACAAACACAGTTCTACAGAAGCAGGCATTTAGGCCTTCTTATTTATTGTGCTCTAGAGTGCTTGATATATTCAAAGAACTGTGGATTGGCTAGACATGACTACCCTGGAGAACCGTGAGAAATCTTTCCCAGGAAAAACACTTGTCCTACTTAACTTTCCATCACAATATAGTGTAAATATTACTTATTAGGAATAAGAATGTTCTAACTTTACCCACTTGTTTTCCATTTTCCACTGTCATTTGTTTTCAACTTTTTACTATCTTATTTGTCTATTTTATCAATACATTATGAAAGACTACAAGATCACTTAGGTCAGCTTGGTGAAAGACTTGCCAATGGTATCTTTAGTGTGCCTATAATTTGTCCCTTACTTTACAATGATAAAAACAAAGAATGCCTTCATTAAGCAGGAAAATATGCAGAGTACCAAACAAATGCTTATAAAGTTCTGAGCATAGTTCAACTCATTATACTAAGGTTTAAGTTGGACCCAATCTATAGTGAAATCAGTTCCCAAAGTCAGTTCTGGAATGAACAAGATGTTTGACTGTTTCCTATACCTTTTAGCAAAACTTCTCTTACATAAAGGGTATACCATTCATGTACCCATTCTGAATTCTGGACTTGTTCTGTAATTGTCAAGATCCCCAAGACAGCCTTCCTATTCCTTTAATCTACAAAGAAGCAAAGTTGCCTCCCCCTCCATAAAAAGGCTAGGTTCAAAAGTTTACGTATAACCATTTCAGTCTTCTTTGGGAGACAAAGTTTACTGGTACATATCAATCAATTATACTGGAGATGTGTGGGCAAATTACTAGAATAGTTGCTGACTTAGAAATGTCAATTTTCATTTGAAGAGGAAGTGCCCACCCTGATAAAACCATGAATCCATCGTAGACATGGCCTTAGTCAATTTGACTGAAATAAACTGATTGATAGAATATTCAGTTCAGTTTTACTGACCATCTTAATTAACACCAACTGTATATTGCTTTTGAAGTGAAGAAAGTACAGTGAGTGTTGATTACAATGATACTCAAATAACCAGTTTGACCATTAAGGAATTTGTATACTATGACTGCATTTGAATTTTTAAAAATTTATAAAATCAATTTTGCAATATAGAGTTCTACTTTGATGCTTCAGTACAGTATAGAAGTAACCCCACATTCTTAATTCTACTCAACAAACATTTATTAAACGTCTAACTATACATGATCTGTACTATGTGCTGCATGATATAAGCAAATGAGATAATATATTACTGTTGTTCAGTTATTTCAGTCATGTCTGATTCTGTGACCTCTTTTGGGTTTTATTGATAAAAATACTAGCATGGCTTGACATTTCCTTCTCCAGTTCATGTTACAGATGATGAAACTGAGCGAAAAAATGTTACATGATTTGCCCATGGTTATTAGCAGCTGAGTCTGAATTTGAACTTAGGTCTTTCAGACTTCAGGTCCTATGCTTTATTAACTATACCACCAGCAGGTCTTAGTAAACAAGACGGGCGTTAAGTATGGGATTGGTCACAAACTGTCTGCCAGTCATCTAAGGACCAGTCTAGAGAATATAGATCATTAGAGTATTAGCCCTATTTTCAGAGAAGTTCATGAACAAAAATTGTCTACAAAGTGATGGATGCTTTGGACAAAACCACTCATAAAACAGTCTGAGACAGTTATAATAGCAGCCAACTATAAGAAATCACAGATCCTTTGAAGAATTAAAATCTGGCACAGGGACTTAGATTATTCATGTTTGATTGTTTTCTATTAAATTAACTTAATTTTACTATTTGGTAAACAATTTAAAACCAACTAGCTGGGTTCCAATTTGTGAAAGACATGACTATTATGAAAGGATTAATAGAAAAATCAAAGGTGTTAGGTAATCTAATCTATACAATTTCAATGAAAAAACAAACATTTTTTAAGTATAAGAAATAGAAGTAAGAACAGGGGCATAATAATTTAGCTTTAAAATATTTAACAACAAAGTGAAATATAGATTTGACAAAAAAAATTAAATGAAATTAAAAAAATGTTTGCATCACATAGGCAGCATAGTTTAGTGAAAAGGGAACTGGACTAAAGTCAAGAAATGGGTTCAAGTTCTGCCTCTGAAAAGTATTGTCAGTTTGACTCTAGGTAAGTCACATAGCCTCTCAGTGCTCTGGATGACTTTCTAGGAATATAAATTTCAGAGAAGGTGCCAATATGTTGACAGAGAGAGTTAGTTTCTTTACCTGGAAATCTGGTTTGTATCTTTATCCCTTCTCCATAGTAAACACAACATGAAGTAGAAGACAAATCATTGGGTTTAGAGCCGGGAAGACCCTGGTTTAAACATTTTCCAAACACTTACAAATGTGTGACCTTGGAAAGTCATTTAACCTCTGGGTAAGTTGGTTCTTTCATCTGTAAAATTAGAGAATTGAACTTGATGGCTTCTAAGGCCCTTTCTATCTCTTGATCTATTATCCTAGATACAACAGTAAGAATCAACACTTCAGTAAAATGTACTTTTTTTTGTAGTGGTGATGGAGGGAAAGTGGTTGAAACAGGCAAGGAAATTAGTCTTGGAGTTGGAAGCCTGAGTTCAAGTTCCAAGTCCATCACTTTCTAGCTAGGTGATTTGAGGCAAATCATTTCACTTTTCTGAGCTTCAATTTCACATATTTTTGTAACATGGACATCATAAAATTTGTATTATCATTATACCATGAAAATAGATTTGACTATGTCATTTCCTCCCCACTATATGGGCTTCTTACCACCTCTAACACCAAACATATAAATTCCTCTTCAGCATCTAAAATTCTTTACAATCAAGTCCTTTTCTACTGCCTGTCTTTTTAAGCATAATTTCTCTCCCCACATTAGACACACAATGGCTTGCAAGCTCCATCTATTGGCTCTGCACCTTGGCAGTGACTCTGCTCTGTGTTTCTAATACTGTCATTCAACTCTAGTCATTGGTTTCCTTTAAAATCAAGCTAGAGCATCACCTTCTAGAATAGACAAGTTAAACTTACTGCCAAAAGTAGCTTGCAAAACTCCCTAGTGTGACTGGACTAGATTAAAATGTAATTGAGAAATGTCTAACAAAATGGACAAAAATCCAATATGACACAGATAATGGTAATTTGTGATTTTCCAAGTCAATAGGCTTCCCATAAGGATATATTTCTATTTGTATTTCATGCCACTGCTCTAAAGGCAACCTTTCCTGATCTTACCTACTAGTGCCTTTCCTCCCCCAAACTACCTTGCATCCATTTTGTATATTTAGGATCTCTAAGAGTGCAAGCTCCCTGAGGGCAGCGACTGTTTCACTTTTATTTTTGTTTGTGTAGTGCTTAGAATAGTATGGTCAAATTGTAAGTAGGCATTTAACAAATCCTTGTTATTTGATACAATCTACAAAATTCCATTACCTTATGCATAAAATAATAGCACTCCTTTACTTCAGGATTATAGCCTCATTATTAAATGAAATCTTTCATAGGTGATACAATCTGATGCAATCTGCCAATGCAAATCATGACCTTTTGCATCTCAGTTATGCTGCCTTTAATTAGATAGGAATTTTTTTGTGTACATAATGATAGTGAGGAAACTTTCTCTATCCACAAAAATCTGCAACTTCTATTAAATATATATTATTAGCAGGTGGCCATTTAAATAAATATGTCATGGTGAAAAAGGGCAACTAGGTGGTACAGTGGATAGAGTGATAGGTCTAGAGTCAGGAAGATTGATCTTCTTGAGTTCAAATCCAGTTTCACACAATTACTAGCTGTGTGACCCTGGGCAAGTCACTTAACCCTGTTGACTCCAGTTTCCTCATCAATGAAATGAGCTGGAAAAGGAAATGTCAAAAAACTCCAGTATCTTTGCCAAGCAAAGCCCAAAAGGGATCACAAAGATTTGTACGTGACTGAAAAATGACACTATATATTTTTTAAAAGTAATAAATAATAATCTAGTGGCCAAATTGCTAGCTATGGAAAAGAAAACCCAACCACAGATGATTAGAATATTTAATACAAAGTTGAAATTTCTGTTTCATTCTAAAAGCAGAAAATACTCTGCCTCCCTTGTAGAATAATTTATTAAAATATCAGTACTAGATATAGAATGCCTTCTGATAACTCCTTAGATTTGAAGTCTAAGAAATTGTTTTGAATTCATAACATATAAGTTATATTTTATTATCTTGCATCAGATTATATTTTGTACATTTTATTTGGTATTCCTACTTGTGCTTATACATTTTTTCTGGTAGTTCAAATGACTAACATGTAGAAACAAAACCAAAAGGAGGAACTGTATTCCTTATATCACATCAATACACAAAACAATGGATTTATTGCTAGAAGGGACCTCAGATGACAACTAGTTCAATCCATTCATTTTATAGATGTCAGAACTGATCCAGTGGAGGTTAATTGACTTATCCAAGATCTGACAGGTAGTAAAGCAACAGAAATAGAATTTGAACCCAGGTCTTCTGACTCTAGAACCAGTGCTTTTTCTACTGTACCACCTGATCCATTGAGCCATAGGTAGGGTAGTGAAATAAACTACCTAAAATAGAACACATGAAAATGAAAGGTGTGTCTCTTATCCATCCTTCAGGGTGTTCATTAAAAAATACTCTACATTGACCAATTTATCTCATGTATCTACTCGAATAGGAGTTAAGTTATCAATAGATAGTGATGATGCTTTATCTTTAAGTTCATGCTTGATGTATATTCTTCATAATTGGGAGCCTATCTTTTTCTGATTTAAATTTAGAATTCTATTGTTGCATTCATTTCTTAATTTGCTGAATTCTTCTCTTGCTGCTCAATGTTTCTAGGCCTTCCTTCTAATCTTGAATGACATTTCCATTGTATCTTACGAACTTAGAATACCTTTTCTTTACTTGTTTAGAGATAATTGTGTTTGTCTGTGTCTGCATGGTGCCAACATAGCTAGTCAGTGGAAAAATTCTGATTGTCACCATGAAAACAACAAACAAAAACATTAATTGCATTTTTCTTTTCTCATCTAGTGTTATGACCCGTGTAGCTACAGTTTGTGACTATTGCAATTTATTTCCATTTAATCTTCTCAATTTGATTTCTGAAATACACTATGAAATATTATCCTCATGGTTGAACTGTGTGAAACATCCAATAATGGACATACTTCTCATGCTACTTTTGTAGCATTCTATATACAAAAGAACCTATCATTTAGTTTGCATAGGAACCCCCCCCCAGAATACTAACTTCTAATAGTAAATGTTGCAAAATACATAAGCCTTTCAAAATGAACCATTTTTAGTTGCTAGAGACACAGTTTAAATTTAATGAGGCAAATAGGTGGCACAATGGATAGAACACTAGACCAAAAGACTTGAGTTAAAATCTAGCCTATGATACCAGTTGTATGACCCTAGACCTGTCTGCCTGATTTTTCCCACCTATAGAATGGACATAATAGCATCTACTTCTGAGGCTTGTTTTAAGGATCAGATGAATAAAATTGGTAAAGTATTTGTCCAAAATATCAGAGCAGGTGCAGAGAGTGGGTTTGAACCCAGGCCTTGCTACTTCTAAGCCTAGGTCTGTGTCTACTTTGCCATTATTCAGACTAAATATAAAATTCTTTGAATGACTACAATGTATATAGCTCTTGATTTGTGGACTGTCTACTTCTCTTCAAGTACAAAAGCTCTATTGGGAGATAGTCTTATTTAGATATGGAAAGAACTTGTTTCTGATTCTGAAAAGGTTCTATGAGGCAAATATAACTCTCAAGTTCTAATCTGAGAATCTGATAGAAATAATAACTCATTTTGTCTGCAACATAATAGTTGACTAATTCACAAAGTCTATTTATACCCTCTGTTTTAATTCATTGAAACTTAAGAAGCATGTTTTGTCTAGTCAATAGGTAGAGAATTAGATAATGATGGCTACATTTACATGTAGAACCAGTTGCATTATTGTTGTAGTGAAGATCAAAGATACACAGAATATGTATATTTAATGTATATTTGAGCTTTACAGTCATATGGCTAAAACGGCAATTTGTATAGACATAGCCAATATTTTTATCCCTCACCAAAGGTAAGTCTTTTTAAAAAATAGAGCTCATGTCAGTGGAACTAATTTTTTTATACATAACTTAGAGAAAAGCCTTCCTGAAACAGGTACAACTGAAATAAATATGCTCTTTTTTAAATGAAAAATTTTTAACTTTTTAAAAATTTTTAAACGGAAGACAAACTGATGCTTATATCTAGTAATGTGGAAGTGAAAATAGAAAAACTTAGTTCAGAATTTGTGATTAGTTGAGAATATTCCCTGGACTCCTGTGTGTGTCTTAGGTAATTACTAAAGGGTTTAGACCAATATTTAATGAAATGAGAGATATCTCTTAAGACAGCGGTTCTCAAGTTGTGGGATGCAACCCCTTTGGGGGTCAAACGGCCCTTTTACAGGGGTCACAGATGTCACCAAACCATCATAGAACACATATTTCCGACGGTCTTAGGAATTAAGACATTGCTTCTCTACTCCAGGTGGGTATACCTACATGCAAATACACCCACATATAAGTATTAAAGGGTCATGGCATTAGGAAGGTTGACAACCACTGTCTTAAGGCATAGAAGAAGACTAAGCATATATATAAATAGAGTGACATTCAAAATGTCAAATGCTTTTTCTTAAGAAAAAGCCAGTCAATGGAAATCATCTTTGCTTCTTGTCTCACTAAATGTTAGTTGTTAGACAACATTGTCTAGAACAGGTACCTAGAGAACCAAGTTCTATTCCCCGTTTTTACCAGGGCAAATTCTGAAAGAATTGTCCTGTATGCTTCCACCTTACCTTCTTTATAGGTAATGTGAAAAATATATGTCTTGCAGTCCCCTTTTTTTTTTTCACAAGGATGCTGTGTAGATGACTGAGTTAATATGTGGGAGGCACTTTGAACTACTTAAAAGAAATATATTTTAGTGAAAAGAGACTTTCAAACTCAGGCATAGGATATCCTCCTGTCATAGTTAAATTGTGGCAGAAAACCAGCCAGTTGGTTTATTGCAAACACACAGCAGGTGTGCCATTTGTAGACTTTCAATAGCAATGATACAAAATGTGCCCTGGTCCCTACTACTTTCTTTGTGAGCCCAACTTCTTTGTGACAGTAAACACTGTTTGACAGAGGGTCCAGCAGGGAAGTTTCATGATCTTTGACTTCTATATGCTAAACTTTGTCTCTGATAATCTTTCATAGACTGATTTTTAGGTTAACTATTATAACCCTGGCTTTCCACAGTAAACATAAACGTTCTCTACTCAATGATATTCCAGATGAGTAAAATGTTTTGCTTACTTGTGAGAGAAAAACCAAGGAGAGAGTGGTTTCTGTTTTAGTACAGTAAGGAGAGTAAGGGAAAACTTAAAAATGATGTGTAAAATGACCCCACTTTTGAGTGAGAATAAAAATGTGATATAAAAGGGCTGTTGGGTGTGTGTGAGTGTGTGTGTGTGTGTGTGTGTGTGTATAAGACCAGAGGGGCCTCATTTTGAGTAATGAAAATTATTAGTACCATAGAGTTCAGTAATATGGGAAATATTGCCTTTTATGTGAATCCTTTCTTGGTTACCACCTCCTCAAGATAATACTGTCTTCCCTTCCAAAATTATTTTGTATTTACACACATATCATATTCACACACAAACACACACCACATTCACATCTCCCCAGACATAAGGACAAGAAATGTTTCATTTTTGCCTTTGACTAAGGTACTTATGAAATACATGTAGACTGAGAAAACCCTAGTGAAAATTCACTAATCACAGGAGCAACAGTAGTTTACAACAGAATCAAGTACCTTTAACTTTACTCACAACAAAGTTGTTGTTGTTGTTACATCACTAAAAAGTTTATTGAGGAGGTGCCAGGAGCAAATTCTTTCTTTTGTTGTACCTGATAATGTTGGAAAAACTTTTTCACCTTGTTTATGAACTTTCAAGAAGGTATTCTGAGCCTTGTTAAAGATTGTGCCAATTGGAAAATAGCTGTAAATGAGACATTTTTGGCAGTCTGTGGTTGTGAAAACAACAGCAGTCATATTTATGAAACACCTAGATTTAATGAACCCGTGGACAAGTTTTGTGAGACAGCTGTTTCTTTTGTCAACTGACAAAAAGCATGGGATCTTAAAAGAGGTAAATGACACCTGTCACAGAGCAGAAAGAAAAAAGCCTCTTCTTCCACCAGGTTATGTTAAGGGCAAATCCATTTAGATCACTTTTATTTTTATAGGACATTGTGATAAACTGGGCATTTAATCTTTGTATTATATTTTTCAATCTATTTTTTTTACTATTTGGCTGAACTTTCAAGTCATTCTCATTGCTGTAGTTCTTGAAGTTTTCATAAGTAGTCTATTACATATAATGACTAGTTGACATAATGACAGATCTGGGAATGGGTGTGCCTAAGGAGAGGCATTCACCTTTTGTTTATGAATAGAATTCTACGAATGAAGAGATGTAGCTAGAAATCTTCAGCTTGAAGACCCCTCCATCACTGGTCCTTCAATCCTATTCTGAGGTGTTTTCCAATGAGCAATAGGGGTATGATCAGCTGCACATGTCCCAACCTACTTTCAAGCAATTTTTTTTTCTAAATTGGCATAAAACATGTAAGAAGAAATGATCTTAGATAAATCAAACTGGCTACAAGCCTATTTTGATCACAGAATCTGAGCACCTTAAATTGAACTATTTTTGCCTTCTTTGTGATTTTAGAGCTCTTATATTCTAGAAGAAAGGAGCAGTTGAGGGGAAATAAGTAGTTTAATAGGGTATTAAAATATGCATTTTAATTATAACTATATACCCATTTCTTCTCTGACCATGTGCCTTCATGCCTTCAAATAATTTTTATTACCATAAATAGTTGTTTTTTTTTTTTAACCATTAAACAACATAGAATCTGGGAGGGAGAGGATGTAGACCTTCTAGCAAAATTGACTCCTTTCTTAGAACTGATACTCAGGGGTGTGACCAGCACCTCCAGTGCCTAGGTCAAGCAGCATTAAATGTGACATCAAGTTATAATTCATGATTATAAAAAAAATTTAGACAAATGCATTTGAATAAAGTCAGAATTACATAAGAATGTAACTCACAGATGGGAAGTTTCCTACTTTAACTAATTATAATCTTTCTAATGAGGTACTTAATTTAATGGTTTGATGCAACTATTGGGAACATGTCACATTTTTATGCCCTCTACATTTTGGCACCCTGGACAATGCCCTAGTTTTCCCTTCTTAGTAATGTCTTTGCTGGGTCCCCAATTCTTGTCAGTCATCTCAAAATGAACATGTTGATGGCCATAAGCAAAAGTCAGCACAAAATTGCTTGGTTTCAATTCAATTCAACAAGCACCCATTCAACACCTGTTTTTTGCTAGGCATTGGAAACACAAATACAAGTCTTAAATCCTTGAGAAAAAAATGAGAAACAACATTACAAAAATAAATAAATCAAATTGTACACACAAAACAATTTCAGGAATTTTGTGGCAGGGTAGGGGACATTAACAACCTGGGGCACTTAACAATTGCCCTTGCCAAATAAAAACAAATAAAAACAACTCAGTGCAAATTCCTCACTACTAAGGCAATAGCACATACAAAAGAATGTGCAAGTTAAAAGAGTGTCTTCTTTTCTAAAACAAGTGAATGAAAATGGGTATGACAGTGGAAATTTTTTTTTTTTGAGAATCGTTTTTTTCTTTACCAATGAGTTCAGTTCTTGTGAAAGAGTGATTCTTCTTTCTAATAATATTCTCTAATTATTTAAACAACATAAAGGAGCAACAGTACAAAATTTTCCCAAAAACATTCCCATGAAGTGAACCAACCTCTGAGGATTAAAAATAAAATCTAATAAACAGGACCTTTTCAAACTAGGTTCTTTCTGCTTTGACAATCAGTAATGTTTCTAATGTGGCATAGAATTAAAACAGAAAATAGTTGACCAAATTTAAGTGAAGAATGAGTAATGACTACAAATTATTTGCTTTTTCCCCCTCTATTTTAGAAAGGCTCACTACCACAAAGTCTAATAGCAATCACAGTTAAGAGTATTTTCAAAAGGGGGGAAAAACCCCAGAAACCTATACAAGTTTCAATCATTTTTGAAACTTGAATGGATTGGAAAACTGGAAGTACTTTCTAAAACTTATTTTCTACAGATTTCTTTAGAGATTTTTCCTGAGGCTCTTTAAGTGATACAGAGTAGTTTATAGCAGGTAGTTTAAAAAGAAATCCTAATATTTCATAATCAGTTCTTATTACTTTATTCTCCCTGCTTTCTTGTTTTCTTCTCAAGTATGTCAGGAATTGGCTAGATTTGCCTTCAGAATATACTTACGGAAAATTCATTGAATAGATAACTGATGATCACAATTAATGGGGAGAATAAAGGTGAAGAGACAACTTTCTATGTTGTGGAAACCTATAAACACTTTGAGAGCCCTTATGTAGAGGGTATTCCACAGAGATAGGGTTGTGAGTGCCTTGAACTTTAACATTTGAGTTTACCCATAGAGGTACCATTTCTGAACAATAAGCCTCTTGGGTGCAGATCTGGTAAAACTATATTTCTATAAGATATTTTTTATATTATTCTTGGCCAATACAAATTAAGTATTAGAGATTAGGGAGAAAGATCGGATCTGTGCTTTTGATGTTGTTAGGGTTAAGTGTGCTCTGTAGACCCCAAAATACCAATACGCTGGGTCCTGCTGAAAGAATTCAACTCAAGTCTTCTCTCAGCCAAAGAAAAGCAAAGTTTATTTAAAGTTCATTAAAAGTTAATTACAAGTTTGGCATATGGGGTAGACTCTTAAGTAGCCTAGGTATCTGTGATGCTTGCATTGGACAAGCAGGACAGAGTAAGTCTGTGTTAGGTCATTCTATGGCACTCTCACAGAGCAAGTCTGTGCTAAGTCATTGTATGATGCTCTCATACCACATGGAGGGAAGATGGGATTTATATACAGAAAGGTTGTGGGAATCTAGGGGAGGGTCTTCAGGAGTCAGAGGAGGTCAGACTCCAGTAATGAGTGATTAAGGGTGGGAAGTGGCTGGAGGCTACCTGGAGACCACAGACAATGGTGGGCTAGGCCAGTTCAAGGGTGAGAAAGGAGGATCAAGGGTGGGAAACTGCTGGACAACAGGGCTAGCTAAAGACTTGAGCAGAGCCACAATGAAAGGCCTATGGCCTCAGGCAAATGTCTTCCATGGGAAGATTCAAGGAGAGCTCAAGGGGCTCCCAGAGCCTGTGCCTCAGATTTAAGGAGAGCTCAAGGGGGTTCCCAGAGCCTGTACCTCATCACTTCCATTAGCATAGTGCAAAGTTTTCTCTATCAATTCACATTGGCATATTCTGTGCAACTTGAAGCAATATAATAAAAATAGCATTAGTATCTAAATTGATTTACTTATTTAATTTCAGTTTAAAGATAATAAGAGCTTGAATTAGTATATTGGCTTTGTGAGTGGGGAGAATTAGACATATATAAGATCTATGAAGGAGGAAACAATGATTTGACTGATGATTGAGTGAGGTAAGCAAGAATAAAGAGTTTAGGGTAACACCAAAGTTTTAAACCTGGGTAACTGAGAGCATGGTGGTGCATTTGACAACAACAGAGAAGTTCAGAAGTAGGAGGATGGGTTTGGAAGGAAAGTGATGAATACCATTTGGACAAGTTGACTTTGGATTGCCTACAGGATATCCAGTATTCTTTTTGTGTAACAAAGGATAATGAGAAGAAACAGTAGAAGGAGAACTAAGGGAGAGCAGGGTTATGAAAACCAGAGATAAGAGAATATGTAACATGAGGTGATCAGCTGTGTCAAATACTGTTGAGAGGCCACAAGCACTAAGGCCTGAGACCAACCTGTGGAGAGTTTAGAAGAGAGCAGGAGATGAATTATAAATTACTACTAAAAGGTAACTCATAAGTCTTCTCATCCAACTCCTTTTGTTCGACAGGTGAGGAGAATGAGGTTCACAGAAGCTTTGTCTCACCTAAAGCCTAAAAAATGAAAGAGCTGGGATTGAAAACCAGGTCCTTTGAATTTGTATTCACTTCTCCTTCCACTGCACGCAGATATGAGTACATCGATTTTTGAATAAACCTCCAAACAACAAAAATTCCAACATTTAACAGTTTCCATTACCAGGAACTTCTTTCATCCAATAAATCCGTGTCCCTCATGCTACAATTGAAATATTTGTCCTCCGATTCTCAGTGGTGATGAAGAATTCATACAAGTAAAAAAATACAAGTAAACTTAGGTATCATCCATATATTATAGGCCTTCATTGTGTAAAAAAAAAAAAAAGAAGAAGAATATATCAAGATTAATAGGAGTACTACCAGTTCCCTGACCAATAAATTTTAAATTTTCAAAGATTTTAAATTGTTGACTTTACCAAAAGGCCCCTAAATTACTAAATAAACACCAATAAAAATTAGGTTCATGCAGTAAAGACAGCAGAAACAATATTTTCTAATGGGGTAAGCAAGTCAGCAGTCTTTGAAATCTTATTCATCCTCTCAGACCCAGGGGATGTGCAGGTAATTGAAAAAGAACACAATAATACACTAATTTCTAATAGCTCAGCAATGTGTATACATGAAAATATTGAAACTATAGTTAAATAATTATTGTACACTGCTTAGTGAGCACAAACAACCTGGCAATGCTTAAGGCTATAAAGATTTTTTTTTTAATCTCACCCTAACATGAAATAAAGGATAATGTTATATAGGATTTTATATAATTTTATATAATTTAAGGAAAACTTAAAATAGGAATCATAAAAGACTGTTTAATATATATTTGCCAACTTTAATAAAAATCAGTCTAATCAATTTAGGTTTTGACAAGGGCATCTATTTTCCACATGCCAAAAGTGACAGTTTAGCACAGAAAGTACTTCTATTTATGAGATATCATTAACTAAAAACCACGGAGCCAATCACAAGTGACCTGGAGACCAGGTAGCTACTGTTACATTCTAAAATGATAGCATAAATTAATTTCATTAGATTAGTGTGTTTGTCTATGTGTATTCCATACAACCCTCTGGTTGTTTTAAGAATGTTTTGATAAAGATTTTATTAGAATCTAAATTGAAAAGTCTTAAAACAAACCATATTATATCCCTAGCTTTAGAAAGTTAAAGGTTATAAATATTTGAGAGTCATGCTGACATAAGCAAATCAGAAAAGAACCAATGAGATCAAAAGGAACAGACACTGAGGGAGAAGGGAAAGGTCTAAAGATAAGAGGAAAGTCTTTATAGCAGGAACAAAAAAAGAAGACAATGCAGGAAATCTTACAATTAGAGGAGCATAAAAAGTCATAAGATCTTAACAGTATCTCATAAGCCAGGCAGAAACATAAAAGGATGAAAAAGTGGGCAAGGTTCTAAGATTATAGGAATGAAATATTGGCTATGTTGTGCTGGTAGATGTTTAACAACTGGCTTTCCAGAGGATGAAATATACACACAACACACTTTTATATTTAGTTTGTATCATTAACATTTTCTCTATCCCTTTAAGTCTAGAAAACCAGCAATAAAAAAAAAAATCAAATCTTGATTCATAGCTTTTATTGATATTCAATGTGTAAATGATCACACTGAAAACTTAATCATTGGCTTCGACTAGTGTGAGCTGTTGAGATAGGTCATCAGAGTTAAACTGGAACTGAGGTCACTGGTGAACTTTGCTTGGGTGGTTTCAGGAAATGACATTGTAATATAGAAAAGTAGAAAAGTGAATAGTAGTTGATCAATAAATTTATTGAATGAATAAATTCAAAAAATAAACACACATCAAATGGATTACTTAAGTTCAGGCATATAGAAAAAAGGAAGAAGAAATTATAATTATATGGTATAAGAACTGAAGGAAAGGTTTTTAATGACAGTTATGACATGGATGTGCCTACCTGAATGCCTTATACAATGATTTTTTTAAAATAAAAAATATATTTCTTCATCTCCAACAAATAGGTCATAAGGACACTAATAATATTGCTTAGAGCTTGAACTACATAATATTTAAAACAATACTTCTGAAGTAAGATATCAAAGCACATTTGAAACTGAAGTGATTACTGCAATCTAGTTATTAAAAGAATTGATAGCATGGTAGAAAATGGTATCAAGAGGTATTCTTTGGCACAAAGAAGGCAGACTGGGGAAAGAACACTGGAGTGGGATGCATTTCAGGTCCTTCCATTAATAAGCTCTGGGAGCTATTTATTTCATTTTTTTCTGGGCCTCAGTTTCCTCATCTTTAAAATGAGGTGATTAGACAAGTTGGACTTTAAGGTTGTTTCCAGATCTAAAATTCAAACCTATACTGGAAGGTTTTTTTTTTTCTTTTGTGTTGTTTTTTCCTGTGAAAGCAAATGCATGTAGGGCAGGTATATAATAAGTCTAAAACATCAACAATAAAAGGCAAAACAAAAACAAAAAACTGAGGCTAAAAAAGCAGATGTTTTTTGTTCAGTGGCTTAGAAGTAAAACAACCAGAGGTATGCTGGGGGTAGAGGGAGACAAAAAATTTACGTTTGTCATTCTAAGTTGTCTGGAGCAAAAAGTTAGCTTGTTAACCAAAAGAGAAAACTTTTTCAGCCTTTCATTTTGAGGTAGAAATTTAAAAGTGATAAAAGATTATACTGCCTTTCATGTTTAGTAGATATCAACATTATTGACATTAGATGTATTTAATGACATTAGCACATGAAGAGTATGATCTCCGATATGTCATTGATTCATCATTATTGTATGGAAGATATGTATGTGGCAGCTAAAAAAAACCTACCACCTGTTATATGTGTGTCTGCTTTTCATCCCCAAAGGACTGCATTGTTTAGATTTTTCTACAGTATGTGCAAGTGTCAGTATTGATTTCAGCAAAGTAATAAAAGACCCTGTCAAAATAAAATTAAAACCTAAGGCCCTTTACTTTGCTGAAGGGGGTCAGTTTTAATAACCATCATCCTCTTACCAGAACGGCTGTGAAATTTCATTAACACTGAACACTAGCCATCTAGTCTTACAATTACTATGCAATGTTAATCTGAAGAGATGGGCAGGTGCAATGCTGATCTCTGTGACTTGTACCATTTTGTGCAGAGGGATGCCTTTGGGTTCAACAGAAACACTGAAGTAAAAATGATGGCAAACAGAACACTGATGCTGAAGGTATCCTACAATGAATGTGACTACCCAGAGAACAGGAATGATACACCTTTCTACTCTCTACTATCAGTATATGATTATCATGCATGAAAATATTTCATTAATGTAAGTCTTCAAGCAGAGGCTGTGATCTTTTATGAGAAATGTTGTAGAGGATATTATGCCCCATGTATGGCTGCTATATTAGAAGAATTTTGAGGTTCTTTATACTTCAGAAAGTCTATGATTTTATTATAATAATGGTTTGAAAGGTAGAATGGTGCAAAACTAAAGAGCTGGACTCATAAATCAGAGAGATCTCAGTTCAAGTATGGTCTCTCAATACTGTCTGATCCTAGACAGGTCATTTAGCCTTGATTTGCCTCAGGGTGCTCTTTAATAACAAAAATTACAGAGTAGGTGCTGATTTGTATTGGAGAGGGAGATTTCTGTCTATCCCCTAACTTTGAGGCATTCATTCAAAAAATATTTTCTTAGAAGTCAACTTCTGAAAAGCATATATGTATAGTTACTATTTCCCCACTTGAAAATTAATCAAAGACTTATAGAATATCAAGGAGAGATCTAAAATAATTTGAACTTAATTCGCTTTGCTTTCTGTAAAATGGGTTCCTGGAAACTTGTGATGTGACTATACAGTTCATCAGAAAATGCCTATTGTTCTCTAATTGTATTATTAATTTGATTCAATCAGTCATTCAATCAATCAATTTGATCTCAAAACTGGATTACTACCTTTTTTTACTGGATGTACATCATTGTACTATCTTGTGAATGCACTGGAAGAAAAATATGTCCTTGTTGAAAAAAACAAAGCAAGTTGATAATTATGAATTGTTAAAAACAAAAGATTGAAATCTTGGACATACATAGAATCTAGGAAAGCTACTTTCAAAAAGTTAATGGAAAAAAAAGACATGATCCTATGTCTAGAAAATCTAAAGGGAAAGAGTTCTAGATATGAGGAAGACTCTCAGAAAGGAAATTCTGCTAATTCAATAGAAAATTACTTTGAAAAATAAAATAAGAATAGAAGACAATGACAGACATGTAAGAATAATCTTTCCAATATTCATTGTTATATTGATGGGAATACTGCCTCCAGTGATATAAATATTATATCTGGTCATGCCTTCTCATTCTTTTGAACTAATGTTCACCACATAGGGTACACAAATGCGGTAGAGACATCTTACATTTTTTTGCAAACTTTCTAGTGGAGGATACAGACAATCTTATCACAAGACTAGCCCATCTTGTTTTTTTTCCTTTAAGCATACATTTCCCTGATGAAATATTTTACTCTGATTCTTCATTGAATTTCTTGTTTCATAAGTGTTGCAATCTGCTGATATCTATGTTCCATATATGTATGAATAATACTCATTTTAGTTATTAAGAGATCGTGGCCAAACAACTATAGCAATAGACTCTTAGAATTAAAAAGGATGGGACTTTACTTCTGAGGAGCTCAGAATCAAGGGAACCTTGTTATTTTCCAAATACAGTTTTACTTGCTTTCTTCTACCTGTTTAATTCTGGGCACATTCTGTTGTCTATTTACATTGTCTTTATAAGATGTTTACTTATTGATGAGTAGCATATGTTGTCCATTTAATTGCATACTATAATCTGGACCATAGACATTCTTCATCTACCTGGTTTTCTTTGTATAAATGAATAGGCTACTCTGAGTGTACTGGTATCATCCAGGAGGGTCTCCAATATTCTGTATTCATTGATCAATCCATCAGTATTTATTGAGCACCTATTATGTGCCAGGGACCATGCTAAGTGCTGGGGATGCAAATAGGACAAAAGATATTCTCTGCCCTAAAAGGAGAGACTATTATACAATTTAATGGGAGAGACAACATGAAAACAAATATACATAAAGCAATCTATATACAGGATAAATAGGAAAAAATTAATGGCAGTAAGTATCTAGAATTAAGAAGGGTTGAGACAGATGCAACCAATACAATTTCATTACAGATAGAAGTATCTGGAAGACCTGACCATTCAAAGAGAAGTAACCTTTAACTACAACTGTGCAATGAATCTTAATTATGACAGTTGGCTCACATGATATTTATTATCATACAGTCATAAATTTTCTCTTTCATCTGATACCTCTGGAATTTGGCTACAAAATTCCTTGTCATTTTCAATTTGGGATCTCTTTCAGAAGCTGGTCAATGAATTATTTTGATGACTATGTTGCCCTTGGGTTCTAGGATGTAAGGGCAGTTTTCCTTTGATTTCTTGGAAGATGCTGTTCAGGCTCCTTTTTTCATCATAGCTTTCAGGTAGACAAATATTTTTTTTTAATTATCTCTTGTGGATCTATTTTTTAGGTCTGTTGTTTTTCCAGTGTGGTATTTTATATTTTCTTCTATTTTTTTTTCATTCTTTTCATTTTGTTTAACTGATTCTTGATGTCTCGTAGATTCATTAGCTTCCACATGCCAAATTCTAATTTTTAAGGAATTGTTGTTTTTTTTGTTTTCAATTAAATTTTGTACCTCCTTTTCTATTTGGCCCATTTTAATTTTTAAGGAGTTCTCTTCAGTTAGTATTTCTGCCTTCTTTTCCATTTGGCTAATTCAACTTTTTAAGGAGTTGTTTTCTTCAGTGTACTTTTTTCCCCTCAATTTGGCCAATTGTATTTTTTTAGAACTTGTTTTCTACAGTCAACTTTTTTCCTTCTTTTTCCAACCTATTGATTCTTTTTCATACCTGCCAATTTTTCTTCTACCATTCTTATTTGACTTTTAAAATCCTTCTTAAGCTCCTCCAAGAAGACTTTTGGGGTTTAACATGTGCATATATTGATATTGTTGTCCTCTTCTGAATTTGTGTTTTGATCTTCCCTGACCCCTAAGTAAGAATATGCTCATTGTCCACTTCTGCTTTTTTGCCCATGGTGTTTACCTATTTCCTGATTATAATAGTCGAACTCTCCTGTTGGAGCACAAGGATCACTGACACAAGCTTCTTGTGCTGGAAGTCAGGAACCTGGTCACTGGTTTGGTGTGCTGTGGTCTCAGGTACTAGCAGCTAGAGGCTGTAGGAGTTTGGCAGCTTACCTTATTCTACCATTTTGACTCAGGCAATATATTTTTTTATTTCTAAGATATCTTTATTTCCAAGATATCTAAGGAATCACAGAATCATGCAATTGTAGATTTGGGAAGTATCAGTTAGAATCTATATTCAAAAGGAAATTTTACTATAACATATGTGAACATTTATTGTCCAGTTTCTGAAACTTCAAATAAAGTTCACACTTTAGCCATGCTCTTCTTGAGAGAGAAAAAAAGTTTATTTAAAAATGTTTTTGTATCTTTTCCAGCTTTCTCCTATTTATTGTTTTCTTCCTAGTTCCATCCTTAAATGTTCGGAGGATGACTTTCTTTAGTTGGGTCTCTCGCCAAACTTTTTTTTAAAATTGTATTT
Source organism: Pseudochirops corinnae (assembly GCA_028646515.1). NCBI lineage: Eukaryota > Metazoa > Chordata > Mammalia > Diprotodontia > Pseudocheiridae > Pseudochirops > Pseudochirops corinnae. Next base: position 94,348,511 of record CM053592.1, on the reverse strand, counting down.
CTCTTTCATTTTTTTCTATTTTATGAGGTAATACCACTTATAGTTTCTCATTATCCTTTTTCATAAAATTTTATAAAAGTGTTTATTTTCCAAATTACTATTGCCCTTGACTACCATTTCTCTCTATTTGTCAACAAATCAACACTGACTAAGGCATTTGTAGGGTCATTTGTTATCCTTATAACAATAGATTTGCACTAGTTAAACTTTGGTATGAAATTATTATTGTCTGTATTTACGCCCTTTATTATATCCATACACCATTTTTCATCATCAATAACTTGTTTGAATCAGTCAGGTGGAGCTGTTTCAATTGTATGCCATATTTTTCATCATTATTCTTTCTTCTAACATTATACTAATGTTGTTCTATTACTCATCATTCTCAGCTGTTCCTACTTTTGAAAGTGTCACTACATATCAAAGTATTTGATGATTTAATTTGGAGAGATTTAATGATTTGTGCATAGAATTTCTATGTTTCTTTATTAACTACCACAGATGTTGGAGCTTCAATTGAAATTATGTTTATGGTGGTCTTTTTGCAAATATTTATCATGAATCTTGCAATATGAGATAACCAGTTGTCTCATGAAGTTATTTTGTCTTTGCATATAAAAGCAAAAGAACTCTGCCAGTTCCTTTATCTGCCAAGGGGAAAATATGAATAACTCTTCTCTTTAGTTTCACCCTCATTCTTTGTCAGACTTCATTTCTAGGAAGAATGTCAAATTTTGCTACGATTAAGTTACTTTAGTAGTTTACATAGTAGTCACTGGAAAGGATTTTGTGTGTAGAATATCACTGATTAAGTTAAAATTTATCAATGTTCTTAGAGATGATGATGATGATGATGATGATGATGATGATGATGATGATGATATTAGTGATCTTTCTTCCTCTTTCTTACTTGGCAGACATAATCTCTCAGGAAACAAAAAAGGCATATATGAAGAAGGGCCTTTTTTTTAAGTTTATCTTTGTTTTGTGGGCTGCCAGGACCAAAGAATTAATCACCAAGTTACTATTCTAATTGTGATGACCTTCTTTGATCTTAGCTAGATTTGGCATTGGAAAGTAGAATCAGTCTTTTGCTAGAACTGTTTACAAATCTTTTCAGATATTCAGACTTTTGGTTCCAATGATATAGCTTTTGGAGTAGGGCCATCTCTGTGCCATAATCAAGTGGTGAAGTAGGTCTTTGTGGAAAATGCCTTTTAAAAGTCTTTTTTATTCTTTTTTCTTAGCATAACGTCATAAGCCTCAGCTCAGTCTGCATTTTAATCCAATCAGATAGGTGATTGGCCTAAACAGCTCTATGGAAAAACAACACTGAAAAGCTTCAGTGTTACAGTAGAATAGCATTAAGATATAGAGGGTTACTGGATCGTTGACCTGACATGCGAGAAGGGGGTATCCCCTAGTCTATTTGATATTTAGGCTGGGGAATATAATTCCCTTCAATTTCCATCATGCCCTTCACAGGGTCCATGTAAATTACACTAGATCTTCACTTAAAGAACTCTGTAGAGCAGAGTAGAGTTGACAACTTGGCATTTTCACAGTTATGTTCAGATATCTGGCCTTATAAACAAGGAAATGAAAAAAGACAATAAATGGATTTAAGCATAAAAGGAACAATACAAACAATAAAAGCTATGGAAAATCTGAGAAAGGGAAGATCAGTGTGGGGATGTGTGACCAGGTAACCTCAAGCTGATGGCAAAAAATTGTTTGATTCTTCAAAAAGAGATCAATAGTTTGAAAGGAGAGGGATAACTGGCATATCATCATAGATCCTCCATTATGAAAGAAAAGGATTGTTTTCTTTTTTTTTAATAGTTCTTAGCTAACCTGAAGAACTCTCATTCTTTTTTTCCACTAGACTCCTTGTATATGTTTAGAAAATGGAATTTTTTTAACATAGATCTCAGGGAATAATTTCATCTTTTAAAGCACCTACTTCTGTTTAAATTACTTTTGGTGAGTAGTAAACTTTTTTAAAGTGCATGTAAAAGCTCACAGAAAGTAAAATAAATTATCCCTCACCCCACTATTTTTTCTATGTTTTCCATTATAAATCTAGATCAGTGGTTCTCAACCTGTGGGTCGCTACCCCTTTGGGGATCGAACAACCCTTTCACAGGGGTCACAAGGGTCACCTAAGACCATCAGAAAACACATATGAATATTAAAGGGTCACAGCATTAGGAAGGTTGAGAACCACTGACTTAGATACAATGACTCCATAAAGAATATTAATACCAACTTGGCAAAAATTAGTTATCTGAGAGGGGAGAAAATGAGGTCATGGTACAGAGCACAATCAATATTAACCCTTCATTATGGGCAGAGTTTATGGCAGTGTGAAACACTCCAAAACTTAGCATCTCTTAAGGTACTGTTTTCCAAATTTTATATCATGATGCCATCTTTTTAGGAGTCATTTCACTTTTTGTAAAGCATTCTATGTGAATAATTTTCTCAGCTCATATTTTATTCAAATATATTTTAGATTTATTACAGTGTTATAACAAAAATGTAAATATAGATTTGTTGTTATGTACAGTGCTTGAGGTAACTCCTGAATCAGTAAGTTTGCAGATTCTTTTCAGCATTTTGTAACACAAACAGATCTTAAATACACTATAAAAAATAAAATAACAGACTAATTTGCTTCGTACTCATTCACGTGATTCATATTTATAATTTATATATTGATAACCATAACATGATTATTAATGTAATGAATAACATTCTTTAATTACAAATTTTCTCAAACTGTGGTGTTATTAATGATATGAATAGGGACTCAGGAATGAATCTATGAAGGCTAACACCTTCTCTACATCTTAGATTCCAATAGAATGGCATAGAATACTTAGAGATTATGAGATTTACCAAAGATCACACAACTAGATTTTTTTTTAAAGGTAAGACTTGGACCTAGGTCTTCCGGATTTCAAGGCCAACTCTCTCTTACCTGCATAACACAGTCTCTAGTATTGATGTTATTGCAACTTAAGATGGCATAACTGGTAGTAAAACTTGTATCATTTTGTTAGATAAACTCAAGTGTTCTCTATATGCCAATGTTTGAAGTCTAATAATATTTTAAAGTTCAAATTTTATTTTACTGTATTGCCACAGGACAAATCTACTAAACATTCTTGTTCAAATGGAATAAGACCTAATATATCACATTGATCAATAATAACTGGGCTTCTTATTCAGTTATATTTGGAAATATACAAAAGGGAAAAAGTATGCAGCACCTACTATGTGCTAGGCACTGTGCTAAGTGACATATGTGTGTATTGTTTATGTGTGTGTGAGTGTGTGTGTGTTTGTGTGTGTGTAAAATTGCATTTGATATTGGCATTTAAAATAAAATGAGAATCTTATATACTCCAGCCAAGTGACAACATGAAGGTCTTTACTTGCTTTTGTTTCATTTTATAGGCAGGTTGTTTTGTTTTGTTTTTAAAGTTGGGAAACATAAAAAAAAAAAAAAGATTTGGGAAATTAAATGTATTTACTTTATCTTTCTGGATCAGAATATGTGTAAATTTTAAATTATTCTGATAGATTTCACTTTCAAACTAATAATGATTTATTTATCATGAAGTAACAGGATTTCACTTTAAAATCATTGTCAATTAGGTTTAAAATGGTTTTTTTTTGAAAATTTTGAATAATAATCTATTCTCATTCTTGAATCAATTCTGATGGCTGGTATAGGCTCTGGGAAACCCCTTGAACTCTGATTGAATCTTTCCACTTGATGAGGCATTTGCCTGCGGCCATAAGTCTTTCATTATAGCTAGGCCCAAATCTCTGTTACTCATAACCTATCCTAGCCCTCCATTGTCCATCTACTTCCCACCCTTGATCCTATCAAAATATTTACACCTAAATAGGTTATCCTTAAACTAGACTAGCCCTCCATTGTCTAACATCTCCAGGTAGTCCAGCTATTTCCCACCCTTAATCTCATTACTGGAGTCTAACCTCATTTGACTCCTCCTCAAGACCCTCCCCAAATTCCTCCTTGAGACCACCCCTATAACCCTCCCACAATCTTTCTGTATATAAACTCCATCTTGCCTCCATGAAATGGCCGAGAATTCAATCTAGCACAGACTTATTCTATGCCAGATTATTCTGGCCCACTTGTCCAATATAACCATCACAGATACTTAGGCTCCTTAAGAGTCTACCCATTAAGGTGAATCTCTAATAAACTTTGCTTTACTTTTGCTGAGAGAAGATTTAAGTTGAATTCATTCCACAGGACCTGATGTGTTGATATTTTGGGGTCTTGAGCACCCCTAAACAGTAAACCTCAACAAATTCCATTAAGAAAATTGGAGGGCTTTTTTTTTTTATTTATGGGGGGTGTGTAGGGGGAATGATTGTATTACATTTTTAAAAGAGGAAGATGAGAGATATTTGGTGCTATTAACCTCTACACAGGTTGTTTAACTTTCAGTGTACATACTTCACACTCAAATGCAGCAAGTTCATTTGCATGATGAGCTTCTGTCCACTAATGCTAATAGCAGCATATTGAGCCAACAAATCTGACCTCATCTGTGCATACTATATAAAATAATCACTGCTGTACATTCACTGTCATTTGAAGCAAACTTTCCATATTAATCTTGCTTTTCATGACTTTTATTTGAATTGAATCCTGAATTTTTTAAAGCGTATGTATTTATATAGGACTATATGTCCCATAGTTTGGAGAATATTATTTTCAGGCTTGTGAGGGGAAAAACAAACAAATAAAAGATTTGGAAAGGAAGAAAGCATTATATAGTAAAATGTGAATAAAATAATAGTGTATCTTAAGAAATAGAAGTATTTATTGACTGTATTGTCTGTATTGATATACAGATTATATATCAATTTTGTATTATCTATATTGATGTACAAATACCAGCAGTAGATATAAAAAGGATACAGACACTATGTTAATCAATTAAATTTTTAGCTATGACTTTGGTCCCCAAAGACAAAGCAGTCATTGTAGTAGGTACTACCAGGAGATTAAACCTTCTCTTGAAACAACAGGCTATCCTTGTATGCTTGTATACAGGCAACTGTTATTAGGAGCATCACTATTGCATAGTTGAGAGGTCAAAGAGAACTAAACACTTTGAAAAAAAAAGACTTTTTTTTTCTTTTACCATAATTGTTATTTCCCAATAACAGGGGCCCCTAAACTTCCTTTTAAAATAAAATAAATTGTA
>CM053592.1:94319233-94332690 GCA_028646515.1 Pseudochirops corinnae | reverse complement strand
TGGTGTCTGCTGACTCTTATACTTAGATATTCTTCCAACTGCTTTAAATTTTCCTTCCCTCTTCTACATATCACCTGCCAATTTAATTTCATTGATGGTTTTTCTCAATTATCGGTTATTTCAAAAATGTGCCTTTCAGCATTGTCAATTTATAGAACCTTATATCATGTAGAAGGAAGCAGTAAAAGAACATTTATTTTCCAGGTGATAGGGAATTTGAAAGATGTATTTTTTTTTAAATGCTTAGTTCTAGGAGAAACAAATATACTAAAGACTTAAGGGTATATAACTTGAAAGCATAATTTTCTCAGGTGACATTGAGCAACCTTTCACAATCTTTATACACCTAGTGAAACTATCATGCTCCTGTGTCTCATCAGAAGAAATAGAAGATGGAATTTAATTCTTTTTTAAATGTACCCTTAGAAAATGTGTCCTCAGATCATTTAGGTTAAACAACTTTTAAATATTATTTACTTTGATCTATGATATCACTGGCAGAAGGAACTACTGTTGAGAGAACTCCTTTAATGTAGAATATGAAGACAGAGTGAATTATATTGTCTAGGGGAGCTGTGAGGTTAAGTGATTTGCTCAGCCCCAGTAATACAGTCAGGATGTGTCAAAGGTATGCCTTAAACCTAAGTTTTCCCAATTCAGAGTCCAGCTCTCTCTACCTACTATGTCATAGAAATCTGGAAATTCCCATGCTGAAACAGTTAAGTGCCCTCCTTAATGTAGCTTTGGAGATCAGAAGGATTATCACAAATATCCCACTCAGATATTTTCTTAAAATCTACCAGCTCAATTTTATACAAACCCATGTCCTACAAATGTCTTTCATGTGCCACTCTTCCTGTATCCTATTTAACACATTTCTCCCCTTTCCTCTGACTTTAATGTAAATTTGTACCCAGATAACTAATATGTCTAAGCTGAATTGACATGAAGGACATTTTTCCCCCTGTAGGCAACAGCAATCTGACTACTTCACATTTTAAGCTTTGCCAAAAGCTGCTATTAAGAATTATGAAAATAAGGATCAGTACACCTTGATTTAAATCTAAAACTGGATTTAAATCTAGTAATATATGGGAGTGATGGTCTCAGTGGTAAGCATTCATCAATAAGTTGAAGGCTTCATTTTAAATTCCTTGACGTGAGAATAAAAAGCATAACATTATTATTAATATACAGTACTGGCTCATTAAAATGTGAGCTTCTTGCATGCTGAAAATTGGAGAAAAGCAAAAACAAAACCAAACTTTTATGTAAAGAAGAAGAAATATATCAACTTAGGAAGAATATGAAGAAATGCACCTTTCATAGCTAACAATAATAAATACCAGCATTTATTATTTATTCTAGATTTGAACAATATGTTACAAATATTGTGTCATTTTGTCCTCACAACAATCCTGGGAGGTTGGTACTATGATTACCCCCATTCTACAGATGAGAACTCTGTGGCAGATGGAGATTGAATGATTTGCCTTGGATCACAAAACTAAATGTCTGAGGCCAGATCACACCTTCTTGATTCCAGGTGCAGCGCTCTATCTAGTGCATCAATTAGCTATCAACTCATCTCCAAACAATTTAACAACTAAAGGAGGAAGGAACATTAATAAAATGTAATAAATAAATAAATAAAATTTTAAATAATTTAATACAATTGAATAAAAGCTTTAATAAAGTCAATATATAGAAAACTCACAATTTCCAACTGTTATTTGATCAGTTTGATTGTCAAAAAGGAAAAATATGATAAATTATGCATTTAAAAATGGTTAAATAATCTTGTACAGGATGTCAGTTGATGATTTTTTTCATATTTGACACTAATAGTCATACTTCCATGCTTGCACAGATCTGTGATTTCATCAGTGCCTCTAGTAGTGTAGATTACAACTCCTTCATGACTCAGTAGACAATATTGCCTGGTTATCAGCAGTCTGGTGATGAGCCTTTCCAAACTTGGTTGGTTCTCTGAAGGCAGATATACAATCTGTCTTTGGACCCATATTACAAGTCTCTCTAGTTTGGTTAGGCCTTTCAGAATTACACTCAACCTTCCAGAACCCAGGGTGACTCCACACTATGATATAGCAACTTGAAATAAAGAAGTATGTGTATATGTGCATATATCTGTAGACATAGATATACACGCATCTGTATATATGTATATATATTTATATGCATATTTGTACACAGTTTGTATATATATACATATACGATAAATACATGTATGCATATATAATATACATATGTACATACATATATGTGTACACATATTGCTGGTCTATTTTTTTAATAAATGAAGAAGCTGAGATTTAAAATATTTACCCATTTGTCCATAGTAAAGCCACATGGTTAATGGAATGATGGAACTGGAACCCAAACCTGGGTTTTCTGATTCCCAAAACTATATTCTTTCCACTGCCCCACAGTGTCAAATTTACCATTTGATAATAGAAATTTGACAGAAAAGAAAATTATGAATCATGATTTTTAAAAGATTTAGTAGTTAGTTACTTAGAGATTTCAGTTCTCTATGTTTTCCTCTTTCTCTTATTGTACATAAACAAGAGAGAATATTCTGAATAAAGTCAAATGTGAATTTTGGAATATTTTCAGGTACCCATTGAAACCAGGTGCAAGTAAAGACATGTTATTAAGGAGAGCAATGATATAATTTTTTTACAAGTTATACCAATGATTTTTATTTTTAACTCCACAATTTTTCCTAATATTTATTCCCCTTCCTCATAGACCAAACCCTTGCAACAAAGAAAAACAAGTAAAACTAACCATATTTAGCACTGTATGCACCATTCAGCACCCTGTAGTTTCCCTACCACCACCCAGAAAAGGGAGATACATTTGTAATCTTCCCTCAAGTCCAGCAACCTTTGTTCCAAAGTATTTTCCTATCTCCCAGAACAACTCTTCTCTATAGTAGATTGGCAGGCTAATTAATGATCGGCTAGTTTGCACAGTGGATAGAACACCAAGCCTGGAGTCAAGAATACCTGAATTCAAATCCAGTCTCAGACACTTTACTAGCTGTGTAACTCTGGGAAAACCACTTAACCATAATTTCCTCAGCTTCTTTATCTGTACAATGAGCTGGAGAAGGAAATGGCAAATCACTTCAGTGTCTCTGCCAAGAAAACCCCAAATAGGGGCAAAAAGAGTCAGACATGACTGAAACAACAAAGGGAAGACCCGAGTTCAAATTGGGCCTCAGATATGTACTAGCTATGGGATTCATGGCAAGTCACTTAACTGTTTCAGTGTTTGTTGTTTTTTTTTTTTTTTTTTGTCTGTAAAAAGGGAGTAATAACAGTACTTACCTCCTAGGATTATTTTGAGAATAAAATGAGAAATTTGTAAAGTTCTTTGCAAACGTTAAAGCACTATATAAATGCTAGCTATATTACTGCTATATTATTAGAGAAATGAAACAGGCTATGAATGACTAAGGCATTGCAGTTCTAGCTTTTATTCTAGTTGGGGAAAGAACAGAATTGGAACTGATGAGTCACTGAAACCATTGTTTTCAGGACGTTTGCTGCCTTTGATGTGCTGATGCAGTGTTTAGTAGTATGCCAGAGATAAATATAGTGTATTTATCCCTCTATATTTAACTGCAATTTCTCCAGCAATAGCTGTGATTTTGAGTACATTGAGTACTACTTAGGTGACAAAGAGATTTAAGTACAAACAATGCATATTTCCAAAATGATGCTGGTTATTGTATTAGGTTTGTAAAAAATTGACTGGGTTGGAGTATGTTTAGTAGCACTTATTATTAATGATTCTTTTGAAATAAGTTAAAATTTTTCATCTCTACTAATAATACTTCCAAGTTGAAGTGTTTGTGAAGAGTATTACAGGTGTTCTTGCTATATATTAGTTAAAAGACAAAATATGGTCTTACTTTTTTTTGTTGTTATCAGACATTAAGGCATTATAATTACCTCTTGAAGTACCATGAGTTTTTGAAAATCTGTGTCAAGTAAAACCCATTGGCAACATTCAAACCAAATTCCTCTGGTGATCCCTCATTCCTAAAAAAATTTTAAATGAAGAGTAATTATTCTTACCAGGATTTAACACAGCCATTCTAACATAACTGGGCCATTGCTCTTCTCTCAATAATCATTGGATATTCGGTCATGTGAAAGAAAATTTGGCTTGACTCCTCTGCCCTCCAAACTCCTTTACCCACTGCTGCCAAAATCACCTGCCTGATGAACAAATCTGATCTTGGTACTCCACAGATTAAAAATCTTAGATAGCTCCTTATTGTCCCAAAAAATCAAGTCTAACTCCCTTAATCTCTCATTTAAGGCCTACCAAAATGTGACTTTATCATACCCTTTCACAAATTTCATAATACCTCTAGATCAAACTGAAATGTTTCCCATTGCACAAACTTCCAAAATTTTCCTCCCTCCTTGCTTTTTCTCATAATATTTTTCTACATTTATTTAGTGCTTTACAATTTACAAAACATTTTCTTAGGTAGTGCAGATATCTTTATACCCATTTTGAGAATGAAAAACAAAGGCACAAAAAAATGAAATAATGTACCCAAGACCCAAGGTGAATGGTTTAGCCAAGATTCATGCCTAGTTCTTCTGGCAAGTTCATTATTTGTTTCTGTTATGCCATAATTTTTCTACTACCCATCTGTGATGGCTAGGTGATGGCAAGACATTCTGCCACCAGCGGTGTCCTCTCTTCTTTTCTTCTCTCTTTGTTCTTCTCCCAGTTGGGCCACTTAGTACTATTTTGGGGGCTGTTTGCTCATGTAACTTAGATGAGATGTAATCACTAACTCTAATCCTTCCACGAGATGGAAGATCACTCCTGACTTTCCCAGGCTTTCTCTAAAATACCTTCAGAAACGTCTTGACCATGGAAGATCAATTGACCTCTGGACTATATACTTTGGAAGTACTCTCTGACTTTGTGGCCACTTCCACAGACTGGCTAGTTCCTCTAAGAATCAGCACTTTAAAGTACATGGTCCAGATAGTCACATCTTGATTCCTCTCCAGGCTTTACTACTGACTTTACTAAACTTTCTCTGCAATGCCCAATTGCAGGCTTCTGTCATCTCTTTCCTACCATGTGCCCTGCCACTTAACCTAGGATTCTCCAGTTCTTGGGCATGTAACTTCCCTCTATATCCTGTAGATGCTCAGCACTGTCATATGACTTACTGGTGGAATCTAAGGATCCTTGGACCTTTTCATTTCCCCTTCTCCTACACCCTTAAGAATATTTTAAAGTATAAAAATATTTACTTTTCACAAATTTTATTTTCTGTCAAGTATGGCTAGATTTAATTAAACTTGATTTCAATCGTGTAAACTCCTATTTTAGAGACATGAACCAGAACCTTTAAGGAAAGAGTATTTTTTCAAAGTCACCAAAAAAACCTGTAGGATTGAAGTTAAATAAATTTTACTGAGTCTAAAGGATATACTTTGGAGTACTTTTATAAATAGTTATGGACACATTATGAAAAACGGTTCCAAATCACCACAAATTAGAGAAGGGAAAATTAAAATATTTCTGAGATTCTGTCTCACACTCATCAGATTGACAAAGATAACCGGAAAGAAAGGAAAATGATAAATGTTAGAGAGGAAAACTGGCTAATTGATCCACAATAGCTATTCTGGAAAGTGGCCTCTTCTGACTACCTAGAATTTCCATTTTTCTTCTCCAGGATGTGTTCCTCACTTTTTTTGGACTTTCTCCACAATGCCCTAGAAACTTCTTCACCCTGAATGAGAAATTCACCTCTGGACTTAACACATCAGAAGTACTTTCTGACCCTGTGGCTCTTCCTCTGTTAGTCTGATTCCTGCTCTCTAAAGAAGAAGCCCTGACCAGCCACATCTTCATTTCTCTTCAGGCGATGCTATTGACTTTACTCAACTTTCTCTGCAGTGCCCAGGTGCAGGGCACCTTCATCTCTTTTCCTGCTCTTCCCTTTTGCTTCTTCCTTCCCTTTCATGTATTGTCTTCTCCCATTAGAGTGTAAGGTCCTTTATAACAGAGCCTGTCTTCCTTTGGATTTATTTTTCCATGACTTAGAACCATTCCTGGCACATAGTAAGAAATTTTTGTTTCTTGCTGACATAAACAAAAAAGTTACTAACAATGACCCAGTTATACCATGACTAAGCCTGTACTCCAAAGTGATCAAAAAGTAGGAAAATATCCCATATCTACAAAAATATTTAGAACAGCTATTTTTGTGGTGTCAAAATATGGAAATTAAAGAAATGTCCATCAATTGAGGCATGGTTGATTGAATTGTGGTAAATGAATGTGCTAGAACACTATTGTGGTATAATAAATTAGGAAATAGATGATACCAAAGAGATATGATATGAACTGATGCAGTAAAGAAAAATTTATACCATAATATAAACATTATAAAAAATCAAAAATTTTATAAACAGATGAAGAAGAGAAATAAGCAGAAATAGAACAATTTATACAATAATAGTAATACCACAAAGACAACTTTGAAACTCTAAGAACTACAGTGACCATCCATGATTACAAAGGATGGATAATGAAATTTACTATTCACCTACTGAATGATAGGTAAAAGATTCAGGGCAAGAAATAGTCATATTTTTGCATATAGCTAACGAGAACATTTGTTTTGTTTGACTATTATTTGTTTTTCTTCTATTCTCTATTTTTTCCCAATATAGTAAAGAGTAGTAGTAAGAGAAAATAGCTATCTTTTGATTTAAAAAAAAAAGTTAAAAATAGAGAGGTTGAGTTGGTAACATAGATGTGGAATGTGGCATACACATTCAGGTGAGGTCATAGTTTAATGTTCTGTGCAATTGTTTTACTTTCTTTCAAAAGACTTATCAATGAGAGTAATCTATAAATGTTTGTGGTGAAAAAACAAAACACATAAATAAAACATTTTATTTTAAAAATTAAGGGACTATTTTGATTATTTTGCTGACCAAGAAAAAACTAAAAGATAGGAAAATATTCAATATGGTTCTGATTAGTTGGTTAACTCTCTAAGAAGTTCTGAGAAGCTATACTCTCTGCCCACTTAAAGCAAAAGTTCTTGAATCTAGCAAAATTTTCTGTATTATATACAGTAAGAGCTTAATAAATGTGTCGTTAAATGAGTAACTTTAATTAGGTCTGCATACAAAGATCTTATGTAAATTAATTAGGTTTCTATTTGAAGTTATTTTGCTAATTGCTTCATGGGACCCCAGAGTGTTAGAGCAATAACTAAGAATTTGGGCGCCTGAGAAGTATTTTCTGTTATGTTTCCTCTTTTGTATCTTATTTATCCTTCTTTAGAGTCTCTTTTCTTGAGTCTTCTCTTGGATTTCTTGAGTATTTGAAAAGAAAACTTTCTGTTTAGCTCTGGTCTGTTCATTAGGAATGCTTGAAATCTATTTTGCTAAACATTTATTTTCCCCCTGGAGGATTATATTCAGTTTTGCTTGGTAGATAATTCTTGGATGTAATCCTAGCTCCTTTGCCTTTTGGAATATCTTGTTCAAATCTCTATGATTTGTTTTTTAATGTAAAAGCTGCTAAATCCTATGTAATCCTGACTAGAGTTGCATGATAATTGCATTGTTTCTTTCTGGGTGATTGCTGTATTTTTTCCTTAGCCTGGGAGCTCTGGAAATTGCCTATAATGTTCCTGAGAGTTTTCATTTTGAGAACCCTTTCAGGAGATGATCAGTGGATTCTTTCAGTGTCTATTTTACCTCCTAGTTGTAGGATATCAAGACAGTTTTTATTGATAATTTCTTGAAATATGATATCTAGGCTCTTTTTTTTTTTTGATCATGGCTTTCAGCTGGCTAAATAACTCTAAAATGGTCTCTCTACAATCTGTTTTCTAGGTCAGTTGTTTTTCCAATGAGCTGTTTTACAATTTTCTTCTATTTTTTCATTGTTTTGATTTTGTTTGCCTGGTTCTTATTTCTTACATGTTTCATCTAGTCATAGCTTTCTCTTGCCCAATTCTAACTTTTAAGGAGGTATTTTCTTCAGTGAGCTTTTCTACGTTTAATTCATATACGTGTCTGTGTATGTGTGTGTATGTATATGTATTTATGTATATATGTATATATACATATGCATTAGATGTATATATTTTATCTTTCACAATAGACATATGAACAGGATCCTGATTCACTAATTTGCAAAGGGCTGCCCAGGTGGAAGAGGGGATAAATATTTGTTATATTTAGTTCTAGAGACCAGAACTAGGAACAATGGGTACATCTGTCAAAGGGAATGAATTTAAGCTCAAAGTCAGGAGAAAACTCCAATAATTAGGGTCATTTCAAAGTACAATGAACTGCCATGACAGGTGATGGACTCCCTCTTATTAGGCACCTTGAAGAAAAGGCTGGAGGACCACCTGTTTCATGTATTTTTTTAGTTCAGTATTGGACTAAATGACTTACAGTAACTCTGAATTCTGAAATTCTGTGATACTGTGAAATTATTCTTCCTTGCTGTGTATATGAGCCCATATTTGATCTTTCTATGTTGTAAATTATTTTAATATTATCATTTAATATCAGTATTGATTCCCCCCTGTCATTATTTCCCAAGCATAAACCATAATGCAAAGATTTCTCTGTTTGCTTTACAATTCTTTTTGTTATTCAGTGTAGTACATAGAGAATATCTTTAAAAAATACCCCCAGGAGCAATTCAACATACATTAGAAAGATACAAGCACCCAATAAAAAGAATCACTGGCAGAAATAAATGTAATGTATATCCCTATATGTGGTATATATTAATAGAATGCTTAATCTCTGAACAAAGCTTTCTTTATTATTGTTTCACAATCATTGCCTACTGCCTGCCACTAATCCTGCCACAAGATTGCAAGTAGACATTTAGAGATTCCAAATCTTGATCCTGTCATGAGAATATTTTCCTATGTAAATTATATACATTTGCTTCACAGGTAGGAAAATTCCTTGGGGAAATTTATTGGCAGCTTTTCTATGAAAGATCTCTCTGGGCTGTTTCATTCTCTGCAATAAAATAAATTAAAGTACTAATTAGATGTGCAAAGCTCTACTGGTAATGTAACTATACAGAGAGAAGAACAAAGTAAAGTCTTCCAAAATGTATTTACAGTTTTTACATGGAATAGAATCAATAACCATTCCCTTTCATTTAATTACAGACTGAAAATTAGTTATCTTGTGTGTATGTGTGGTTTGTTTTTTTTAATCAAAGTTTTAATAAAGCTATATATGATTAGTTATCTTTCAAAATAAATCCTTACCTCCTTCTAGGTTCATTATCATCCCTGATCAACAAGCAGTCAGCTTGTCAGATTATTGGGAGGAAGTTAAAGTACTCTTGTCTTCCATTAATTTAGCAATGATTTTAATTTTTGCCAGTATAGAAAATCAGTAGTCTCCATTTTTTTTGCCAATAATCCGAATATAATGACAATGAACTCCATCAACTATATTTCACAGTCATTCACTAGTGCCTTTTACAACATTATAGTTCGCTAATATAGGCCTTAAATTCCAATAGAGTTGGTATGGAATTCTTCATGGTTACTTTTTTATCCCCTGGATGTGGTAAATCATTCTTCTAAAAAATTTCCACTCTTAGAATCTTTGGGTTATTGTTGCCCTACGAAGTATAACATAATCTTTAGGATGCATGTATGTATCCATAAGTAAGGGATTTTGATTAAATAACCTTTAAGATCCTTTCTAGCTCTCGGTATAAATCTGTGAGTTTCTCCTAGTATGATGTAAAGGGAAATACTGTAGTCAGAAAACCTAAGTTCAAATACCCACTCTATCATATGCTACTAGCATCTTTTTTTTTCATAATCCAAGATTTTTTTTATTGTTCTTTTTTTACAGAAACTTATGTCATGAATTCATAGGGGATTGGTTCCAACAGCTCAGGTTCCTTGGCATTGGTTCTCACAAAGTGCGCTTCTCTGGGTGGAGCAGGTTGGCAGTTGAACCCACGTGCCTTTTTCTTTGTCTTCCTTCTTCTGATAATTTTCCTTTACCCTCTTCAGGAAGCTATCTCTGCTCTTGGAATCCTTAATATGCTCAATATGCACATTAACTCTCTTGGCTGGAATCTTGCCCTTAACCTGTTTGCTTACAACGCCTACAGCATGCTGAGTAACAGGATAGACCCCCCCAGTCTTGCCATGGTAACATTTGTGGGACATTCCTTGCTGAGCTGTGCCCATGCCCTTGATATCTACAATATCACCTTTCTTGTATATTCATATATATGTAGCCAAAAGGACAACATCATGTTTTTGAAAGGGCCTAGAAAACATGCATCATGCCCCTCTCTTTTTTCTTTTTGTGTTCGTCATTTTAGCAACTCACTGGAATATGGCAGAGCCACAGAAAGGAAAAGTACTTGCATTTCTTTAAGCATAAGTTTTCTCATCTCATCTAATGGCATTATAAAGACCAATGATAACAAAAATTTGTAAAATATTTTTAATTGTAAATTGTTACATAAATATTAGCTTTCAATATACTTAATATAAAGCAAAACAGTTCTCCTGCCCTAAAATATTGCACTCATACTCCTTGATTTTCTTCACCTCACCTTCCAATCAACAAATATACTTTGATTAACTTCTTTGTCACCAGTTTGTCACCAGTACCCAAAGAATAAAACATGGCCCTTGACTCAAGAAAGACAATCTACTTGAGAAAATCAGTCATCTATGCAAGGAAAAAGAGTAATAATATGTGAAATTATATGACTAGGGGCGGCTAGGTGGTGCAGTGAATAGAGCACTGGCCCTGGAGTCAAGAGGATGTGAGTTCCAAAAGCCACCCTCAGATACTTACTAGCTGTATGACTTTGGGTAAGTCACTTAACCGCAATTGCTCTGCCCTTTACCCTCCAAAAAAAGGCAAAAAAAAAAAAAAAAGAAATTATATGACTAGATGGTAGAAATATTATTATTTTATTCATTAGGGAACTTAAGCCAGAGAATATATGTCCATATGTCTCTGTATCATCTATATGTATTTATATGTGTATATATGTACACACGAGTGCATAAACATATACGTGCATGTATTTGTGTACATATACACAAGCACACACCTCCAGCTCTCACAATAAAGGCAGATATTGCAGTAAAAATTCATAGGCTGTATTTTTGTGGTTTTGCTGTATTATCAGTTTTGCCTAAATGGACCTCTAAAGTAATTTAACTGATTCTTTAGACTGAGTTGACCAAATTCGTTCATTGTTTTTGATAGTGTATATTCTCTCTGAGAATTCCCATTCTATCACTTAGCCTCTGTATCATAATGCCTACCAGACTCTCAGTCTACCCATGGGAACCCATTTCCTTTCCACTATTTCCTCTCAGACATTTTAAGACAACAAAATGGTAACTCTTTGATTATATTTATTCATATCTCAAAGTGATTTCACATTCTCTCCTTTTTTTTTTATTATACAGATATTCCTTCACTGTGATTCTGCATGTTTTCCATACAAAATAATGGGCATGTTTTCACAGGAAAAAAATGACATCGAAGACCATGATTGGATTTGAATATCACTGAGCCTGTTGTACAGCCTTTCTAGATTTGTCCTTCTGGTTACTTACATCTTATTCTTTTATCTCTTCCATTCTGCCTCTCTTCCTGCCCCTTGCCTTCATGTCTCACATACACAAACACAGACACAGACACACAGACACACAGACAGACACACACACCATTGTCATAAAGGCTTTATTTTCCTAAAGGAAAGACCATGTTTTAGTGAAATTTTGCTATTCACTGAAGCACTGACTAACAAAGTTCTTATGGATAGAAAATGAAGTAACCTTTCTCTACCAGTCTCTAGGAACTAGGGGTCCCACATCAGTGTTGCAGATTTTATTACTTTTTTCTCCTAATGGGCCATCCACCTTGAAAACATTTTTTAAAGCAGGTTGAACTAAAGTGAGGTCTGAAGACTTATCAGTCAGTGCAAGAAAGGAGCAGCCTCAGAGGAGGACAGGAAGATTACAATCTGAGGAGTATAATGAGAATGCAATAGGTTATGTTCATACCAATTCTCATTATACTCTTTGTCACTGCAATGGATTCACATTGTATCATTTTCTGTCCTTGTTATAATCTTTGTCAGAAAAATGAGACATCATATGTGCCATCTGCCTTTTTTTCCTCATCTCCCTCGCTTCTAACTCTTTATTGTGTTTTTCACAGATTGCATTAGCAGAATCAATTGTGCTGCTAATGTAAGTCTATGGAACAGCTTTGATAAATATCAGTAGTAAGGCCCATATCACAAATCCACAGACCAGATAATAGAATTGTAAAACAAAATAAGCTAATTATGGATAAATACAAACCTTGAAAAAAAAACATATACAGATTTATCCCTTATTCAAATGACAGAAATAAGCAAATTTCTTCACCTCATTACAGAAACAACATAAGGAAAGAATGGTGTTAACAAATCACTCAGATCCCTCCCAGCACCTACAGAAATATGATGTTAAAGACAAGTTATCTTCATGGGATAAAGGCATAAAATTATAAAGCCCAGGGCACTGGAAAAGCCAAAGGTTGGTGTCTGAGTCCTTGGGGCACTGAAGAAGCAGTTATGCAGATGAACTCCTTGGAGTAATTTTTAAAACATGCAATTAAGAAGAGTCCACAGGGGTGGAGCCCAGATGGCGGCATAGCAGCAGCAATATATTGCTCTCACATACCCACCCGAAAATACCCATGGAATAGGACTCTGGACCAACCTAGAACTTCAAAACGCACACAAAGATACTTCCCACTAAATTCAGCTTGGCTAGGAGGAACCATATCAGCACTGCTAACGAAACCAGCCTGGCCTGAAGCAGTGGCTGTGCCCCGGGGGTGGCTGGGAGGTGAAGCAGAGAAAGCTCTCAGGTGAGCGGATTAGCACCAGCTGCGAGTGGGGTTTGCGAAAAGGAGGAGATAAGCATCTGGCCAAAAGGTCTCCAGAGCTGAAAAGCAAAAGGCGGAGGTTTTGCACCTGCCTCTGCGTTGTAGCTTCCCGCCCTTGGCCGGCAAAAAGCAGGGGGACTGAGCGATTGTTTTCAGGCCAGGGCTCTCACGTTGAGCGGCCTGGATCCGGATGGTTGTCTTGGGCCTTGGTCTTGGAGTCTTCATTATCCAGTGAGCAGGAAGTCTACTGCAGCCAGGAGGACCCCAGCGATTTGGGACAGAGCTTTCCCTTCTGGAAGCAGAGCCCCACAGAGATTTAAAGAAAAAATTCACGGTCTGAACACCCATGAGAAAAAATAAGCATAAGAAGCTAAGGAAGAATAGCTCCCAAACCCTAGACTCCTTCTTTCAGGAAAAGAAAGATCATGGGAGAGAGAGGGAGGAGGAGAG
>CM053592.1:94297051-94318733 GCA_028646515.1 Pseudochirops corinnae | reverse complement strand
AAAAAAATATATATATTTGTCAAAATGCATTACCCTTTTATGTTAAAAAAAAAATTCATAGGAATAAAGGGAGTGTTCCTTAATGTGGTAACATTGACCAAAAACATATGACTAAAAAGAAATGCAAATATCACCTATAATGGAAAAAATACTAGAAACTATTTTAATTAAATTTTATTTTATTTTCAAACACAGAACAGCCTTCTCTCTCCCTTGAGAAAGCATGAAAAAATGAAACCTTTATTACAAACATGTATAGTCAAACAAAACAAAATTTTTCTTTGGCCACATCTTAAAACATTTGTGGGGTGCATGTGGGAGTGTGGGAGTGTGTATGTGGGGGGAAGGTGTAACCTGTTTCTGACTCCAGTCACTTCTCTATCAGGAGATGGGCAACAGGTTTCATTATGATTCCCCAGGAATTGGGGTTTACTCGATCATTTTATTGCTCAGAGTTTCCACGTTTTCTTTTTCTTTTTAATATTTTGTTTTAATTATCCAAAGATATGGTTTCTTACCCTACCATGCAAAAAGCATACCCCCAACTGAGACCACACACACACACGCACACACACACACACACACACACACTTATTAAAACATTTATAGTCAATTGAAATAAATTTTCACATTGGTTATGTCCTAAAAAAGTATTTCTTCCATTCTGCATTCTGAGTCCTTCACTTCTCCATCAGGAAGTGGGTAGCATGCTTCATCATAGGTACATTGGAATCCTGATTTGTCATTATATTGATACAAGTTCAGCACAATAGTATTCCATCACATATTTCTACCATAATATATTTACCCACTCTCCAATTTAGGGGCATTCCTTCTGATTCCCACTCTTTGCTACCTCAAAAAGAGATATCTATTTTTTACATCCTTAGAATTTGTTTCCCTTGGGACTAATCCCTCTCTTAATTTATCTTCCCTCTAACTCCCCCTTTGACCTTACCACTTTCTGTACCTAATTTTCTATATGTGTGTATTCTTTCTTTCTTCTGACCAGTTCCAATTATATCAAGGTTCAAAATCTTGAGCCTCTGATTTTTGCAAAATCAACCTTTCTTTACATGACTACTTGTCTGATTTTCATTCCCATTTGCCTTCTTTGTAAGTGTGTCATGGAAACTACTAAGACAGCATTTCTGACACTGTTCTTTCTCAAGGCTATGCTATTTAATTATATTTAATATCTATGAAGAATATGAGAGCCAACATCTATGAGAAAGCAATTTATTCCCCTAAATTTCACTACAGTAGTGCAAAGGATATCTTTAGAATAATACTTTCTCTGAAAAGAGAACATTTTGGCCTATTCCCCCTAAATAAGCATGGCAATATTTGATTTTCCTCAAGAATTTGACTTTCCTAGATTTAAAGAAAAAATCAAAACATAAGATCATGCATTTATGTCTATGAAGCATCTTAGAGGTTCTTTAGACTGGCATCCTTATTTTATATACAAAGAAATTGAGGAACAGAAAAGCACAGTAACTTACACAAAATCACAGAGATAGGATGTGGCATGGCAAGGTTTCAAACCCACATCCTCTGACTCCAAATGCCACACACTTAGATTTCCTTCCTAAAACTCTTCTTTCCTCTTTTGTACTTTCCTCATGATCTATCATTTCATTTTTAAGTTAGAAAATATTTATTATTTAGGGCAGCTAGATGACAAAATAGTTTGAGCAAAGGGTTGCAGCAAAGATCTAAGCAAAGAATGAGAGGAAAGAAATAGGGATATATATTATAGATGATCTTCTCAAGGAGTATAGCCACAAAAGAGAAAAGATATTAAGGACAATAGTTGGCTGAGACACACAGATCAAGTAGGAGGGGCTTGGCGGCTGGTTTTTCTTGTTGCTGTTGTTTTTGCATGTGTGTGTTTGCTTTTAGAATTTCAGAGACATGAGTAGCTTTGTAGGCAGTAAGTAGCCAGTAGACAACAATTGAGAGAGTACAGATGAGAGAAGGGACAACTTATGGATAAAATGGAATGGAATGGGATCACTCATGCATGTAGCAAATTTTGTCTTGGAAAATCAGAAAGGCCCTTTCTTCATGTGAAACAAGGGCAAAGGGGGAAATTGTGGCAGAAGACACCGAAATGATATGAGATTAGGAAAATGGAAGCAGGGGGAGCTCTCAGATTATGGTTTGAATTTCTTCAGCAAAATAAGAGGAAAAATTCTTGCCTGACATGAGAGTAAAAGAACTAAGGAAAGTTTGAGGAAGTCCAAAAATGTTTGGAAAAGTTCTTGTGGTTAGTGGGACAATGGGTCAATTAGGGAAGTTTAAAAGGTTTGCCTTGCTACAATTCAGGTAAAGTTGAGATCATGTAGCATAAACACGTCATAAACTAATTCAGCATGACATCATGATTTTCTCCAACTTCATTCAGCCCCATATGAGTAGCAAAGGCAGCAGATGGTGAGAGTAATTGAAGATTGGGAATTGTAAGGGCAAGAGTTTTGAAAAGACAAATCTCTAAGGGAATTGAGAGAAGAGGGTGGTGTAGAGTTGAACTGCTTCATCAAGAGGTCAAGATGGCTAAAGAAAGAGAATATACCTAGTGCAGGGGTGATAGCCTAGGAATTAATTCAAGAGTAGAAGGATTAAAGATTGTGGTGAAAATGAAGACTAGGGTTTGGAAGCACAAGACAGAGGGAGAGGTTGAATGACAATAGATTATGATCTGATCAGAAGAATTGAAGAACTCATGTACATGAATTGAAGAACTCATGTACATGAACCCATGAATGTGGGTGATGTCAAGATTAAAGTTATAACTATCTCTGTGCATAGCCCTACTGGGGTGGAGGAATAGACTATGTGAAATGAGTAAGATCAGGAATTGAGAGGTTATGTTATTTGAGGGAGTATCAATAGGCATGTTGAAGACCCCTAATATGAGGACAAGAATTGGGCAGGAGAGAAAGATTGCGAGTCATACTCTGAATTCATTGAGGGAAGAAAAAGAGTGTCCTATAGGTATGTAGACAACAACTACTAGAATTTTCATTGAGTAGTAGTTATAGATTAAATGACCTTCAAAGGAGATTTTGCTGAGTGATGGAGGTAAGAGGGAGAACTTAAAAGTAGAAATGGGTATTTGAAATTCCCCAAGATAGGTGGTGATGGGAGGAGGTATGAGTGAATATGTAACTAGTGCTGAAAATGGTGTCCGGGAGCTGTGTGTCATTAATTAGGAGGCAGGTCTCAGGAAGTACAAAAAAAGATGAAAGAACAAGAAAGGAAAATTTTAAGATGAAATCCAGTTTTTTATCTTTAGAGGAAATATTTCAGAGGACACAGTAAAAGGACTTGGTAATTTGAAAATGGGAGTCTGGAGAGGCTGGGGGAAGTAAGGAAATATATAACAGCAATGTGTAGAGACAATTTGGGGAGCAGTTCTGCGGGGAATAGATTAGAGAAAAGAGAGACTAGAGTAAGGCAAACCCTTTAGGAACCTATTACAATAGTTGAGATAATAGATAATGAAATCTTTAGCTAGAATGATGACTGTGGGAATGGAAAGGATCAGAGAGATACAAAAGGCATTTTGGGAGTAGAAACTGATAGGACTTGACAGTTGATTGAATGTGAGGGATAAGAGAGACATAAAAGGCAAGCAGAACTCTGAGTTTACAAGCCTGTGAAGATTGTGGCACCAACAGCAGAATCATGAATGTTAAAAGTTAGGACAGATGGCAGAAGAAAAATTAAAAGTCCAAATTAGGACATATAGAATCTGAAGTATAATAGGATATCCATATGGAGATGCTCAGTAGATAGCTGAAAGTGCCAGAATAGAATTGGGGGTGCAAGAGGAGGTTGGGATAAGAAACAGTTTCAGGAGTCATCTACAGAGAGATATAATTGAAGTTCTAAAATGGAATATGATTATCAAGAGGAAGACTAAAAAACTACAAAGAACAAGCATGGCCTTAAAGGAAGAAAAATATGAGAAGACATATCCCCTTACTCCTTTTCAGAGGCAGGGAGTTCAGTGGTAAGCAATATTGCATACATGATCTCATTTTTAAAAATAAATTTGCCTCTTTTGTTGATTTTTCTCTTCTTCCTCTTTCCCCTTTTTTCCCAATTATTCTGTGGGATGGTTCTGTGGGAAGCAGGTAGAGATAGTTGGAATTTTAGGCAATATAAAAACAAAATATATCAATAAAATGTATTGTTGAAATCTTATTACATTATCATCTGTTTCAAACTAAAACTTGACTTTTCTCGTTTACTTTCATCTTTCCTCCTCATTTCTTGTTTCATCAGGTTTGAGTTTCCCATTTAGCAGCTCCACCCCCATCTACCCTTTCAAGTCATCAAAATACACATTCAATCATAAATCCTCATTCCATATGAAAAGATAAATATTTTAGTACAAAAAGAGATGGCACTGTGGAATATGACTCAAAACCAATTTAAAATGCATTAATACCATTTGAAGAAAACACATTCTCTCAGAAGAACTGGGCATAAGGACAAGTTTCTACTTCACTAAAGAGGCTTTGTGGTGCCATACATACCCAAAGGGAATATCAGGTTTTGTTTTGTGAGAGGGTTTTTTTTTTAAACCTTATTTTTATATTAAAACTTTATTTTGTGTAGAAACCACATAATTTTAACCACAATTTACATGAACAACCAAAAAAAAAACAATACCTCAGGAATGGAAAAGTAAAATGCCAAAAAGGAGAAGTTGAATAAATTTATACTAACTTTTTTTAAATAATGGAGAAGACTGCACTGAACAGACCAAATAAATTCAGTTAACTGAGTGTGTACTCTTCTCTTCTGGCTCAGAGACTCACATAAGTGTCTGTAAAATGCTGACATCATTTTTTAAAATAACATAAACAAATCCTGGGCAAAAGTAACTATAAGGGCAATGATAACAGCCAAGTCAAGAGATATGGTAAATAGAAAGAAAGATAGAGATGAAATGCTTTTTAAAAGCCATCATTAAAAGAAAAAAAAAAGGATTTAGATTTGCTGTGCTTATATATTGTCTAAGGAGAGAAAAATCATCATTAATGATATAAAATCTCTTGACCTAACTTTCATCCAGCATGTGGCTTATTTAAATTGTCATGAGGGAATGATGTAAATTTCCTCCCACATAATTATTTTACAAACATGTAACTTGACCTTGAAAATGAAACTTGGGTGAAGAGATTTTATGTCACTGATGATGACTTTTAGAACTAAACAAAATATACCAATAACCCAGAATAAATGACAACTTGAACTCTCAGGAAACCCTTGCCATAGTGGCAGCAAATTTCAAAAGCTTGAGAAAGCATGTTCCAGAGGACAGGCACATAAACATTCATGCAAACTAAAGCTTAAAAAGTCACTTGGAAAAATTATGCAAATGATGTCTATAAATAGGAATGAAACAAAGGTACTACACCAGTTGTTCAAAGGTCATTTGTCCCGAGTAAGTACAACTAAACATCTCAGCATAAATTTTTGAAGTGCCTACCATATGAAGACACTGTGTTGGCTTATAGTGAATTAAAGAAAAAATTTTTCCTGAAGACCCTTATATAGTAATAAAAAAAAAAAACTTATTTACCCCTTGGTCCTTGCTAATCTGATAAACTAAATAGCTAGAAGAATAGCTAAATTGCTAGGTAATCTGATAAAATGATAATGTCTTAAAGAGATTTTGCTCTCTCAGGTACTGTTTATATCTTCTTGTTGTTCAGTCATTTCTAGTCATGTCCAGCTCTTCATGACTGCGTTTGGAGTTTTTTGCCAAAGGTGCTGGAATGGTTTACCATTTCCTTTTCCAGTTCATTTTATAGGTGAGGAAACTGAAGTAAACAGGGTTAAATGACTTGCCCAAGGTCACAAAGCTAGTAAATTTCTGAAACCAGATTTGAAGTCAGCAAGCTGAGGCTTCCTGCCTTTAGGGAGGCATTCTATCCGCTGGGTCATCTAACTACCTGTTTACATCTTAAGAAGTTATTTTTAATCCCTGTAAGGAAAGCAGTAGGGTTTTAGGTATGCTTGGAGAAATATTTAGCTGAACAACTTTTGCCAATGCCCTATGAATTATGAATATTATAGAGAGATTACAGTACTGTGGCAAGTATAATGGAGTTGGAGTCAGAGGATGAGATGATAAGGGTTCAACTCTGAAAGTCAAACCCTGACTCTATTCATGTAGTCACTTAATGAGTTGAGGTTTCCTCTTGAGGGTATTGAATTAAGGATCATATGAGACCCTTTCCAACTATAATCAATGAGTGATCTTTAAATTTGTTCATATTTAGATTCTTGCATTTTCTATTAAACTTTTTAAATGACTTTTTTCAATATTCCTATCTCTGAAGCCAGACAATCTGGGTCTGAATGCTGTCTCTGACCCTTTCTGCTCGGATGAGTGTGAGTCATTTATATTTCCTTAAACTACATTTCCTCTCTAAGGGATTTCTACTGCCCAGCCTTCGGGGGCCTTTCCAGCTCTACTTCTATGATACAATGAGACTATAATTGCCAAAGTTTTATACTTAATATGGAATTTAAAGATTTTTTTTTTTCCCTTCCTGACTAAAGAAGAGGTGGTTTAAAGGTGTGCTTTAAAAAGGAGAAAATATATTACGATTGTTTTGATACAGGGCTTGGAGTCTGATTCATTGAGTGAAGATAATTGGATTTCTAGAAATACCTAAGAGGACTCAATAGATAATTTGAGTCCTAGCAAGGTCCATTGTTTGTGCTGTTTCTCAGGAGGTGCTTCACTATTACAAAGTAGTGGGTTTTTTTTTTTTCACAAATGAATTTGCCATTAGTAATTCTTTATTTTTTATTTATTAACTGTTGCATCCCAATCACCAATCATATTGGAGAAGTAAAGTGTTACCACAAACATACCAAAGTATATTCTTTCAAAACCAAGGATCAATAACCTCTGTCTAACCATCTCTACTGAGTAATCTCAAGCTTGCATACCTAGGGATAGAAGAGATTTTATAAAATCTATTTTTAAAAAGACCTTTTATAAAAGGCCATCTGTTCCATTTTTTTTTTTAGATGAGGAAACTGAAGTGTAGGGGGGCAAGTATGTAGATTATGAATTTAGATCTACCAAATCCAAAATCAGTATTCATCTTTTCTATCATAATGGCATAGGAGAAATGACTTGAGCTTTCTGTTGAATTCAATTGTTTTGATTTCACTGTATTGACTGAATTCAAATGTTTAACTGAATTACATAAATCAATCAGTTGTTTTGACATGGTCTTTGTTAGTAGGGTACCTCTTGACCTGGTAGATGACCTAGTATAGGTTAAATAATCCTGGATTTATAGTCAGAAAAACTAGGTTTGAATCTTGAATCAAAAACTTAACTGTTCTTTCAGTTAGGCAAGTCATTTAATTTTGTAATACTTTTCCCCCAGTATCATTGTGGGGGGTAATGCTATACAAATGTTAGATATTATTATTAAAATTCAACAATCACTTCCAAAGTTCCTACTCAGAGATAGCTTCTAGAAATAGAAAGAAAAAAAAATGAGAAAAGGTCCTGTCCCAAGAGAGTCTACATAAACCTGGAGGAAGAGGAAGAAGAGGATATAGCATGTAAAAAAGTATATACAAAATAATTTGAAAATGCATAATCTGTGACTTTGAGTGCACATTTTCAAATTGCTTTCCAGAATGGCTGAACTTATTTACAGTTGTAGTCACAATACACAAATTTCCCTATTTTCTTTTTTTTTTTTGGAAGGGGCAGGGCAAGGCAATTGGGATTAAGTGATTTGCCCAAGGTCATATGGCTAGTAAGTGTTAAGTGTCTGAGGCCAGATTTAAACTCAGGTCCTCCTGACTCCAGGGCCGGTGCTCTATTCACTGAGCCACCTAGTTATCCCAAAATTTCCCTATTTTCAAATAGACTTTCTAATATTTATCATTTTCTTTCTTTCAGCCTCAACAATCTGATAAAAGTGGTGTGAAATCTTAGAATTGTTTTATTTTACATTTCCTCAGTAAACAGTGATTTGAATTATTTTTGGCTAATGGTGACATGAATTTCTTCTTTAGGAAGATGCATATTCCTATCCTTCAACTACTTTTCAACTGAGAAATAACTTTTATTTTTTTTATAAATTTGAATCAGTTCTTGATATATCTTAGAAATTAGAGTAGTATAAGAGAAAATTGCTAAAAATATTTTCCTTATTTATTTCCTTTCTAATTTTATTAGCATTGCCTTTATTTTTATTTTTTTTACATTTTTATATATTAAAATTATTCACTTTATTTTCTGTGATCCTCTCTATAATATCTGAAATGTAATTTCTTCCTTGCCTTTCTTATTTCAAAGACATCTTCCTTTAGGACTAAGTAATGCATCTATTTGGAGCTTATCTAGTCATACAGTGTGACATACTTCCCTTTACCTAGTTTCTTTGATATCACTTTCCAGTTTTCCCAACAGTTTTTAACAAATGCTGAGATCTTGCTAGTAGCCAGGGTCTTTGGATTTATCAGATCCCAAGGCTACTATGTTTATTTGATTCTGTATGTTATGTACCTTATCTGTTCCACTGATTGACATCTCCATGTTTTAACCAGTACCAAATTATTTTGGTGATAACTTCCTTGTCACATACTTTGTGACCTGGCATCATTAGGTCTCCTTCTTTCCCATTTTTTCCATTATTTCCCTTTTAGATTCTTGATCTTTCATTCCTCCAGAAGTATTTTGCCATCATTTTTCTAGCCCTATAAAGTAATTTAGGTACTTTGATTGGTGTGGAACTGAGCAAGTAAATTAATTTAGGTAGCATTATCATTTTTATTATATTTGCTTAGCTTGCTCATGAGCAATTAATATTTCTCCATTTATTTAGGTCTATTTTTATTTTTGTAAAATATTTTAAATAAATAAAATATTTCTGTAAGAATTTGTCTTTATTTCTGTAGCTATTACTACCCAGCTCACAAAGTACAAACGACACCCCTCAGATCACAAAGAAAAAGCTATTCTGCTAGAAATACTATTGAACAGCAAAATTTCAAAGGGAACATAAAGATAATGAGCCCAAATGTTTCTATCAGTTAGCAACTAAATGAGAGAATTTTTTTTTCTCAATTTCCTTTTATTTCTCCTATCTTTGGTGACTTCCATAGAGTAGGTGAGATTTTTTTGACAATTTATACTGTTAACTTTTAGCAATAAATATTTTAAATGAATAAATGACTTTTGGGGAATCATTTTTATACCGTGGTAACAATGATGTGTTACAACGGGGATAATACTGAGTTTAGAGTCAAAGGACTTGGCTAGGAATACTGTCTTTGTCATTTATTCCTTCTGTAACCCTTTAGTAAGTCCCAACTTCTCTTGATCTTGTTTTCCTCATCTGTAAAATGATCAGGTTGAACTGGAAGGTCTATACTATTTTTTCTTTTTCTATATTGATAAGACTATGAACTTTCTTTGAAGAGCTCCACTGTCCCACTAATCAGAAAAAAAAACCCTCAAATGAGGATGTGATTTATATTCCTCAGGGGGAACAAAGATAGAATGGCAGACAAATTTGCATGTCCAGTTTCTTCCAGTGACTAATTATCTATACATTTATAAAAGAGATATTTACTAATCTTCAAAGAAAAAAAGAATATGAATAATTTTCAAATTATTACTTGCTATTTTTTTTTATGAAAAAAGGACATTTTAATTTCTTGCCATATGTACTGCCTCTGAAGACTTTGGATCATGAGACCTCCAGATATCATACTCTTGGTGATATAACTGGCTCAGCTTAGAAATCACTTCTCTAGGGTCTGTAACATCCTGATTGGTGAATGCAGGGGTCATAAAATAGCTAGCCAGCCCCAGCCATGTTCCATATTCCATCCTAGTCATCTTCTTGCCATCTGTCATCTCCCCCATTCCCAGCTACTTCCTTTTTTTTTTTTTTTTTTAACTTTTGGGTACATGTTTAAAATAGGATTACAACAGTCAAGATGGGCACAATGAGGGGAGGGAGGGTAGAAGGGGCAAAGGGGACTGGCTACTTTGGTCCCACAACCAGTCTTTATAGTTCACAACCTGGAAAGGGTTGTATTAGTTCCTCTTCCCTGATTCCAGAGTGACAAGTAATGTTTCCAAGCTCTCCCCAGGGTTTACAGCAAGGGTCTACCTTTAGAGACACACTTCTCCTTTCCCACCCCTCTACCCCTATCCCATCCAGGCATCATCACTGTGCTTTACTAGTCAACAGGGGGCACCTTAGCCTCTCCTTTCTCCCAGGTGTCTTAGGTATTAGTCAGAAACAGGATGTAGACAGAGGTAGATGGGAGGGGAGAGGGGGCACAGAGCCCTCATTGGCTGTGGGGAGCCCTGGACCCTGGAGCAAGTGGTAGGGCAGGCTGACTCCCAGCTGGAGAGAAGGCACCAAGATAGGAGGAAATCCTTCCCTGGTGCCAGCTTCTCTAAGGCCTACTGAGGTTAGGGGGTATAAAATCAAACTGATGGGCCGAAGTGGGAATGAGGTGCCCCCAAGACAAAGTAGAATAGCACTGAACCCCCACCCCCTCCTCAGGCAAAAGCAAATTAGCCCTCGTCATTGCTGGACTGGCCTGAGCAGCCCCAAGTATGTCCTTCCTGCCTCCCCCCCCCTACTTCAATCTTTCCCAAGCTCCTCCTCCCCACCCCATTCCAAAGGCCCCTGGGATCCGGGGCAGGAAGAGGGCATCCGTAGGGTCTGAGGTTATTTTGGCACCATTGGCCACCTCCTTGTGGGCCCAGAGCTCCTTGTGCTGCTTTTGTCCAAAGCCTTCATCGTAATTGCCTTTATTCTTAAACAGCTGCTGGAAGTGAGGTTTGCAGTAAAACTCTCCATGAAGTGCTGCATAGCTACCCAGACTAAGCTTTGTGTGGCAATGCTTGCAGCAGAAGCAGGAGTTGTGGAAGATGAACTTGTCAGCCACCAGACGCTCCATGGGGTAGACTGCTTTTTGACAAGCTTCACAAGTTTCCTTCACCTGAGCCAAGAGGCTGAATGACTTGGAGCGCTGCACTGTGTTGCCACTAGGGCTGCTGTTGGCTTCCTACATGAGAGGTGGTGGCCTGGGCTTCTCCAGCATCCTGGAACATGGTGAAGGCAAGGATGGGGAGCACAAGGGATGGGGGAGTGTGGCCCTCAGCACTCCAGGCCCAGGCTGGGCCGTCACAGGGGCCAGGGGCAGGAGGTCTGCTTCTGCCCCAGCTTCTTTCTATCTCTTTCTCTGGGAACTTTAATCAAATCAATACTGCCACTGCTCTGGAAAAGGCCTTATGGCTCCACTCACTATTCTGTGATGTTCAAAGTAAAACTCCCTTTCCTGGTCCCTGTTCTTAATATGTGTTATTTCCCCCATTAGAACATAAACTCCTTGAGGGCAGAGACTGTCTCTCTTTTGGACTTTTAACCTGAGTGCTTATCACATGATAGCTTTAAAATACTGATTATTCATCCACCCATCTATTAATTTATTTAATAATTAGTTTGCCTAAGTCATTATTCTTTTACTTCTTCCCATTTTCCCATAATCCTTTCCCTCTTTGTAGTTTCACCAAGAGCAAAAAATTTATACAATAATGATACAAATAAAGATTCATATCTTCTTTTGAGTGTTATCTTCTGTGATACTGTCAATTGAGAATGAATTTTACATTAATACACGTATTTTTCTTTAAAAACCTTGATTAGCTCCATCTCTACAGGGAAATCAGTTCTCATGAACTATGCAATAAGAAATAAGTCCTCATATTGGTGTTAATTTCCAATTTACTTATAAGTGCTAGGATATTTATCAATCTCAGAAAGATAGGAGAAAAGACCTGTTGGAACAAGACTGTATGTACAGATCTCAGTACATCCTAAGGAAGGAATTAGATGATACAGAAGATAAAAATAAGACAAAATTCAATACAAAAATATATCTGTTTTGGATTCCTCTAATTGTTTAACAATGTGAGATTAACAGAAGTCCCTGTTTCCCCTGTAAAAAGTCAAGGTAAAGGACAGATATTACACTGAAGGGCCATATCAGATAGAAGAGTTGAAATACAGTTGAAAATATAATCTAGTCTTGCTCTTAAAAAAGATAGGGAAACACCCAGTTTTGTCCTGTGAATGTTGCCATGGGCTTGGTGACTACATTTCTCAGATTATCAGTTCTAAAATCAATAGAAGTTTTAAGGCATAATCTATTTATGGAACGCTTTGGTCACATTACAAGCTGTTATAAAATAAGGTTTAAAAGCCCAAGCTTTGGCCATTCACAGTTTTCTTTAGAGCACATACAACAAGTGGCTTGACTATTTTTTAAAAAGTTTAAATGACTTAAATTGGACCAACATTCAGGTAGTTCAATGATGTAGACTTTGATTTCTCCTTCTGACTTTAGCTAGTATGGGCTCTGTTCTCAATGCCTACATGTTCATAAAGGTGTCACTGAGATACTTAGTTGTGTAAGGAATAGTATATGTTGCCCTCTAGTGATTCAAATGAACATAGGACAAGTCACATAGTTATTCTCTGCTACTCCACATTCTGTGTAGATTGTCTCTCACTGTACACAGTCTGGGAACATGATTTTCTTTCAGTGTATTTATTCTATTTCATTCTCTCATCCCCTTGGTCTCTTTATTTATTTATTTTTAATTACAGAAAGTTTGATTTGAGCTCTGCTTGCTCACCTTTGTAAAGAAAATTCTCTTCTGTGGAAATTGACTTCCTCTTTTCTATGTCTTTTCACCACAATATTTATTAACCTGGATCCGTTCTCTATTAGAAGATTATTTATTCTCTTCAATTTTTCTTACACTGATACAATGACAAGTAAAATGTAATATCTCATGGGACTTTCTGGGATTACAATAAAAGCAATTTTCATTTATTTCTGATTGATGTTCCAGATTACATTTGCAAACCCCTTGAAGACAAGGAATTAGATCTTATGCCTTTTAGTGTCTATCACAGTGCCTAACGTGGCACCTAACATAGCATTTGCTCAATAGGAAATATTGATATTAGTCTCCTTGCTCTTTGATCATTCTGCAACATTTGACACTAATGATCATTCCTTTCCCACTCCTCTCTTTCCCCTTATTTTTCTGACACAATATATTTCTGTGGTTCATCTTCCTTTTTTTGTTCTCCCAATCTGGGTGATTTTCAAAAACTCTATCCATGATCCTCTTTTTTTTTTTTTTCATCCTCTTCATTCTTCAGGAATTTCACCCATGCTCATGGCTTTGATTACCATCTCAAAAAAGATGAGCCTCTGATTTAACTATCAATCCACATTTACTTCTGTGAACTCTACTTCTCCACTTCCAATTGCCTCCTAGAGCTCTCCACTTGTATGTGCTCTATATGCTGGTACTTTAAACTCTTATACCACCATCCTTCCAGTCACTAGGGCTTGAAACCTCACTCATAATTTCCTATTTCCTTTAGCCCCACCTAATTAGTGGCCAAGTATGATCTATTCTAAATTCACATGATATCTTTCATTCTTCTCCTGCTCTTTTCCCATGCTGCCACACAAGTATTCTCTATTATGTTTTCACTATATGTTGTATAGAAAACTGCCAAGTATGGAATATACTCCTATCACCAACTATTGGAATTTTACATTTTCTTTTAGGAGAACTTCACATAGCACCTGCCCAAAGGAAATTTTCTGATGCCCTAGCCAATGATTTATTCTTCCTCATATTTTCTCATAGAAGTTTCTATCCATATCTTTTAACTTTCTAATTTGTACACTATCATAAATATTTCTGTATGCATCATATCCTTCCTTCTAGATTATAAGTTCCCTGAAGGCAGATGTTATCTCATGTTTCATCTTAATATCATATGACCAGTACCAACAATTTTTTTTTCCACATGGTAGGCACATAATAAATATTTGTTAAATCAATTGTAAAAGCTTAGGAAGTATCTCACATTTTCAAAAATAATATTTGATTCAATAAAAGTACACTATTTTGAGGCCCAGATGATGACAAATTGCATGGAGGCCCAGACGAGGCCTGGTCAATGTGGCCAGAAGTTGATCAACCAACCAAAAAGGCCATTTCCAGGCTTATCACCACAGGGTGGGGATCGGAAGGAGCTGGGTAAGAGACAAAGGCAGGGCCCCTGGCAGGGACAGCAGCTACTCCTGGGACTACCAATCCACAGCCTGGAAATTTTAAAAGTCCCTATTTGAACTTCCAGGGACCAGGATGGCAGAGTGAACCCCCCCCCCCCCCGCTTTGACCCTGAAAACACAGTAATTATTGCCCCAGAGAAAAATTTTAAACAGCAAAGGCTTAGGAACCCCAGAGGAAGGGCATGGCTAAGGTCCTGCCTCAAGATGGGAAAAAAGCATGCTACAAAGCCAAAGATTCTGGAATCCTATTACTGTGAGAGGGAGGAACCAAATTCAGAAGGAGACAGTATTAACTCCACACCCACAGCCAAAGCCTTAACAGGGATTATGAACTGGTCTCAGGCACAGAAAGCATTTTAGGTGAGCTCAAAAAGAACTTTGACATCCTGATTAGAGAGGTAGAAGATAAAATCAACACTTCTTTTAAAATCAAAATTGTGAAATTAGAAAAACATTACAATGAAGAAAACAGCTCCTTAAAAAGAAAAATGTGTGAACTAAAAATGGAATCTGAACATATGGAAAAGGAGCTTCAAAAACTAACTGAGGAAAATAATTTGCTAAAAATTAGAATCAACCAAACTGAAGCTAATAACTCTATGAGGAACCAAGAATTAGTCAAACAAAACATCAAGACTGAAAAATTAGAAAAAGAGGTAAAATATCTCAATAGAAAAATAACTGACCTGGAAAACAGATCCAGGAGAGATAATCTGAGAATTATTGGTCTACCAGAAAATCATGATGAAAAAATGATTCTGGACAATACCTTCCAAGAGCCCATCAAGGAAAACTGCCCTGAGATCTGAGAACCAGAAGGTAAAATAGAAATCAAAAGAATCCACCAGACATCTCCTGAAAGAGATCCCAAATTGAAAAGTCCGTGAAATGTTGTGACCAAATTCGAGAACTATCAGGTAAAGGAGAAAATACTACAAGTGGCCAGAAAGAAACAATTCAGATATCATGGAACCACAGTGAGGATCGCACAGGATCTGGCAGCTTCAATGTTGAGAAATCAGAGGAACTGGAATATGATTTTTTGCAAGGCAAAAGAGCTCAGGTTACAACCAAGGATCACCTATCCAGCAAAACTGAGCATAATCTACCAGGCAAGGAGATGGTCATTCAGTGATATAACAGAATTCTAGACCTTCCTGATGAAAAAGGCAGAGCTCAATGGAAAATTCAATCTCCAATTACAAGACTCAAGGGAGACATAGAAAGGTAAATAAGGAAAAACACACACACACACACACACACACAACTTGTTTGCATCACTATATGGGAAGCTGATGCCTATTAATATCATTAATTCTATACCTATAGCGACATCTAAAAGGAATATAGATAAATAGAGGGTGTGGGTATAAATCACACAAAATGATGATAGAAAATCTTATTAAGGGCTGCAAAAGGACTGCAGTAGAAGAAGAGGAAAGAATGAAGCAGAAAAAAGTAAATGACACCACATAAAAATGCACAAAAACATTATAGTAGAGGGAAAGAAGGGAGGGAGATGAACATTATATGAGCTTTTCCCTCATTGGTTCTGGTGCAAGAAGGGAATGACACAATCAGTAAAGTATGGGATTTTTTTTGAGAAGAGACATAAAACTTATCATAATAGAGGGAAAGAGGGGAGGGAGAGGAGCATTGCATGAGATCTATTCTGATCAATCTTGGTTCAGGGAAGAAATTACGTACTATATTAAGTATAAAAATCTATCATATTCTACAGGCAGTAGGAGGGGGGAAGGGCCACGAAAGGGGGTAGAGATTTAGAAGGGAGGGAAGAAGTAGTAAGGGAGAAGGGTATGAAAAGGAAGAGGGGCTGATAAGAAGGGAATACTGAGGGAGGGTGTGGTCCAAAGGAAAACTCTTAAGAAGGGGAAGGGAGAGGGGTGGCTAGGTGGCAAGTGTAGGCTAGGAGGCACAGTGAATAGAGCACCGGCCCTGAAGTCAGGAGGACCAAAGTTCAAATCCGGCCTCAGACACTTAACACACACACACACACACACACACACACACACACACACAAAACTAGCCGTGTGACCTTGGGGAAGTCACTTAACCCCAATTGCCCTCCAAAAAGGAAAAAAAAAAACAAAAAAAAAAAAAGAAGGGGAAGGGAGAAGGGAAAAATAAAAGCATAAACAGGGGAGGGAATAGGATGGAGGTGAAGACACAGATAATAATCATAGTTGCGAATATGAAAGGGAAGAACTCTCCCATAAAATGGAAGTAGATAGCAGAATGGATTAAAAACCATAATCTTACAATATGCTATTTTCAAGAAACACATATGAAACAGGGGGATACACAGAGGGTAAAGGTAAAAGGGGTAAAAAAAAGTAAAAGAAAGCTAAAAGCTAAAGTTAAAAAAAAAAAGCAGGGGGAGCAATCCTTCTCTCAGACAAAGCAAAATCAAAAATAGACCTAATTAAAAGAGGTAAGTGAGGAAATTATAACCTGTTAAAAGCCACCATTGACAATGGAGCAATATCTTTACTAAACATTTATGCACCAAGTGGTACAGCATCCAAATTCCTAACGGAGAAATTAAGGATGTTAGAGGAAGAAATAGATAGCAAAACTAGACTAGTGGGGGACTTCAATCTCCCCCGCTATGAGCTTGATAAATTTAACCTCAAAGTAAACAAGAATTTAAGGAGGTATATAGAATCTTAGAGAAGACAGATATATAGATAGATATGGTAGACCTCTGGATAAAATTGAATGGAGATAAAAAGGAATATACCTTCTTCTCAGTGGTACATGACACATATACAAAAACTGACCATGTACTAGGGCATAAAAACCTCACAATTCAGTGCAGAAAGGTGTAAATATTAAATGCATCCTTCTCAGATTATGATGCGATCAAAATTATATGTAATAAAGCACCATGGAAGGACAGACTAAAAACTAATTGGAAACTAAATAACTTAAGCCTAAAGAATGAGTGGGTCAAACAAGAAATTATGGAAATAATCTTCATTCAAGAAAATGACAATAATGAGACAATATACCAAAACGTGTGGGATACAGCAAAAGCAGTTCTTGGGGGAAGTTTTATATCCCTGAATGCATACATAAATACTATAGAGAAAATGGAGGTCAATAAATTGGGCATGCAACTGAAAAAGCTAGAAAAAGAACAAATTGAAAATCCCTAATTAAATACTGAAATAGAAATAATAAAACTAAAGGAGAGATTAATAAAATTGAATTTAAGAAAACTATTGAATTAATAAATAAAACAACTAATAAAATTGATAGACCTTTAGCAAATATGATAAAATAAAAAAGAAAGAAGAAAACGAAATTACAAATATCTAGAATGAAAAGGGTGAATCTACCTCCAATGAAGAGGAAATTAAAACAAAATTAGGAATTTTTTTGCACAATTGTATGCACATAAATTTGACAATCTTAGTGAAATGGATGAATATTTACAAAAATACAAGTTGCCCAGACTAAGTGAAGAGAAAGTAAATTACTTAAATAACCCCATCTTAGAAAGAGAAATTGAAGAAGCCATCAACTAAGTCCCTAGGAAAAAAATCTCCAAAGCCATATGACTTTACTAGCGAATTCTACCAAACATTTAAAGAACAATTGACTCCAATACTTTACAAATGATTCAGGGAAATTGGAGAAGGAGTCCAACCAAATTCTTTTTATGACACAAATATGGTACTGATACATAAATTGGGAAGAGACAAAATAGAGAAAGAAAATTACGAACTAATTCCCCTTATGACTATAGATGCAAAATTTCTAAATAAAATATTAGCAAAAAGACCATAGTAAAAAAAAAAAAAAAAAGCTCATAAGTAAAGTAATATGAGCAAGCAAAGGAAGCAAAACAAGCACAGCAATCCAACTTTAGATTCCTTTTTGGGGTACAAAAAGGACCAAAACATGGAACAGCAGGCAGACAACAAAGTCAGAACTCCTGCACCAAAAGCTTCCAAGAAAAATATGAACTAGCTACAGGCCATTGTGGAGCTTAAGAAGGATTTTGAAAACCAAATAAGAGAAGTGGAGGAAAAATTGGGAAGAGAAATGAAAATGATGCAAGAAAATCGTGAAAAGAGAATCAACAGCCTGACAGAAGAAAATAACACCTTAAAAAATAGACTAACTCAAATGGCAGAGGAGGCCCAAAAAGCCAATGAGAAGAAGAATTCCTTAAAAAGCCAAATTTGCCAGATGGAAAAAGAATCTCGAAAGCTCACTGAAGAGAATAATTCCTTCAGAACTAGATTGAAACATATGGAAGCTAATTACCTTATGAGAAATCAAGATACTATTAAATAGAACCAAACAAATGGAAAAAAAATAGAAGGCAACATGAAATATCTCATTGGAAAAACCACTGACCTGGAAAATAGATCCAGGGGAGTTAATTTTAAAATTATCAGACTACCTGAAAGCCATGATCAAAAAAAAAGAACCCAAACATCATCCTTCAAGAAATTCTCAAGGAAAAATGCCCTGATGTTTTAGAATCAGAAGGCAAAATAGAAGTTGAAAGAATTCACCAATCACCTCTTGAAAAGATCCCAAAAAGAAAACTCCTAGGAATGTTATAGCCAGGTTCCAGAGTTCACAGATCAAGGAGAAAATATTACAAGCTGCGAAGAAGAAACAATTTGAATATTGTGGAAACACAATCAGGATTACACAGGGTCTGGCAGGTTCTACACTGAGAGAGCATAGGGCTTGGAATATGATATTCCCGAGGTCAAAGGAAGCCTGGATTAAAACCAAGAATCACCTACCCAGCAAAACTGAGTATAATGTTTCAGGGGAAAATATGGTCATTCAGTGAAAGAGAGGACTTTCAAGCTTTCTTGATAAAAAAAAACAGAGTTGAATAGAAAATTTGACATTCAGATATAAGAAGGAAGAGAAGTAAACAGGGAAAAGATATCATAAGGAACTTATCAAAGTTGAACTATTTATTTTCCTACATGGAAAAATGATAATTGTAACTCATGAAACTTTTCTCAGTATGAGGATAGGTGAAGGGAACATACATACATACATATATATATGTATGTATATGTATATGTATAAATACATACATATGTCTATGTATGAGGGTATATGGGCATATGAATACATATCTGAGTGTGTGTATATATGTGTACAAGTTCACATAGACAGAGGGCACAGGATCAATTGAATAGGAAGTGATGATACCTAAAAGGTGAAATTGAGAGATGAGAGAGGAATAGAATGAGAGGAGGCAGGGAGAGACAGAATAGGGTTAATCATCTCATATAAAAGAGGTAAGGGATAAGTGTTACAATGGAGATGAAGAACAGGAAGGCAAAAGGGAATGGGTCAACCTTACTCTCATTGAATTTGGCTTAGGGAGGGAATGACATACACACTAAATAGGGTATCTCTCCCTACAGGAGAGTAGGGGGGAAGGGGATAAGAAGGGGGATGATAGAGGGAAGGGCAGGTTGGGGGGAAGGTAGTTAGAAACACACACTCTTGAAAAGGGACAGGGTCAAAGTAGAAAATAGAACATGTTGGGGGCAGGATGCGATGGAGGGAAATATAGTCAATCTTTCACAATATATCCACTATGAAAAGTTTTGTGCAGATACACACTTACTATCTATATTGAATTGCTTATCTTCCCAGTAAGGATGGATGATGAAGGAAGAAGGGAAAGAATCTGGAATCCTCAGTTTTAAAATCAAATGTTTAAAAATGCTTATCATTATTATTATTAATATTTTTAATATTATTACATGCAACTTGGAAATAAGATATACAGGCAATGGGGTAAGGATATCCATCTTGCCCTACCAGAAAATGGGAGGAGGGATGAAGGAGGATATAGGAGAGAGCAGATTGGGGGGAGGACTGGATATACAGTGGGATCACTGTTGTGGGGTAGTGGGTAGGGAAAAGACAGGGAGAAAATTTGCAACTCAAAATCTTGTGGAAATGAATGATGTAAACTAAAAATAAACATAAAATTTAATTTAAAAATAATTTAGTTTTTGCTAAGTTTTTACTACTTTTTACTTGTTTAATTTTTACAAACCGGCAAATTATAGACTATTATTTTAGGGCATTAAAACAAATGGAAGGTTTACACAAACTCAAAATGTTTAGAGTAGCATTCTTCTCCAGTCCCTATTCATGACATTTCCACAAAAGATTTCACATTTCAGAACATCTTTTCTTTCTACCTATCAAAGTATTTCCATATAAAACCTGTAAGGATAAATACCAAATATCAGAAAATCTGATTTGTTTTTAAGACATTCCTCAAGAAAAGCTGTTGCTTTGGGTCATATCTCAACAATGAGCAAGTAAATGTCTTTGGTCTAAATCAGAAAAATCTTTCTCAGCACAACACGGGAGAAAGCACAACATAGGGAAAAGTGGATATAATTCTTTACCCAACAAGAATATCTCAGTTGATTATCATCATTTCACTATGGGTATTTTCTTTAGAGCTGGTTAGGGTAAGAAAATGGTAACAAATACCTTTAAAAATGTTTTTGTCAGAAGGGAGATCATATTTGTATCTATTTATGTATTTAAGCTAAAACCATTTGAACAAGAATAGTTGAGAAACTCAATGACTTTCAAAAATTGAAGAGAAAGATTGAAAATAATTTTGAATGTAAGTGCAAAAAGACCAGTTGTTTTTCTATAATATCTGGGATTTTTTTTGACAGGTTGAAAATTTCTTATGAACATGAAATATATAGGGATGCTGACTAGAAAATTCCTTAGAGGACAATGAAAGGTTTGTTTGCTCTTTGAATTGTTAAAAATCTATAAAATTTTCTGTAACTGAGTACAAGTTTAAAAACAAAGCAATAATTAACTAAATGCATATTGAAGAATTTCTGAGCTAAAGGATGGGGAAAGCAACTAAATGTCCTAGTGCATTTTGTCAATGCATTCCTATTGCTCTTATTAAATTAGGTTTGATTTTTAAAGAGACACACCTTAAAAAGTCTTGGTCGAATGAGTTTGTTGAATAATAAAGACGAGGAAAATTTTTTTAAGAGTAGATGCTGAAGCTAGCTTGAAATGACTGAATGTCATAGAAACTCAAAGGAGCAAAAGGAAAATAAAGAAATTACATATTTCAAACTGAAGATAAATTTAATATGATGGCACAATAAAGAGTTAATATTATTCCATTCAATAAAAATAATCAATTCATAATGGGAGAAGTTAGGATAATAAACCAATACCATGTGTTCCTTTAAAAGTTTCAAACCAATTAAGTTGTTATAATACCATGTAATACTAACAAAGTTGCTAAAAAGGGGAAAAATTATTTACTACTTTGTTCTAGGCTCATTAAGCCAAGAGATAGCTTGACTAGCTCATCTTCATCTTCTCTCTATACATTAATTGTAGGCATCTCCTCTCCAATCAAGTTTCTGGATGCTTTTTTTGGTTACCTCTATCATGAAATCCTCGGAAAGTTCAC
>CM053592.1:94261670-94296551 GCA_028646515.1 Pseudochirops corinnae | reverse complement strand
TTGAGAACTTACTTGCTAAAGGCACAAGTTACACTGTATTTTGACTTTCTCTGTTCTGTGAATGTTTGCTGAATAAATGGGGTTTACAATGCTGGTAATCTGAACCTTGGAAGTTGCCTTTGCTTGGCATTATAGCATGAAATATCAGACCTCTATTTGGAGGTAGAAGGGCTTTAGAAGAAGAAATGGATATCTCAGGAGGGAGGATTTACCTTATTCCTCCCTAGCAAGGGAATAGACTAAAAATACAGAGCTCTGTGAAAACTGGGAACCAAGGTTGCAGAAGGGAGAACCTAGAGATTTAGAAACATGTTTGCAAGGAAAACCAATAAAACTAGGGAGAGAGTTAGAGAGAATATGTTTAAGAGATTGGGTTTTACTAACAGGTTGCCAAGTCCTCTTTAAATCTATCATCAATCTCATGCCTGGCCTCTCTCTTCAATTAATGATTCTACCAGTAATATATTTTTCATATACTTATTTAGCCCCTAAAGATCCTTTTGTATGTCATACTTTATTTTTAGATAACCTACATACTTTCTATTGAATGGTTATATTTATACATATACACAAAAAAAGAAAACAAAATCAATTCATTAACGTAATAACTTTTGTTACCTATCTGCTGTGACCCTTCTATACTTTAGAGGACTTGTTCTCTTTGTGTCAGATGTGTAGATTAGCCATAACTGAACAATCCCATCAAGAATTGTGCAGAAATAATTCTAGAAGCATAATATTGGAAATAGACTAACATCTTGCTTTCATTAGTCCCTATTCATTTCCCACTATTGTTGGAAGCTAAGAAAATCTCTTTCTAGTTGTTCTGGCACCAAAAAATTGTTTAAATATTATTACACTAAAAATCATTAGTTTTTTACTGATGCCTGTTTTCATTTTTACTTAGTTAATAATTACAGTATTTTAACTGTCCATATATAATGAACCTTTGTTCTCTTGTATAAATTTCCCATTCTTAATGAAAAGTATTTTTCTACGCCCTTTAAAGACCTTAGGACTTATACTTTTTCAAAAAGCAAAAACAAAACCAAAAAGACCCCATAATCTCTGAAGTATTTTTGATCACATCTTGGATAACTGTACATTGCAGGTCCACCTCATGTGCCATTTTGATGACCAGCACTCTCCACAATTGTCATTTTATTCATGGCAGAATAGCGTGTCATGCATATTTGAAGGTAATATAAAAAGTAATAAATGGAAATTATAATATATCTAATATATATTATAGTATAAATAATAAATGGAAAATATAATACTAATATAGCATTGACAGTACAGTCATTTTGAAGTTCAAATAGGTAAATTCACAGATATTTAATGATAAAACAACTTATAACTCTGGGAATATTCAAGTAAGTGATTTCTATTCATTTAGAAGTTACATAGTCATGGTATAGGAAATTGCCAGCTACTCTCACAATAGGTTAGATGTAAATGGAGAAAAAAGGAATTTTTTTTTTATCCTACATTTATTTCTCTGTCCATGGAAAATCTACTCCCTAGAAACTGTAGTATCTACTCCATTTCCTAAGTACTTCATTTTGTATGAAATTCTTTACTTTTTTTTAAAAAGAGACTCTAAATCATGAAGTACACACACACACACACACACACACACACACACACACGCACACACACACACACACAAAACACAGTACATTTCATCTTTTAGGAAGAATGATATAGTTATCCTGTCTGAGGATAATTTTAACCTTTCTCCATGGAAGATAATTTGTTGAAAATGTAGCCTCCAATTGCAATGTTTCTGATTACAATGTACATGTTTCTATATAATTTTTGTGTCTGTCATTATTTCAGTGAGAGTGCTTGAAAAAACAATTTCTTGAAAGTTTTCATTCTGTTGAGCTGCCAGATTGATTTTTATAGATATTCCAATACGACAAAGGTAAAAACTGAGACAATTATGTCTCCTCTGAGTTTGCTAAAGTGAATTCTTTAGAGTTGATAGGGTGGTATCAAATCACATCCTTGAGCCCCATACTTGGCTCCCAAATAGAGGCTGGGATGGTTCTACCTCTACTTTCATTGTTTATTGTACTCAGTTTTCAAAAGGCAAGATTAGTTCAATGAATACATTTATTAGATGTGATTTGCATTTAAATAGGCAGGATAGAATCCTATGAATAGTGATTCTCTCAAATATTTTTTAATATGTTTGAGAGTGATAGATATAAATGGCAAACAGATTTCTCATAAGCATGATTCTCTACTGTGTTACTCTGGTTTATCTGAGTTCAATATTGGCTCAAGTTTAGTATTTTCATAAGTAACTGAGGCATACAAATGAAACTTGTCTCTTTGTCCAGTGCTTTTGTGACCTATAACTTAGAGGAATTTAACATTTATTTTTAATATCCTGTGCAATGTCAGAGATGTTAGAATTTTTAAAAAACCTAGGAAAATGTTACTCAAAATATTTAAAATATGATAGATTATAAAAAAAAGTATAGGGGAGCTTTAATTGTTTACAATAACTGTCCATCCTACTCATTTAGTAATTAAATATTGCCTGTCATTCCTTGGATTATTTTCTTTATTGTTTAAATTTTCATGTGTATGTATGTATAGAGGATGGGATGCTGTTCATCTTTGAAATGAAGAAAAACTGGTATGCCATAGGCAGAAAATAATAGAGGATAAGATATCCAGGAATCCATATGCAAAAACAACTAGGAAGAAGTGGGGGAAAACAAGAGCTCAGAAATCTGTACAGACATACCCCACATCATATTGCCTTGGTAAACAATATTTTGTAATGATATCATTAATGTATTATATAACTAATCCTTCTAATATTGCCATTGCTATTATGTTGGTTGGCCAGCCATTCATTTAACATATTCTTCTTATATTATATAAATGATAGCAATATGAAATAATGGTACATATGACATCATTTCACCTATTGAAAGGAGGTCACAAATTATGCATATTTACTAGGTGACCTAAAGTCCTACTAAACAAATGATTTTAATTTTTTCTTTTGCTTTTTTGAAGGGGGAAGGTAGCGCAATTGGGGTTAAGTGACTTGCCCAATGCCACACGGCTAGTAAGTATTAAGTGTCTGAGGCTGGATTTGAACTCAGGTACTCTTGACTCCAGGACCAGTGCTCTATTCACTGCACCACCCAGCCACCCATGATTTTAATTTTTGACATGGTTATTAGAATATTGTTTAGTCAGCTATGGCCCAATGGAAAGAAAGCTATCTTCTAAGAGCCTGGGAGACCTGGGTTCAAGTCAAGCTTTTGACTGTAATGGTAATTAATTTAAGCTTGAAGACCCCTTTTTGTTATGTCAAGTAAGCAGGTATTTAGCCCTTAGTAACTAATCAAACTTTAGTGGCTAAGAGACAGAGGGCATGAACTCTGTCTCCTGTTGCTGACATAACAGGAAGGGTTTGGTTGAAACAGGAAGCCAATGCTTTGTATGTATATAGAAGAGTCCCAGAGAGCAACAGTAAGAATCAAGAATTTTTTCTCCTGGCAGGCTTCTGGTGGAGGAAGCAGAATGTTCCCAGCATCTGAAAGCTGGGCTGCTACTTGCTGGACTGAGAAATGAGTTGGAGTTTTCTATGAAGCTGCCTGGAAGGCTAAGATTTCTTCTGGGTCTTAGGGCCAGCTGAACTTCTGGAGGACTGAAGAAGCATGACTGGAATAAGACCTTGTTTGTTTGTGGCTTTGTTGATCCTTGAGTTCCTGGGAACAGGAATTGTGGAGGTTTCAAGATGTGCTGGACCCTGTGAACTTCAATGTGTAGCAGGAACTGCCCAGAGTACTGGAGAAGAACCTGGGAGCTGTCT
This sequence comes from Pseudochirops corinnae, assembly GCA_028646515.1. Taxonomy (NCBI): domain Eukaryota; kingdom Metazoa; phylum Chordata; class Mammalia; order Diprotodontia; family Pseudocheiridae; genus Pseudochirops; species Pseudochirops corinnae. The sequence goes on along the minus strand of CM053592.1, from coordinate 94,292,704 downwards.
GCCTCTGAATCCAGGTGACTGTTTGGTGGATTCAGGTAGGAGCTGGGACCATGGAAGGGGATCCAGGGAATCTGAGAGACCACTCCCAGTCAAGATGAAGAAAAAGGCCTCTCCTTGGATATTGAATGCAGTGATGGAATTGGAGTTTATTAGAGACTGAGGGGTAGAGAGTTTGTATCATTTTCTAATGATTGTATTTAGTGATTAACGATACTTAATGACTGATTGCTAGATAACTGATTGATTAAGTTAACTCATGATTGCCCCTTGAGTGGAAGACTGACTTGTATTGTACAATGATTGAATGATTAAGTAAAGAAGATTTCCCCCTTAGGAACACCAGATGATTGTTCTTTTGTTCTTTGTTCTAAATACTGTGGTCACTTTGGTGAAAACTATGTAGCCATTCTAATGTTAAACTGTTGTGAATACTATATTGTGATTTTCTGTGATATGATGTAATATTGTGAATATTTTATTGTGATTTTTTGTGAATGTTTGCCTTGATTTGTTATGGAATAAATGGAGTGTTCACTATACTGTGTAATCAGAACTTTAAAAGCTGTTCACGGTAGCATTCATGGGAAGCTGCTCATGCATAGCATTATGTTGACATATTCTGGTTCTGTCACTGTGGGTAAATCACATAAACCCCAGTGCTTTACACTAGGAGTGTCAAGTTCCTTGCCATAGAACTTCCCAATATACCTTTAAACAGATTAAAATCTGATGGGTAAACTTGCCAAAATAATAAAAATACAGTGCATCATCACAGATTATGTTAATTTCTCATTTTCTAAGTCAAACATATGGCTATCAGGATCTGTTCATATTTGAATTCGACACCATTGCAATCTATGACAACTCTCTATATTCGCTAAGAGTATAAATTAAAGGGAAGGTGCTGACCTGCTTTAGTAGAGGGAGTTTCCTCACCCAACAGTTCCCCACGTTATTGAAATTAAAGGCCCTATCCCTAGCTCCATCCTTATTCAACTATTAACATAGGGTGATGCTATAGTCATAACATAAAGTTACATCACTTTTAGTAAAGTTTTTGATGAAGTTTACTATACTGTTCTTTTTGATGAGAGAGAGACCTGTGTGCTGTTATTAAGTGAATTCAGTCACTTTAGTGGCTGTAGTGGCTATGATACAAAAAATTCAGTACCTTCTGGCCAACCCAATCATAAACCTCTCTCTGACCTTATCTAGGATGGACCTAGAAATAATTGGACTAGATATTTTTCAAGTCCCTTCCAGGTCTAAGTCTTATCTGGAACTCAATATTCCTATGAGTATAAAAGGATTTCAAGTCATGGGAGAAATGATTTAAGAACTTGGGAAATGTTTACCTTGGGTAATAGAAGACTTAAGGTTAACAACATAGCTATTTTCTTTTTTTTCTTTTTTGCTTTTTGGAGGGGGAAGGTAGGGCAATTGAGGTTAAATGACTTGCCCACAGTCACATGGCTAGTTTTGTGTTAAGTGTCTGAGGCTGGATTTGAACTCAGGTACTCCTAACTCCAGGGCCAGTGCTCTATTCACTGCACCACCTAGCCACCATATAGCTATTTTCTTAAAGAAAATATTTTTATTCATATGTTTTGCTTTTAGATCCTTATATTTTCTAGTGAAGCCATTCTACCTTGTAAGAAAGCCATTCCTTATAACATAAAATAAAATGAAAAAAAAAAATAGTTCAGCAAAGCTTTAAATGCATGGGGAAAATCTAATATTATTGGTAGTCTTTCAAACCCAAAATCTCATACATTTGCAAAGAAAGGAGGGAAGTAGCTTTTCATATCGCTTCATTGGGGTAAAGCTTTGATATTATAATCACAGCATTCAGTATCATTTTTTCCTTTTTCCACATGCATTGTTGTAGTCATGTATATTATGTTGGTTCTGCTTCATGTCACATTTGTCTTTCCATGCTTCTTTGTATTTTATCATATTAGTCATTTCTTTTAGGACAGTCATATTTAATTAATTCATGTACCATGGCTTGTTTAGCCATTTTCTGATCAATGACGTGTTTCCAGTTCTTTGCTACTATAAGAAATGCTGCTATAAATATTTTGGTAAACTTAGATATATTCCTACCATTCAAATCAGTGGGTCAAAAGTTATGGACATTTTAGAAACCTTTTTTGCATAATTCCAAATAGTTTTCCAAAATGACTACACCAGTTTATAGCACCACCCAACACTATGCATATGCATATAAATATATCTGTCTTTTGACAACCCTTCAAAAACCGATCTTTTTCTTTTGTCATTTTTGCTAATTGACTGAGTGAAAGGTGAATCCTCAGGATTGTTTTTCTTTTTATTTTTCTATTAGTAATGATGTGGAATACTTTTTCATATGATTAGCAATAGTTTGCAGTTTTTTTGAGAACTGTTTATTCATAACCTTTGTCACATGTACAGTCTACATATGCCTATATATGTGTATGTATATATACACACATATATCATCTATGTATCTATCCATCTATCATCTATCTATTCATCCATCCATTTATCTACCTATCAATCTATCTATCTATCTATCTTGGATATTAAAATCTTGTCTGACATGTGTAGACCCACAGTTTTTCCCCAGACTTCTTATTCTATTGAACTGAACTTGCTCAAACTAAATTTCACAAATTCAGTTTCACATAATTTAAATTATTTTTTTATCCTCTGTAATAAGGAAATCCTTGTTTGATTGAGATCACAACACCCAACTGGAGATACAAAATGTATCTGACCTAGTTCTCTTCACATTTAAAGATTGTAAGACTTTTAACATTCAGTTCATATCTATTTGGAGTTTTATTGTGATATATACTGTAAGATTATGGTCCAAACCTAATTTCTACCAGAATGCTTTCTTATTTGCCCAGAAATTCAGTAAAATAGGGAGCTCTTCCATGGATAATTTCTCTTTTGTACTTATTGAATATTGGGTTATTGAGTTAAATTATTTCTGATTTTTCTGATTCTTAGCACAGTCCCATCCATGCTTAGCACACTAACTGGCACATAATAAATACTTGATCAATTCTTGTTGACTTGCCTTGACTCTGCTTGACTTTTCTTTGTCTAATTTTTTCTATTGATTTAATTTTCTATTTTTAACAAGAACCAGTTTTGATGATAATTAAATAATTTGAAATCCAGAAGTAGTATTACTCCTTCATTTCTACTTTTCCCCCTTGTTTTTTTTTTCATGTTTGTATACAAGTTTTGTTATTATTTTATCTAGCTATGTAAAGTATCTTCTGGGTAATTTGATTACTATAGCACTAACTTTATAAATTAATTTAAGTAGTATTGAAATTTTATCATATGAGTCTGATCATGGACAAATTATTCTTTCAATTTTTTTCCCCCTTTCAGGTGGCATAGTGAATAGTGAGCTTACCCTAGAACCAGTTTTTCTAGGAAACTCTCATTATTAATAAGTAGGAATTACACGTGAGTCCAATCCCCATCCCACTCTTCACAGATATTTAATGTATTTTGATAAATTGATTAATGATCTTAGAAAAAACATGGATAGACTTGCATGAAATAATGAAGAGCACAATGAACAGAACCAAAAGAATGTTGCATATAGTAACAATAATATTGTTTTAACAACAGTTTTGAGTGCCTAAGTCATTTTGACTATTATAAACATCCAAATTAACTACAAAGGACATATGAAGGAAGATACTATCTGTATCCAGAGAAAGAACTTATAAATAGATGTATAGGATAGTTTTACACATGTATTACATATAGATATTTGTGAATAATGGTAGCTATCTCTAGGTTAGGGGAAGAGAAGAAAAGGAAAAAAAAGGTGAACAAAGAAAGTAATGTAACTATTATATATTTAAAAGGAATAGCAAGTTGTGCATAATGGATTTGCAGTTTGATAGTACAATCATCTTTTTTTTTGTATTTTAATATGTTATAGAAATACTTGTTTTATTTTATTTATTTTTTCTTTTTTGGAGGGAGGAAGGCAGGGCAGTTGAGGTTAAATGACTTGCTTAAGGTCACATGGCTAGTAAATGTTAACTGTCTGAAGCTGGATTTGAACTCGGGGCTGACTCCTGACTCTAGGGCTGGTGCTCTATTCACTGTACCACCTATCCACCCCAATGCTTGTTTTATTTAAGTTCAGAATAAAATAAAAAAATTTTTAAAAATTAAATAAATTAAAAGTGAGAAAATTAGTATGAATTAATTAGCAGATACATTATGAATTTTTTTTTACAGGACCTCCCTTTATATTCTCCTCTGGATTTTGTTATTGCTATATAGATATGTTGTTTATCTGTATAGGTCTATTTTACACCCTGTTGCTTTGCTGAAACTATTTTTAAAGTAATTACTCCCTGATTTACTAGGAGTTTCTAACTAAGCTTCATGTCATCAGAAATCTGCTGGGATAGTTTTCTGGTATTTCAAAGACTTATGTGGAAAAAAAAAATTAGTTGATTGCTTCTATGTAGATGTAAAGGTCTGGACTAATAATGGGTAGAATCACAGTGATATCCATTTCTATTTGATATAAAGAAGAATTTTTCAACAAGCAGAGCTAATAAAAATAGAATAGGTTGCCTGGTAAAATGATTATGTTGCTACTCCAGCATTAGCTGAATGGCCATCTCTCAGTAATGTTATAAATTGGATATTTGAATGGAGTATGTTAGGCTAGATAACTTGTAAGATCCCTTCTAACAATAAGAATGTATGGTCTGCTAAAATTTCACCACCATGATATAATTCTGTTTTTATCAAATATTTTTTCCTTTAAAGAAAACAATAACTTTCCTCAAACTCATTCCCCTTACAGGTTTTTTTCCCCTACTTTTTGGCAAGCAAGGAAAGTATCTATGTGCATTTGTTTTTTATACAGCTTTGAAGTCGACCTTGAATTTGAGAATCTACTAGAAATGACAACTAGCATTAGGTGAGAACCTGCTTTCATAAGCATTATCTCAAAATGCCATTTTAGATAATGCACAAAAAGTATGAAATTGACACAAAACAGTTTGACTTGAATTGTAATCCTGATAAGAAAAGATTTTTTCCTTTGCTTTTTACTCCTTGAAATAGAATTCCTTGAGTTTCTTATAATGAAGATCTTTCAGATGCATATATGTGCATATATGTATATGCATGTATACAGATATGTTTATATAAGTATATAGGTGTGTACATATATATATACACATACATATATACACACACTTCTATACAGGCCTATTTTGATTTAAAAGTAAATTTTAAATTACATTTAAACATAAAATTCTTGAAAATACAGAGAAGAATTTTCAAAATATAGTAAAAGGAGGAAATTGGCTGACTTTGATATCCTATGTCTTTCTCTCACAACATTCCCTAAAACAATTATTTTGAGATTCTCTTTTGCTTTCTCCCTTTCAAATCTTTTTGGCTATGATGAAAATAATCCTACATGGAAGTCAGATTTGAGATTTTGTAATTATTTCTTGCTTCATAAGAGTTATTTTTAATGTGGGAATATATGTTGATGTTAAAAAAAAAAAAGCAGGACCAATAAGACAAAATGTCTCAAGTCATCATTTATAATGAATTACCTTTACCCCACCCAACTGTGGGGCAGGCAGAGAAGCATGCAAACATATAGAAGACTGTAGGTTCTGAAAAAGATGCTTCAATCCAGAATTTAAATTACTAATATGGTACATACTTCTTTATACAAACCTGGAATTAAAACTAAGTTGAACAGTTGGACATGAAAAATTGAAACTAGAAATAAAAAGAAAGATTGTTTTAGATGTTGGAATCACGTCAAAATTGAGGCATGGGTAAAAAAGTTATTTTTGTGCCTTAACTTCTATGGCAAAAGATGAGAATATTTTGCTTGTTCAGGTGTTGTAACTCAGTCTGAATCTTCCCTGATTTGGGGACTGAGATGATGAATGTGTATATTCTGAATAAAATTAGAGAACATTTGTTCTGGAGCCAAATTACTTTGTTCTTTGTTGATTATTACACAGCTATTGCTAGAAAAAGAAACATGCCCATGGGAGGTGACTGTGGGTGAAATGATATATTTTTTTTTCTTGACAAAGTAGGAATAGAATGCTGTGAAGTGCACTTAATAAGATTTTGCTGTTTGTGAAAAGAATGGCTGATTTGCAAAATCTACCTCTGTCAAGTCTGTTTAAATGCCAGAAGGCACAGCCACATTCTTTTGTGGAGACAATGTGCCCTGTGGAATCTTCTAGGCAATGACATCTCATCTAGTGAATATACATCATTAACAAATTGAATATGTTTACATTTGCACCACAGATTTAAATTTAGAATCACCAGAAGGAAGAACTTTTGCTCCATAGTAGTCTGAAGGATTGGTTTCATAGTTGTTCTTGAAGACTTGCTTGCTATAAGCAATTTTTGCTGCTGAATAGATTTTCAGAGAAATTAAATGAATGAACCAATGAGCATAGTTCAAAAGAACTGTGGTGCCCAGGCCCTGACTTATGGAACTGAGACATGCTCAGTTCCATGAATGTGATCAGAATTCATATGTAGAAAAAGGATTCAGGATCATGTCCAGATACTTTACAAACAGCCTGAAAGTAGGTAGTTTCTCTTAAAAATAAAATACTCTTTGACAAAAAAATACATAAACAATGAATTGAAAACAAGAATAACTCCCTTCAGTGCCTTTGATTTAGAATTACATAGCTGGTTGTCATGAGAAAACAGATGTGATTGAGTCTTGCCTTTGGCAATTATAACTTACATGACCTTGAGCAAGTTATGTAACATCCCAAGACTTAGTTTCCTCACATGCAAAATGAGGAGACTGAATTACAAGAGGTCTCTAGGATCCCTTCCAGATCTGTATTTATGATCCTAGGAAATGTGCATGAAAACTATCCTGTGTCAGTGACCTGTAATTACCAATCACTCTTCATGTGTTTGATTAAAATAGATTGTTTTCTTAATTTACCTACCCCATATAAGACCAAGTTAAAACAATTAATGTAGATCTTTCCTTGGGGTTTTGTGATTCCTTAGGTATAGTGTATATACATACATGCATGTATATATACATGTGTATACCTAAATGTAATTCTGTTATCTATGATTCTCTCAATGTGTGAATGTATCAGCAAGCACCCTAGCATATCCAGGATGGTTGCTAGCACAGGTTCTTAGGTCTGCTTTTCTTAAGGAAAGCAACTCAAAATGGGTTAACAATCTTACTTTAATTAATGAAACATGTATCATTTACCTAGTTCAGGGGAAAAAGTCAGCACCCTGAACTTTGGAGAATACAAACAAGTTACAAGCAGAAGTTGCAAGCAGACAAAGAAACAGATCAGCAGAGGGGCTTCCAGTCATCTGACCATTACATCCATACCTAGTTAGTTACCAAAAAGGGAAGTACCAACATCTGGGTTTTTCAAAGCCAGGGGGCTCAACGGCTTCCCAGAGTCTCATCTGGCCAAATCATACAACTCTTTCCAAAGTGAGCCCCAAAGCAAAAACTCACACCAGGGTGTATATATAGCCTTCTCTTGGATCAGAGAATGTCACAGCCCTCTTGACCAACTGCTCAATCACAAAGTAATAAAGTGTGGGCATTCCTGAAGAACAAGCCTCCTGCCACAGACTCCATGTGGCCACATTCAGCCTATTAGGGGGCAGAGTATATTTTCAAATCGGGGAAGGTTCTCAGAGTCACTTAAGCCACTTAAGCAAAGGGCCTAGGGGCAGGGAAGATCTTCAGATTCCCATAACAGTGTATTTTGCTGAAGCAGATAGTCTTTATGACTTATGGTACCCAAATAATTAATCCAGTCATGACCTGATATGAAGGTCTAGTGAATTTTACATGGTAATTGCTTAATTAATGGTTGTTTAATTGAAACCATATTCATTAATTGATGAAATGCTGATGAATTAACTAATTTGTCAAATCTGGCCTCAGACACTTAATAACAGTGTGACCCTGAGCAAGTTCTTTATCCTCTATCTGATTAATTTTCCTCATCTATAAAATGGGCATAATAATAGCATCTACAACCCAGGAGTATTGCAAGGATAAAATGAGATGACATTTATCAAACGCTCTTCATACCTTCAAACGCTATCTGACTGATAGCTATTATTGATCCATATTGCAATGTCTAAATGTAGTGTCTATACTTTTTTTCCTCAAACATCTGCAATCTAGTCAAGGCATATACATAATCTGGCTTCCTTGTTCTTTGTTGTTCCTCCACCAACATTATATCTGTTGGGCAATATATTGTAATGGAAAGAACATTGAACTAAAAAACCATAAACTTTGATTCTTATTATGAATTTGCCAGTGGCTGTTTTGTGTAAAATACTTAATCTCTCTGGGCCTCAATTCCTTTTCTTGAAAAATGAAGAGTTTACATTAATTGGTCTCTTAGGTCCCTTCTTCTAGTTCCAACATTCAAAGCCTATTACAAATCTTACCATAATTACTTTCATTTATATAAATTCTTTTCCTTTGAGAATTTCAAGGTGTTTTATAAACTTTGAAAGTAATAAAAAAAAAAAAACAAATTTGTGAAATAGTATGAAGAATAACACACACTTCTATTATCTTTTTAGAAATTGTTTATTCATTGGTCCATACTCTTGTAATATTTTTGGAGTGAGATCATTTCCTTCTGACTAGTACAGAATCAGCCAGACCATAAAATCCTGGTGTGACTAATTCCCCGGCCCTGATGAATACATACATACTCCACTGCACTATAGAGACTCAGATACATTGGTCCCCCTGCTTATTTGTTGTTGAGACAGCTCTGTATGTGAATTGGACAGATTTGTTATATTATCTTTGCGTTTGATTCCACTAAGGTTATATTGATTCAGTCTGTATCTGACTTTGCTAATATTGTTTGTGGTAACATATTAGCATTTGGCTAACATAACATTTCTTGTTATGAATTGTATTGTTAGAAAGAAGAATTCACAGAATCATGTCATTCACTCTTCTTTTTTTTTTTTAAACATTCCTCAGTACCAGACTATTTCATATGACAAATTCAATTCATTAAAAAAAAACCAACAACCAACAATTTGGGAAACACTTATTGTGTATGTACAATGTACAAGGCATTAAGTAATGTACATGCATAGGTGAAAGTTGACAGAGTCCTTGCCTTCAAGGATCTTACAGTTGGTGGGGGTAAAGGGACATTTTTTTTTTTTTTGCTTTACTGATTCGATGTTTCTTTGTTAGTGAGAAAGGTATATGGAGTTGGCAAAACAACTCTAGACTGTGTCATTTTGATTTTTTAATTCTTTCCAGTTTCTTTCATCCTCTGATCCCCTGGATATTGCTAATTCTATGTAAATGGAAGAATAATCTAATCAGATAAAAGAGACTATATTTTAGTAAACAATCCAATTAAATCATATTTTCCCCCACATCCTTGCAATTATCTTTTGCATCTCTTGGACTAATGAGTAGAAGTGAACCCTAATATAATCCTTAAAAAAGCACCAGTTAGTACCAAAATTATCAATATTAATTTTAGAGGCAAAGCTCCACCAGCCTCAGCACCTCGGAAGACTACATATGAATTATTGTTCATATTTTCATAATTTAGAAAAAACCATAAGTAATCTGGAGTTTGAGGGCAAACTAAGATACTAAGAAATATTCCACATGAAGATCGGTTGACAGAACTGGGATCTTTAACTTGGAGAAAAAGAAAAAATAAAGTATAATAAAATAAAAAAAATAAAAAATTCAGTCTTGTTTGAAAGAGGGACTAGACCTGTTTTCTTTGGCTCCAGAGGGAAGAACTAGCAGTGGTAAGGAGACTCAATTTTGGTGTAAAGAAAGTTTTCTAAAAATTAGACTATCCAATGTGGGATGGATTGTCTTAGGAGGAATCTAGTAAAGAGTCCCCTTACTGGAGGACTTTAAAATGAGACTATCACATTGGCTGAGGATTTTGTGGAAGGAGTTCTTAGTGAAAGGTATAGATTGAACTAGGTAGCCTCTGAAGGACTAGGTTCTTACTCTAAAACTGATTCTGAGCAAATAACTCTTCTTTTCCAACTTTCAATTTTTGAAAATAACCTATTTGATTAGTAGTGAGAAATCCCTAACACAAGTCTCAGTGATTCTGGTAAGCAAATGTTAGGGAAAGCAAGTTTAACTTGGTACCCCTCAGAATTGACAAGTCTGTGTTCATTTCCCGTATTTTGTAATTGCTGATTTGATTTCACTTAGAGTTGTTGTGGTCCCTATCTATGAATTTTACGGTACTGATACACTTTGATCTACATTTTATTGTCCACTTGTGTTTTAGATCCTTCTCTTACTTCTAGTTGATTTCAGGCAGCAATGACAGTTTATGGACTATATCTAATTTCCTTCTTTCTTTTTTAAAAAGCTCTTTCCTCCGTCTTCCAGCTGACTATGCTTGGAAGTGAGGATAAGTGGGAGGACAAGAGGAACATAATTACATGAGGCTGCATAAAGTAACACTTGCTCTAAGCACCTGTCATTTTTGTAGAGGTTTTGTGCTCTATCCATCTGCAATTTTGATGACATCTTCCATTTCTCTGAATATTTGGTTAGTTTCCTACTGGAGTGGTGTTACTATGAGTAATTATCTTCCCACATCAGACAGATATAAGAGGCTTAGATTTGAGATGGCTACAACACAACAGAATGAGGAATATAAGATCTTTTAAGAGTGAAATAGAATCACATTTTTTTTTTTTTTTTGCTTTTTGGAGGGCAATTGGGGTTAAGTGACTTGCCCAAAGTCACATGGCTAGTTTTTGTGTCAAGTGTCTGAGGCCGGATTTGAACTCAGGTCCTCCTGACTCCAGGGCCGGTGCTCTATTCACTGTGCCACCTAGCTGCCCCTAGAATCATGTTTTCAAAAGACAGAAACAAGTGATTCTCTTCCTATGTGTATGAATCAGTGAAAAGAGATATGCTGAAAAACAAAAACAATGAACTCCAAACTAACCAAAAAACTTCCTTACCACTCTTCTATATATATGCATATAGTTTTTTCTTATTTCCACGGTAAAATTTCATCTTGTTTTGGCATATGTATTGCTTTTCTTTTCTTTTGGGTTATTGTTGCACCAAGATGATTCATACACTTGAAAAGATATGATTATTGATGAGTATCCTAGCATATTTATTTGACCAGGTCAGTCCCTAACTGTCCTTTTATTACTTAAAGAAAAAACAAACACTTCATATTATTATATGGATTATTAAATCCATTTTATTTTATTTATATTTTTTTTACTTATATACATATATACATATAATTATATTATTTTATTTATATTTTATTTATTTATATTACCATGCATAATTTATAGTTCTTTATGATAATCAGTTAATATATCTTAACATCATTGAAAATTTGATATTTTTATTTTGGAGAGAGTATAGTATTTCTGTGAAACTATACCTTTAAAAAAGCAGAGTAATTTAGATTTCTCTGTGATGGCATGGAAAGTGAATAATGCAGCTTCTCAATTTACGGTTTTAACTAGTAGCTGATCTCTTTTACAAGGCACCATTATTTAAGCCAATTGTGTAGTAGTGGTGTATTTTTTTTTTAAAGACATAATTTACAGTGACACTAAAACACTTACCACTTACTCCTTAATCTTACAGCACTTACAGTTTTGAGGTTCTGGTGATCCTTAATGCTTTATATCAACTCAATTGAAATGCATTCTTTTTCAATTCTTATGGTTTCACTTTTAATAATGGTCCTTTTAAGAATGTTAGAGTAATTGAATACATGACAGTCAGTATAGTTCAAGGTAGTTTATTATCATCAACTATTAAATGTTTCTTTCTTCTTTCTAATTTGTGTCCTTTATTGACAGAAAACATGGGTGGCTCAAGTGTTGGTGGAAATGTTTGATATTCTTGGGGCCCAACTAATTATCTTATTCCATTCTAGAAAGAAACTCCCTCATTAACTTGCTGATATATAATCTTTTGGAAGATGCTTGTCAACTTTTTTTCATCATTGTCTAATATTTTTTGAAGATTTCTTTTAGGAAGGAAATTCTACAGACTTGAAAGAATTACTGACCCATTTTCTCTCTTCTCTTCTAATGCATATGAAATCTAGTGGCATCAGACTAAAAAGAATAGAAGGAGTCTCAGACACACCACCAAGTCCTCCCCAAATAGTATCAAGAAATGCTTTCCAAACATAAACCACCTTATAGTTTTCTACTCTCTATTTAAAAGTTGCCATTGATTGAGGCTGGGGGCAGACCCTACTTCCTGAAGTTGCCCATTCTAGTTTTGGAAAACTAATGTATGTAAGTATAAGTTTCTTGAGAACAGAGATTTTCTCATACTTGTGAACAAAATGAGTGTTTAATAACATTTATTCAATGTTTAATCTGAAAGCTTTCTTTTCATTGAGTTCCTATTTGTAAAGATACTGGTAGGTAAGTGGAGAAGGAAAGGAGAGAAAAAAAAGTATTTCACTTCTCCTTTTTATTCTTAAACGATTGGAGATAGTCTAGTACAATGGAAAGAGCACTGAACTGAAAGTAGGAAACCTAGGTTTGAATTTATGCTCTTTCACTGATTAACTATGTGACCTTAGGCAAGTCACTTTGTTATCCTTTATCTATTTCCTCATCTGCAAAATGGATAACTTGAATCTGATGATCTCCTGACTTCTAGCTATAAAATTCTAGAACTTTAAAAACATGAAAATAGTACTAGCTACTCAGCACTTAGCTGCAATATCAATAAAAACTAAGATTATCTATTCTGGACCAAAATAAAACATCAGCCCTGATTTCATTGTACCTCTGGGGGCTGCCCCTTTAGATTCTTTCCTTTATATTTCTTCCAACAGAACACAACTAACATGTCACAAGCTGAATATTTCTGGAATGATGTTTCCTTTTTTGCAGAATGTTCATGAGATTCATATTGTACTTGATAGAAAAATAAAAGCCAATAGCTTGGTCTGTGTAAACTTTCATGTAAATATTGAGAATATCAAATATTTTAATAGGTATATGGAGATGAAACAGTTGAAATATCTTAAATTATTAATAAAATGCATCAAGTAGAGGATGTCATTATGTCTGACCTCTAAATTAGAAAGCCAAGGAAGGGAAAGTTAAAAGATCATTCAATAATATTGATGTTGATTAGTTACCTTTAATTGAATATACAATTATTCAATCAAAAAACTTCTTTTAAATACTTATCACGTTCCAGACACTATTCTATGTACTGGGGATTTAAAAAAAATAAGTTAGTGCCTGCTCTCAGGGGAGTTTATGGTCTAGAGAGGGAGTGGGGGGCAGAGAGACCAACAAATGCCTTATGAAAGTATGTTTGTGTATGAGTGTTTGTTATACATGTATAAACAAAGTGGTATATGCCAAATAAGGTTATTTGGGAGGGGGAGCAGCATTTGCAGTTGAGAGGTAGCTCGTGAAAATGAGTCTGGAAGACCAGGTATTTTAAGAAACAGAAGTAAATAGAAGAGTATAGTACAGGCATGGGGGACAGTCAGTCCCCTATAGATAATGGAAATGGAATGTCATTCATTAGAGGAACAGGAAATGGGCCAGTTTGATTGGACTATGGGGAGCATGAAGAAACATGATGTTTAATAAGGCTTGAAAAAGTAGATTGGTGCCAGGTTTGAAGAATTTTAAATACTAAGCAAGGGGTTTCAATATAGTAGGTTCCAGAGGAAAGACGAAGTCACTGGAGTTTATTGAGGAATGAGTGCTATGGTCAGAGCCCTACTTTAGGAAAAAAAAAAATATTCTTGTTAGATTTGTGGACAATGGACAAGTATTGGCAACATGTTTACTCTCCACCTTCTGTGAAAGTATGCTCCTGAAACACTGATGTAGGGAAAAGATGGCTAATCTGTTGTTGCTGTTGCTGCTGTTTTGTTGCATAGGGAAGGGAATTGAATATATGTTTAAGAAAAATCCCAGTGATAATCTGCTATATTAACAGAATTTAATGATAATGTTGAAGTATTACCTTTAAAGAATTCCATTTAAGCATGTTTTGCCTTAAACACCTAATATATGCACCTGTCTTTTACCATGTAGCATAAATGTATTTCCATAGTGTTTATAGTAAAATACATTTTCTTATATTAAATCATATTTTCTTTTGATTCTCAATATGAAATTACAACTGTATGTCCATAGACCATGTAACTTACTCTGACAGCATGGCTTTAATAGCTAAAATTTTTATGACACCTTAATGTTTGTAAAGTAAAAGAAAATGAAGTTTTTGAAGTGCTTTACATATACTATTCCATTAATTAATCAGTCAGTCATAAGCATATATTAAACACCTACTATGTGGCAGGCATTTTACTAGGCACTAGAAATGCCAAGAAAGGTGAAAGATAGTCACTGTCCACGAGGACCTCATAATCTAATGAGAAAAACAATACACAAACAACTATGTGCAACGAAGCTGTATATAGAATAAACAGGAAGTAGACAATGGAGGAAGGGTACTAGAACTAAGAGGTATTAGAAAAGGTTTCCTGAAGAAGTTGAGATTTTAGCTAGGACTTGAAGGAAGCCAAGGAAACTAGGAGGCAGAGATGAAGAGGGAGAACATTCAATGTTTGGGGACACAGTGAAACTGAACCAAGAGATAAAATATCTTGTTCATGGAACAACAAGGATGCCAATGTCACTAGATTGAAGAATACATGGTGGAGTGTCAGGTGTGAGAAAGCTCAAAAGGTGGGGAGGTAGGCTAGGTTGTGAAGAGTTTTGAATGGGAAACAGAGGGGTTTATATTTGGTACTGTAAGTGATGAGGAGCCACTGGCATTTATTGATTAGAGGAATGCTGTGATCAGATCTTCACTTTAGGAAAATTACTTTAGTGGCTGAATGGATAGATTGAAATGGGGAGAGACTTATGGCAGCCAACCCCACCAGCGGACTAGTAAAAAGTCCATGAGTGAGGTGATAATAGGAGGTAATATATCAGGAAGGTGGTAGTATCAGATGAGAGAAGTAGGCACATTCAAGAGATATTGCAAAGTTGAAATCAACAGGCCTTGGCAATAGATTGGTTATAGGGGGTAAGGGAAGGTGAGGAATTGAATAATAATAATAACAACAATAACATTTAACATTATATAGTGTTTGCTATGTGCCAGGCACTATGCCAAGCTCTTTATAATTTTTATCTTATTTGATCTTCATCACTACCCTGAGAGGTAGGTACTATTATGTTGCCATTATATAGATGAAGAAACTGAGGCAGAGATTCAGTGACTTGGCCAAGGTCACAGAGCTAGCAACTATATAAGGCTAGATTTGAACTCAGATCTTCTTGACTCTAGGCCCAGCACTCTAATCCATTCTGCCACCTACCTTCCTCAAGAAAACATCTATGTTGAGAGGATGGGGGACTAGATGCATGATGGAACTGTTTACGGTAATAGGAAAGCTTGGATGGGAAGCAGATTTAGTATGTAGGATAATGAACTCCATTTTGGAAATTTTGGATTTAAAACTTCTACAGGATGTTGGATGTATTGGATAGTTGGAGATGTTTAATAGGCAGTTTTATAATTTATATAGTCAATAGATATTTAATGGGCTTTTGGAGATGTGAGAAGAGAGGTCAGAAGAGAGGTTAGGACTGAATAAATAGATTTGAGTATCTTAAGCATAGAGATAACAATTGAATCTGTGCCAGGTGGTGAGATCTCCAATTGAAATAGTATAAAAGGAGAAAAGTACTGAGTCTTATGGAACACTCGTGGCTAGGAGGCATGACCTAAATGAAGACCTAGCAAGGGAGAGTGTGAAAGAGAAGTCAAATAGGTAGGAGGAGATTCTCCCTAACTATCTTAAGAGTATCAAAGAGAAGACAAGAATTGATAGTGTGAAAGGCTGCAGAGAGGTCAAAAAGGAAGATTGAGAAGAGGCCTTTAGATTAGGTGCTTAAGAGACCATTGGTAACTGAAGCTATCAGTTTTGTCTGAGTGATGACATTGGGAAGCTAGATTGTAGAAAGTTAAGAAGAAAGTGAAAACAGAGAAAGTGAAGGCACTGTTGCAGTTGACCTTGTTAAGTTGTTTAGCCACAAAAGTAAGAAGAGTTTTGGTATGATAGCAGAGATGGATTGATCAAGTGAGGGTTTTTTGAGGGTAGTGGAGACATGGGCATATTTTTTAGGGAGTAGGAAAATACCCAATAAAAAGGGGGAGAATAGAGATAATTGAGAATGGGAATGATAGAGTAGACAATCTACTGTAGAGAATGGGATATAATGGGTTCACCTGTGCCAGTAGAAGGGTATGCCTTGGAAAGACAGGTCACCTCAATGTTCAAGTCATGGATGAAGGAGAAAGTAGGGACAGAAGGCATCTGAATGATAGGAAATGAGGAAGAGGGGAGAAGAGAGAACTCTTGACAAATGACCTCATTCTTTTTTTTTCAGTAAAATATTGTAACACCAAGCAAGAGCAGCTTCCAAGGTTAAGATTAAAAACATAGCAAACTCCATTTATTCAGTGACAGTTTAGGCAAATCATTCACAGAAAATAAAAACACAGCATTCATCATGTGTAACTCAATCATTTAGTAAGTCCTCAATTCAATCATAAAGTATAAAGTCAAAGTACTCCACCCCTGGGTAGTACATTCATTGAATCAATCACAAAGTCTCTCTTCTCAAGTGTAGATTAGTTTCCAATCATAAACAAAGTACATTCATTTGGTCAGTCACAAAGTACAAAGGTTAGAAGTTTTCCACCCCTGGATCACAACTGAATTACAATATCAGCTGTTCCCACCAAGCACCCTCTCAAGGGGCAGCAGAAAGCACAAAAGCCATCCATCCCTAGGTCACAACGAGGTTACACTATCATCACAGCATTCATTACCCAAGGAGAGGTCTTTTCTTCATCTTGACCTGAGTCAAGTTCTCAGTAGTTTCTGTTCCTGGGAAGACAAAGCTTAACAAAGACACCACATCATTTATGCACATTGCCGGCATTCTCTTCAATTCCCCTTCTGCCTGTGAAATCAACCTAGGCCCAACAAGGTTTGTGGCCTCTTTCAACAAACAACTCTGACAAAGTAATATCAAAACAGACGGACAAAATACTGGCATCACAGTCATGCCTCCTCAGTTCTTGGCAGCTCCAGGTGGCAGTTCTCAAAAGTCCTGGCCAGGTCCAACTGGCCCTCAGCAGTCTGGGTAGCTTCAACTGGCAGTTCTCTCTCTCTGTCTCTCTCTCTCTCTCTCTCTCTCTCTGCCTCCACGATGCTGTTCCCAGAAGTTCTTCTGGCCTCTCTCAGCTTGGGCCCCTCCCTATACATGGCACCAGCTCCTCCCTGTTCAGCTCCCTCTCTTCATGTCAACAAGTCCATCTCGCCAGTGGGATTCACAAGCTCTGGGTCTTAACACTTAACCCCAAAACCAAGCCAATACAAGGGGATCTTTAAATTCCATTACCATTAGAAATATAAGGTGAGATTATTAGCTAAGATGGTGAGGGTAGAGTGAACAATGGGAGGTTTGAGAAGTAATGGAAAGTTTAAGAGGAGGCACGATGGCGGATGCCATTGTGAGTGAATTAGAGAGAGGTAAATCTAGTAACACTGAGGTAGGTCACTAGGATCATAGAGTTAGACATGGAGAAGACCTTAGAGGTCATCTAGCCCAGCTTCTTCATGATGAGTAAATTGAGGCCCAGAGTGGTAAGATTGTCTGCCCAAGATTATACATGTCATATATGGAAGAGCTCAGATTGAAATTCAGGTCTTCTGACTCCAATTTGATATTCTTCCCCCTAGGTACTATTATTATCTCTGTTTTACAGATAAGAAAACTAAATCTGATAGAGGTTAAGTTTCCCAGTGTCACCTAGTTGGTATGTGTTAATGTGAGGACTTAAACCCAGATTTTCCTAACTCAGTCTTTAGCTCTCCATCTATTATACTTCACTACAAATGTGTTTGAATATTTTATTTTTAAACCTTTAAAGAAAAAAGGAATTCCCTTTTCCTCTTCCTTGTGAATTGTTAATCACATGTGACTGAAAGGCACAAGTTGAATGGCATTTGAGTTGCTCAACTCAAAGTGAAGGCTCTATGTGGAAACATCCCTTACTAACATAGCAGGCCCTCTATGTAAGGGTACATAGTTAATATAGTTTAATTTTATGTAAGTCTTACGAAGTACAGAGAAGTCAAATAATTTCTCCAGAGCAATCCAGTCAATATATGTCAGAAAAAGTACTGGAAACCAGGGCTTCTTGACCCAAAGACTAACACTTCATCCATTACATTGTCAATTATAATATTTTAAATATTTTTTTCTAGCAGAAAATAAACACCCATTATTTTGTGTTTTCTTCTAATTTACAAAAAAAAACCCCCAAAATCTGTTAAGCACCTACAATGTACTTTGCACTATATAAAGGCTGGAGTGAAATATGAAGTTTAGATAAAACCAAATTATACCTGTATGTGGGGAGTTTGCAATTTAGGAAAAGGGCAAGTTTAAGGTGTTGGTGAAAATCAGTTTGCTGTCTTCCCTGGGAACTCTTTCTGGTGGTCTGGCATCGTGGGAATATTCCCAGACTTCTCCACAGAAATCTCATTCTCATGTCTATATCAGCAGGACTATTCACTTACCTACTCTTTTGTTGACTAAGCACAACAGATGGTGGAAGAAACAAAAACTTTGTTGAAGCCAATGCCATTCCATCTGCTGCCACTTTGGCTTCCTTTGTGATTTAAAAGAGAAGCTTTGCTAGATTTTAAAATTATGACTGCTAAAAATATAGCCATGTGATATTTAGTTATTCTTGTTATTGAAGAAATAGAATTTCCCACTAATGATTTACTAATAAATTGTCGCACATTTTTATTCTTTTTGCCTGTATCTAGCTTCTCAGCATTAAATCTATGAAAGCTTTTCACAGGTAGGTTACTGATTGGGAAAGAATTTATTCAGGTATTTGAAATGTAATTAAGAAGCTCTATTTTTATGAGGATATGAAAAGGTATCTTTCTTTAAGTGTTTTTCGCATACTCTTTCACTGTCTTTTGATCTTTCCAAAAACATTTCCTCCTCTGAGACTTTTCTTACATGGTAAACACTAGAACATATTACTCCTTTCCACCTATTCAAACCCTATCCATTCCTAAATTATAATAGCAGATTTCTATGCTACTGTGAGTTTTACAAGTAACTTTCTTCACAACAATCCTGTGAGATTCTATTTGTCTGTCTGTCTATGTATTATCATCATTTTACAGATGAGAAAACTGAGGCTCATGGATAAAATTGTCAGTGCCAGAACAAACTGATACAAGAACCAGAAAGCTTTGGAACCAATGAGGATTTCATAAGTTCGCCAGAAAAAGGGTCCCACCTGTAAGCACAGACTCCTGAAGGAACAAAAGGACAAGGCTTTTATAGGCTTCAATTAGGTGGGAGGTAGATAGAACACTTTTTGGTTGGCCAAGGTTTGCTGCTGATAAGATTGAGTAATAAGAATTACTTTTCTGTGTGTTAGCTATATCTTGTAATCCTCCCCTATTTCAATGAACAAGACTGTTATACTTTACCTGATATTTCAGCATAAAGAGAGAGGGATTACAGAATAGGGACTGAAATACAAACAAATACAGAGACACACAACATAGAGTTGCTTTAGTCTACCTACAATCTCAAAAAAATTCTGTTACTTGCCAAAGTTACCCATCTGGGAAATGTGTCAACCTGAATTCAAACACGTCTCCTGACTCCACATGCAATGTACTTCCTATTAGCTCATACAACAGTTCCTATCATATCTCTTTCAAGAAGCCTTCCTGATCTTTCAGAATCTTTGTACTTCTAGGATTTATTCTTTATACATCTGGAAATTAATCCTATCTTTAACTTCTTTTAAAATGAATGCTATTTAATTTATATTAAATGGCATCATGGAGAGGGAATTGACTGGAAGCCAGGAAGACATAATTTCAGGTTTTTCCTTTGACACAGTCAAAACTAGCTATGTAGCTCCCGGCAGGATATATAACTTCTCAGTGCTCTGGGCAACTCTTTAAAACTCTCAGTTGAGAGAAAGGTATTGACCTCCATTAATAGAGGAAGATCCTCAGTGGGAGCTCCCTATGGCAATGAAATCACCCATGCAGTCCCTATCTGTCTATATTTTACCCTTCAACTAAACCACAAACTCCATAAATAAAGTGACTCTTTATGCTACTTTCACAGAACTCTCAGAGCTGGTAATGTTTATATAGTAGGTGCTTACAAATGTTTGTCAAATAAGTTAGCAAAATTCCCTCAATTAGAATGATTTTGGTATCTTATTGTAGTATAATTTATGGGGCAGATAGGTGTCAAAGTAGTTAGAGTGCTGGCTCTAGAGTCAGGAAGCCCTGAGTTCAAATATGGCCTCTTACTTTACTTACTCGTTATATGTCTTTGGACAAGGCACTTAAATTCTGTCTATCCCCTTACCTGTAAAATAGGAATAATAACCACCCCTATCTCATAGGATTGTTATGAAGAACAAATAAAATGAATAAATTGAAATAAATAAATAAATGAAACTTGTAAAAGCTCTTAGCACTATACCTGGCATTAAGTAGGCACTATATAAGTGTTATTGTTATCATTATGTCAGCTACGGCTGTTGCCATTCCCAAATCTCACTCCAATCTTTTTTTCCCCAAAAATAATATACAGAAAGTGAACTTTCATTCATTTTTATTCTGGCTGACCAGCTAATTTCTACATGACTTGATTTTAAATCTCCATCTGATGACATTTAAACTCTTCTTTCCTTCTGAATGCTATTTGTAAACTTGATAATTGTATGCATTTTAGGAAGAACTTAAATCACCTTCTAGCTCACTGTCTTCTAAAAGGGAACATTTTCCAGAGTAAGAAGAAAATATTCCTTAAAGTTTCTGTTGATTTCTGTCTATTTAATCATTCATAATTATAATAGGATTTGGGATTGGTGAACACAACCAAAGCAGACATGTAGAGCATCACTTAAGAGTCAGGAGCAGAAATATGAAAAGAGCAGTTCCCCAGCTTTATTCTTTGTTTGATAACAAAGAACTGGAGACATGGTAGGTTCCCCATTGATTGGAGAAGGACTGAACAAATTATGTCATATGAATGTAGTGAAATATTGCTGTGCCTTAAGTATCAGTAAATATTAGTAATTTAGGGAACCTTGACAGTACATACAAACTGATGTGGAGCAAGGTAAGAAGAACCAGGAGAACAATTTATACTATGATTCCAATTATTTAAAGGAAAACAACTTGGGCAGATTTCTGGACTCTGATCAATTCAAAAGCCAATCAAAACTTTAGAGGATGTACAGTGAACCATACATGTTTTAAAAGAAAACATTCTAAGAAAAAAAAATTAAAGAGTGTATAGTCAAAAGAAATCTATTCTGCATGGATTCCAAATTACAGTCAGAGGACCAAATCTATAGCTTCCCACTTCTGTTTTTACATTTAAAAAACATTCTTATCTCAGGACACATATATAGAGAGGCAGGGACATAGTTTGCTGATGGCTTGTCTGGGGATAGATGTTAATCAGAAGACCAAAGAATGTTGACCTCAGTACCAGTTTTTTATCTTGGACTAATTTCCTTGGTTACATGATCTATAGAATGAGAAGGAATTTTCTTTCTTCCTATTTCCTGTTCCCATGAATCATCAAAGGTGTCACTGGAAAGAAAGAAGGAAGTTCCAAGGAGTAAGTCTCTTGAGTCTGAGAGGCCTTGAAAAAAACAACAAAAAAAAAAAACCAAAAAAAAAACCCCAAAAGCAAATTGTCCTTTTAAAGAATCTTTCTTCTTCATTATGTGTCACTGTTGACAGATCCATAAAAAAAGGAAGCAAAAAAAATTAGTATACTCTGTCACTGAATTACAAACAGGCCATTTATTGCCTGGTCCTCATTAATGCATGCTTAGGACCATGATAATAGGCATTGTCAGTATAACAATTGGAGTCTAGTAATTTGATCTCTGTTGCTTTATTGCTCAGAGAAAATGATTTTGTTACCTTTTTTTTTTCTCTTTTACTACCACTGGCAATAGAAACAGCCTTCTTTTAGACTTGATATTTGTGTTTTATTCCTTTGAAGAGTGCAATATTGGTATTTTAATCTAAAGTGCTTTTTTCATTTTAGAGGATTGAAAATATTCTCCAGACTTTGAGAAGGAAACTTAGGGAGATTTATAGTTCTTGTGAAATGTGAGCAGTGTCATTTAGTTGCATGAATTTTAAGTCAAGACAAATAAAAGCATTGCTTTGATCTTATTCCAGATTTGACTTTGATTTATATGAACAAGAGAGATTCAATTAACTCCCCTATTTCTCAGTTTCCCTTGGTGTCATTTTGGTCTAGGTTGGTGGCCTGACTTTTCTAAATATTCCCAGACAACCTGTGCCAAAAAAGAAAAGCTTTGGTAAAGTTGTGAAATCAGAGCCAGTCTATGGTTATTGATATTAATTATATCACTTGGATTTGATTCTGATTTCCTATTCCTGGAAAAGGTGGTTGGAGGTCATATAGTGTTTTTAACATTGATAGCAGAACATTATATATTCAGATAATAGTAATAGCTAATGGGCATGACAGAGGAGAGTTAGGTCACAGTAAAAATAGCATTTTCCTGCTCTTTATCAATTTTCCCATCCAATTTTGAGGGCATTAATACCAATCACTTCTCATATTTCAGAATTTCAGGATGTGAGTTCCCTGTCTAGAAGTAAATTCAAGTAATAAGAATTGTGCTGGCATCAAATACAACATGATACGTAGAACTTCTGGAAAATCCTGAGCTTGGGTTTTTTTTTTAATTTGTTTGTTTGTTTTGTTTTGTTTTGCTCCTAGGACAAGCAAGTTTTGGTCAATATGTATTTATTGAGCACCTAGATTATATCAGGAACTGTGGCAGGCACCAGAAGTACAAATACAATGAATGAAAAAAAAAAAAACTCTACGGGCAAGGGGCTTAAAAATAATGGGGAATATAACACATGAAAATATAATTATGTACAGAATAAATATGAAGAGAATAAGTACAAAGTAACTGAATATAAGAGAGTTTGATAGTGAGGGAATCAGAAAAGTTCTCACATAGAAAGTGGTTGTTGAGCTCTGCTTTGAAGAAAGAGAGGAATTATTTGAAGTGGACAGGAGTAGAGATGATATTCCAGGTGGCAGTGACTGCCAGTGGAAAGGAGTGAAGACCAGAGATTTTGTGTCAGAAATGATGATCAAAGAGAAGACCAATTTGGCTGGACCATGGTGTACAAAAGGCAAATTTATTTCCGTTGCATAGAATTGCAAACAGTACGTGAGAACAAAATGATTCCCTAAGCCAATGAGGTTAAGAGACTGTTGCAGGAGGGTGTGGGCAGACCTAGGAATGCCAGAAATTGAAGGCTGATGAGTTAATTTCCTGTCCTTTTCTTGTCTTTCTGTAAGAATTATATTGGGATAGCTTTTTTGTGTGTTTTCTGCTTCTTCTCAATTCTCTATTTGCATTAGTTGGCGATGATTTCATGTTATTTAGTATAATGGGGACACAACAGTGCCCTAAATATGCCTCACTCTATCACTTTCCCAAAATTTGTCCAACTCACTCACTTTACAGATCAGGAAATTGATGTCCAGAGTGACTATGTGCCATAAAGTAGTAAATCAAAGAATAAAGATTCAAATTCAGTTCCTCTCACTTTAAATCCATTTTCTCCTCCCATATTCACCATGACCATCATTTCACCTCCATCCTCTAGTCTCTCTTAGGAGCATTATATTTGCTAAATCAATCACATTCCACTGGAGAAACCTAATAATGTCCTTCCAAAGTAAATGTCCCAAAACTGGGAGAGCATATCTTGGGTATTCAAGCCACTATTTTGGATGGCCTTTTATCTAAACCATTATATCTCAGATGGATAAAGTTTTGCAAGCCCTCCAAATATAATGAAGGATGAAGAGTAATTGACTTTTTTTTGATTTCAGTTCAGGAGCTTCATGCTAAAGGTAGTTGGAGTACACTTTGTGATGCTTTAATATAGCAGGCATGTGAAGTGAAGAAGAGGACATTTTTGCTGATTATTCTGATCAATCTTGCTCCTGGAAAGGGCTTGTCAATCTATTCACTTGGCTCCATTCATCATACCCACAACTTTGCAGCCCAAATGAAACATCTCTGATGACCATATTGCAACTTATGCTGCATCTACTATTAAAATATAAACTCTTTGAAGTCAAGGACGGATTTACTTTTTTATTTCTATTCTCAGCACTTGGAATAGTCTTAGGTATGTAGTAATAAGAGATGCTTTTTCATTCATTCATTCATTTGTTTTTTGTTCACTCATTTACCCATTCACTCATTTTATCAAAAATACCTAGAATATCTTGAGAAATAAATTTCTTAAAATTTGATTTTTAGAATTAAATCTTCCCTTAGCAATTGCTTAAGGTAGGCATTTCAAGTAAAACAATGAAAGATGGATCCTTGAGGAAAGTCTACAAAGAAGACCATTATGTTCTAAATTTCTTTAGGATAGAGACTATATCTTCTTTATCTTTTGTATCTTTCCCCAGTATACAATAGAGTCTGAATATGTTGACTGATTGCTAGAATTATTACAGGATTTCCTCAATGAAGGTACTCCTTCCACTTAGGTAGATCATAACCACCTTTTCAGTAATTAAACATCTTTCTATATTTACTTTAGTCCATCACTAGGTGGGGTATATCTGAAGTTTGACAGGGCCTGCCAAAGGTCATATTTCTTCCACAGAAGTAGTGAAACATAGGGATCTAGGATAACTTCTATGCCAAGATGAGGCATCGAAGTTTGACTTGAACACAGAGGTAATTGACCATAAGGATATTAAAACAGATACTCTGAGACTATTTTCCATGAATATAGTGCAATAAGCACCATTTCCTCAGAAACACTGAGTGTGCCACAGGAAAATTCCTCTGTTTTACAATGTCATCTTTTCAAACACATTCTCTTTTCATCAGGAGAGATTCTTCTCTTCAACACTAAGCTTGATTACTTGGCTTACTCATGAAAGCCTATCCAACCTATGCTCTCTTCCTTTCTCCATCAATCCCTCCCCTGCTCCCAAAGGGTATTTGATCTGTTCCTTGCTTTGCCTTCTGAAATCTATGAACTGTGAAATCACATAATTAATAGACAGTTGAATAATTAAGGAGAGTGCCTGAAAGGCCATGTTTATATTATCTTCTGTCCCTCACCCACACCTTCCCTTTGGATTAACACAGTTATTACAGTAGGTACAAAGGCCATCAGGTTTGAGTGCCCTGGCATATATTGAGTCCCTGTACAATTGCTTGTGGAAAGAAGTGGTGTGTATTAAAAAAGTTTGTGCAGACTCATCGTCTTCTATTCTCATCAGGACTGACAGTTTCACATCAGATCTTCTCTCTCTTACACTATTAGGGCAAATCATATACTTCCTTGCATTATTCCTGGAAGAGCCATCTCTGAGTACCTACTCTAGCATATTTGAAGTCAGGACTGATTTTCTAAGAAGTTCATAGTCCTACTGACTTTCATTTCACATTCACTGGCTTTAAAGGAGAAAATGTTTCATTTCACATGTGTGAGGTGTTAATACTGAAAAATAGTCTCCAATTTCCTGCTTGAAATAGAGGTGTGCTACCCTTATCTAGTCTTGGGGAGAACCCAAATTAATCTGGTACTTGCTTCAAGGGTGCTGCTAACATCTCAAGTCCTATGCAAATAGCAAGCATTTTTATAGGATAATGGTTCTTGATCTCAAGTATCATTTCAAGTGGGATTCACCTTGTAGCCATCTGTTGTCATTTAAAAGACATAATACACATATAGACACACACATATGTGTAAGTATATGTATATGTATGTATATATATATATGTTTGTATATACACACATAGATGTACACACATATATCACTTCAGATTGGTGGATCTCCCACCTTCTTGATGATTTCCGTTTTTTCCAGCAATACCTATGTAGTAGACTGAGATCATGTTTAGGGTTTTACTCTCTGGAGAATGACAGGCATGCAAGAAAAGGTATAAGACAACTTTGAGTCTCCGAAGTATTTTCCTACATATCATGTTCCTGAACATGATTAAAGATTAATATGCAGACAGGAAAGAAGGGGAAAAAAAAGCATTTGTGTCCTCTATATCTTGGGCATTGAGCCTAGCTTTACAAATACGACTTCATTTGATCCTCACAACAACCTACAAAGTAGGTGCTTTTCTTATCCCAGTTTTCCATTCGAGAAAGCTCAAGTGACTTATTTCACATAGTTAATAAGTGTCAGGCTTGATTTGAATTCAGGTCTCCCTGGCGCCAGATCCCATAGTCTATCCACTGTTCTGTTGAGCTACTTCTAAGTCGCCTCAACATTACAACCAGCCATTCAACCTTGGTATTTCTTTCAGGCAAATGAACTGAAGCAGCTATCCCTAACACCCTTGTAGTGGTATAGACCATTGCCCATACCTGCAATATTTCACTCTTTATCTCCCACTTATGAATTCCTAAGAGACATCTGATTGGGGGCCATTTCCAGTTGTCTTGATCTATATCTTGCCTCTGGACCCAGATGACTCCTGAGGAGAGAATGAAGCTACCTCACAAATTTAATTCACTTACAAATCCCAGTATCACCTTCCTGAAGTCCTGGTCCTCTTTGAGAAGGAAGAAGAAGAACAACAACAAACAAACAAGAGATAGCATAGTATAGACAGACAGCTAGGTTCCACAGTAAAGGAATCCCTTGATCATTGTCTGCCTGCTTCCTCATCTATGAATGAGGAATAATAATAGTACCTACATATCAATGTTTGTGAAGATCAAATGAAAAAAATATTTATTAAGTGCTTTGCAATCCTTAAAGTACTATATTAATGAAGACTATTATTAGCCAGCTGTTATTTATAGAAAGTTGTCTCTGGAACTAGGAAAACCTCAATTCCACACCTACCTCTGATACACATTGGTTTTGTGACCCTAGATAAATCTAGACAAATCTCAGTGCTCTAGGCAACTCTTTAACACAGTGGTTCTCAACCTTCCTAATGCCATGACCCTTTAATACAGTTCCTCATGTTGTGGTGACCCCCAACCATAAAATTACTTTTGTTGCTACTTCATAACTGTAATTTTGCTATTGTTATGAATCGTAATGTAAATATCTGATATGCAGGATGTATTTTCATTGTTACAAATTGAACATAACTCACAGGTTGAGAACTGCTGCTTTAACAGAATAAATTGTTACCTTGTATTGGGAGAGTTGGTTACCTCATCAAGGAGGCCCCTTTGCTAATTCAGTCATGTCTAGTGCCTGTCCTTTAAGAATGCTTAGGTTCCTTCAAGTATCTGCTTCAAGTGCCACCTTGCCTTCTCCCCTCTCCTGTATGTGTAAATGTTCTTACCTTTTTCAATATTCCCAGAACTCTTTATTTGGAGCTCTTCTTTGACTCTATCACTCCTTAACTTTTATTAAAGTTATACTTAATTATAACATGTTTGTATAATTCACTCTTCTTTAGTATGTATGCCCCCTAAAGCCATGGGTGGTCTCAATTTTCTCTTTGTATACCCAGAGCCTAGTACAGTGCCTTCAGGTAGTAAGAGTTTAATAACTGCTTAATTAATTAATTAATTAATTGATCTGGAATTGATGAATTCCATAACAAGATGATGCAATTAAAATTGCTTACAATTAAGATTGCTTATTGGCAGTGTACCAATCAGAAAAATAAATATGATTCACTCATACTTCAATAACTGCAGGAGTTAGTATAATCTCTCTATAAATATGATCTTATAAGGCCAAGGGTAAAAGATTTGTACAAGCTCAATTAGAAAATCTCTTTTGTAAAACATCACCAGTACCACACAATTCAGGCAAACTATAACTCCAACTGTTATAATCAGAAGTCTTGGTTAGAAGTGGGTTTTTGAGCAAAGGAAGTACAGTTTTGTAAACTTTTTTCCCATTAAATGGACAGCTGTTGTGGAGACTCTGTAATATATTTTTTTCATTAGCTCAATCAATGTGAAATAAAATTTGTGACTGTTTCTTTTAGAAACATTATCTGTAATCATATAGGTAGTAAAAAGACAAACAATTTCTTGTGATCCTTCCTTCCTTCCTTCCTTCCTTCCTTCCTTCCTTCCTTCCTTCCTTCTGTTGTACTGGGCCCCAAGTCACCCTCTATCTTGTCATAGTTCCCTTCATTTTGTGCTCCCTTCTTTATAGAAATGAAGTCCTGCATATTTCTAGGAAACTGCTCAAGGAATAGTCATCTATCCTGTTGTGGGAAATCAAAACTTAACTACTGTCCATATTCCATATAAGGTCCTAAATTAAGTTTTGACCAATCGCATCTCTCTGCTTCTGTAACTTCCTGCTTTCATATAGATCAGACTATTACTTTGTGGTTTATGTCTTTAAATACTCTGGCTCTACCCCTGTTTTGGACTGTTTGATTTGAGTCTTCACTCCGAACAATTGAGCACTTCAATAAATCCATATTAAATTTATAACCGGGTCTTGCCTCACATTTTTCTGCACAACATTTCTGTAGGCCTCAGTGAGGTGTGGCAGTCCGTGTTGCCACTGAGACCTCAGGACCTCAGCCTCAGAGAAGAGAGGAACTGACCCTGCCCTGACCCTGAGGGGAGCGGGCACCTGCAATTTTTCAGGGCCCCCAGGCTTGGACAGAGTTAGCAAGTCCCTCCTAGACTATGATTCATTCCTTCATTTGGCTTTTGTGGAGAACTAACCTGCCCTGACTTGCCCCTATTCAGACTCCTGTGGATCAAAAAACAAAACAAAATAAAACAACAACAACAACAAAACAAAAAAAAAACCTCTGGAGGTAAGTCAGGTTTCTGGTTCTGGTTCTGGTGGGAATTCTCTTCTGGTTTTGGTGGGAAATGGGGCTAGATGTGTCTGAGTGTTCAAGGAACACACCAATTCCCATGGGTGTACCCAAGATGTTGGGTATCCATCCGTTTCTGGTTTCTGTTCCTCGTTCTGTGTATGTTATATGTCTCCTCATCTAAGTGCTTTAGGCACTCTGTGTTAATCTGTGTTTTCTGTTTGTATCTGTCTGCTCTGTGGGAATTCCCTTCTGGTTCCTGTTGGGAATTCCCTTCTGGTTATGTCTCCTTGTCTAGGTGCTTTGAGGACTCTATAACTGTTTCATTATGTCCACCTGTATTTCAGTATCTGTCTGCTCTGTATCTGTGTAAAAATCCTTGAGTCTGCCACCTTGTAAGATTCAAAACGCAGCCAGTCAAAAAAGAAGCACTGTACCTGGGCTAGAAAGATTGATGATCTCTTAAAGAAAGGTTGTTGGCGGAAAAACGAAAATCTCTCTTTCTGCTTTCTTGGACTCTGGCCAAGTTTTTGGAGGCAAAAAGACAGATGAAAAAAAAAAAGAAAGGGGAAACTTCTTCCATAAGATTTATCTATGAGAAAAAGGGGTCACTTCACTGATCAAAGAGAAGCCCGTTTCAAAGCTGAAATAGGACTAGCTCTTAATCCTTTCCTGGGTCACAGAAAAAGAACTATATAGTATCATTGAGAATATAAATCCCGGTAATTAAATTCATTCTGGTTACTATTTGGCACTAAGATAAATTGAGAAAATGCATAGATCTGAAAAAGAGATGCCTCAGAAATGAAATTTTGAGCTCTCTAGTGGGGAGAAGAGGGGACTAGGATCTTTTACAGAGTCCGACTCACCTTTACTGGAAGGTTCAAAGCCCTTATTTTCAAAGAAGTTTGTAAAGGAGTGAACACCTGTGTGAAGTTTACTTGAGCAAAAGGTCAGAAAACACCCACTAGGATTCTTCTTCCTGTAGTCCTACCTATGATGAGGCTAGGGCTACAGTGCCTTCTCTCTGTTATCCTGGCTCTGACTGAACTGAGGATACAGTGAGAGTTTGCAACCGCTAAGATTCTCTTTCTCATAGTCCCAGCTCTTCCCAGACTAGGGCCACAGTGCCTTCTTCCTGTCATTCTGGCTCTGACCTAATGAAAGATACAGTAAAAGGTTAAAAAACATTCAAATCCTTCTCCCTGTCATCCTGGCTCTGACCCAGCTAGGGATGCAGTGAAAAGTTAGAAGAAGAGGAGGGAATTTAAATTACCCCCCCCCCACCTGGTGAAAGGAATGAATGGGGGAGGCACAGCAGTTACATCAGGACCCCACTAGCAACATCCCTGGGTGCCTGGGTACCCTGAAGCCCACTCTTCTAGGTAAGCAGAGTCCTTGCTCCCACATCATCAGAACCTAGAGTTTCTGCTCCAAGTTCCCTGAATATCTCCTGGCACTCCCCAGCTCATAGTCCCCTCCCCCCACACAAGATTCCTTCCCAAATTGACCACCCTCACAACTCATCTCTGTAACTGTGGGGATATGAGAAAAGGAGAGAAGAAAATGGGGTCAGAAGTCACCAAGCCTCTGCACTTGGTAAGACCAATAATTTTTATATGTGATTTGAGAATGCAGTTAATGTCATCTTACTGTTTGTGTTATTATTTTATATATCATTTGGAAATGCAATTAATGTCATCTTATTATTTGTGTTAATATTATATTCCTACACTGCAGTATATCTGCTATTTAGAACACCAGGTTTGAACACCTTTACTGTAGTTAAAAAGCAGGTTATAATAATTTTAATCTGGATTGTGTTGCATGTGAATTGGATTTTTATGTTGTAAAATCTGATAATTAAAAGCTGTTATACTTGGGTTATAAACAGGTAGTAACTTTTTGGATATTCTGGAAATATGCAGTGATTTAAAGTTATAGTTTCCACATTATTTTTTTTTTAATTTTATTTTGGTTTGCATCATTCATTTCCACAAGATTTTGAGTTACA
>CM053592.1:94222373-94261170 GCA_028646515.1 Pseudochirops corinnae | reverse complement strand
GGTGGGTGGGGGAAAGAAGGGGAGAAAATATGTAACTCAAAATCTTGTGGAAATGAATGATGCAAATTATAATAAAATTAAAAAAAAAAAAGAAGACATGAGTTGAAATCCAACCTAAGACACTAGCTAGGAGACCCTGGGCAACTGACCTACCCTCTATTGCCCCCCCAAAAAAATTGGGGTGTAGGGTGTGTTCAGGGAAGACTGGTACTTCTGGTATGAGGGCTACTAAGTCCTTTTTAGGGTTGCTTTCCAATGTTTGTGTCCACCTGATCCACCTAACTCTCACCAAGAAGCTGTAGCATGCATAGCAGCCACACTTCAGTAAACCATTTTAGCAGATAGGCTTAGCCAGGTTGAGGGTAAATCCGTTGGTGAGTTAGGGGAGTATCTACATCAAGCATGTGAAGACTTCCCCTGGTGGAATGGGTAGATGAGAACAATCTGTTACAAAGGCCATGAAGACAGCTGAAGTAAGTACTGTTGAGCATTTAGAGCTTGGTTAGACATTGAAGTTGCCAAGGTTATCAACTGCATCTCCAACCATCACCACTCATATTGATTCTGTCCTGCCACTGTACTGTGATGACTCTGGAAGAGAGAGTGAAGTTGATGTATTCATGCAACTCTACCTCACTTAAATCTGATTTATGCACAAATCAAAAGACCCACACCATTTTATCATCTTCACCTATCTCAAAGTCCTGTGGTAACAGGCAAGTGATGAAGCAGCAGGGGTGGAAGCAGCTCTAGGAGCTATAATCACAGCTATAATCACAACCTAGCATACAGACAGTCCAGGCCAGGGAGCTGTCTTCTAACTGGAAGGAGCAGGGATTTAGCAGCCCCCTGGGTGTCTGAGCAGACTTTTAAGGATCACTGCTCACCTCCTGGTGTGAGGAAGGAGATAGAAAAGGTGCTCTAAAAATTGTCCTACACAAGCCCAGACTGCTTAGCTAGGCAGGTGAAGATCCCACCCTGTGGCCAAAACACAAAAAACTGTACAAAACCTTCTGCAAAGATGATTCCACTTGCCACCAGTACACAGAATGTGCACATGCTTAAATATCACACAAAATCCAGTAGACCTTAAAGATGAACAGCTCTTGTTGTGAGAAAACTCAACAGGTATCACATCTAAATAGCATCCCTAAGTGAAACAAGGCTGGCAAATGGAAACCAGCTTACTGAAGTTGTAACTGGATACATGTTTTTCTGCAGTGAAGGGGAGCACTGTGAAGCTGCTGTAGGTTTTGCAATCAAAACTAATCTAGTCATCACACTTATATGCCTACAGAAAGGAGTGAATAACAGGTTCATGACAATGCAATTGCCACTTGCAGGAAAATGCCATGCCATCATCATTAGTGCCTATGCCCTCACTATGTTGAACCCTGATGAGGGCAAAGAAAAAGTTTATGAAGACCTAGAGACCCTTATCATCAATGTACCAAAAGAAAACAAGTTTAAAATTCTGGGTGACTTTAATACTAGAGTAAGCTCAGACTACCAGACATGGCAAGGAGTCCTTGGGAGGAATGAAGTTGGAAACAGCAATAGTGATGGTCACTTACTACTGAAGCCTTGTGCATGTCATGACCTCATCACCAGAACTGTCTTCCAATACAATAAAATTTTGTGGATGCATCCTCAGAACAAACATTGACTATGTGATTATAAGGAGAAGAGACATGATGTAAAAATGATGAAGGCAATGTGTGGCACAGAGTACTGGACTGATCATATACATTCTCTACAAGCTAAACATTTGCATTCAACAAAAGCAGCAGCCCCAAGGCAAAATGACTACCAGAAGAATTAATGTCAACAGATTAGAGTACTTCTCTGAACAGGAAGTTTGTTGCTAACTTTGAGGGAAAGTTGAGTCAACCTATAGTTGGCAACAGTGGAACATAAAAGGAGCGGGCAGCTTTCAGAGATTTGGTGTACAGCACTGCATCTGCTCACCTAGGTTAGAACTCTCACAAACATCAAGAATGGTTTGAAAAAATGATGGGGAAATTCAGAAACTGCTAAATGAAAAACAAGAACTCCACAGAACTAGTAGGATACTTCATCCATCTCTAAGTAGGCAGCATTTAATTCCATCAAAAATAAAGTACAAGTGAAGCTTAGAAAAATGCAGTATCCTTGGCTCAGTAAGAAGGCAAATGAAATTCAGTTTTATGCTGATAGTAACAATATAAAGCACTTTTATGATGCCCTGAAGGCTATTTATGGGCCAAAGACTTATGATGCATCTCAACTACTCAGTGCTGATGAAGACTAGTTATAAGGACATGATCCTACAGATATAGACTGAACACTTCCATAGTGTTCTCAACAGACCACAATCAATCAGTGCTGAAGTCACTAACTGCTTGCCTCAGGTTGAAGCCAATCCCTCCATAGCTGAAGTTACAACTGAAGAAGAGGTTTTGAATGCCATTATACTCCTTTCATGTGTCAAAGCACATGGTGCTAATTCTATTACAGCTGATATTTACAAAGTGTGGGGGGGGGGTGGGAGAGGGTGTTCACTGATTATACAAAACCTGACTAAAATTTTCTGGGTTATACGGCAAGAGGATGATATCCTCCAGGAAATCAAGGATGCCTCCATTGTCCATCTCTATGAAGGTAAAGAAAGTAGATCATCCAGTGAAAATCACAGGGGGCTCTCTCTCTCTTAGTTGTTGCTGGCAAGATTCTTACCAGAGTCCTCCTTAAGAGGCTGATCCTCCACCTAGCACATGGTCATCCATCTACCTGGGAGCTAGTGTGGCTTCAGAAAGGGCCAAGGAACAGTAAATATAGTGTTTGCTACCTAACAACTCCAGGAGAAATGCCAGGAGCAGGACAGAGGTCTATACACAATGTTTGTAGATATGACCAAGACCTTTGATACTGTCAGTCACAAGGGCTTATGCAAAATTACATCAAAATTTGGTTGCCCGAAGTTCATCAGTATTGTATGTCTATCTCACAACAGCATGCTTGCCCAGGTTTTGGATAATGGATGATGCTTTCTTGCTTTCCTAGTCACCAAAGAAGTGAAACAAGGCTGGGTTCTTGTTCCCATGTTTTTTTAGCATGATATTTTCAGCCATGTTGTCAAATGACTGGTAAGAATGAACATAGAATCAAGGTCAGCTGTCATACTGACAATAAATTATTCAAATGGAAAAGGCTTCAAGGCAAGACTAAAGGGGAGGAAGTGTTGGTGCATGACTTTTTTGTTTGTAGATGATTGTCCACTCAATGCAACCTCTGAAGCTGAGATGCAACAAAGTATGGATTAATTCTCTGCTGCTTGTGCTAATTAGGTCCTAACAATTAACACCAAGAAAACACAGATGCTCCATCAGTCAGCATCACAACATCCACATGTGGAACCATCAACTACAGAAAATGGAGAAATTTTGTGGATAAGTTCATTTGCCTTGGCAGTATACTTTCCAGGGATGTACATTGATAATGAGGTTGACACACTCATTGCCAGAGCTAGCTCAGTGTTTGGAAGGCTCTGAAGGAAAGTGTGGGAGAGAAGAGGTATTAGACTGACTACCAAACTGAAGGTCTACAGAGCTGTTATGCTAACCGCATTGTTGTATGTCTGTGAAACCTGGACAGTATATCAACACCATGACAGGAAACTGAATCGCTTCCATTTGAATCATCTTAGGTAGATCCTGAAGATCACCTGGTAGGATAAGATATCTTATCCTACCAGATAGTAGACACTGAGGTCATCTCTTGAACTAAAGTACCAAGCATTCAAATTCTACTGTAGAGAGTGCAACTCCAATGGGCTGACCACATTGTTCAAATGTCAAACCCATGCTTGCCAAAAACTATTTTGTGGAGAACTCACAAAGGATAAGCACTCATATGGTGGATAGAAAAAGTGATACAAAGATGCTCTCAAGGTCTCTCCTAATAACTTTGGAACTGATTGTGTGACATGAGAGACACTGGCACAGAACCACACAGCATGCCTTGCCTTCATCAGAGAAGGTGTTGTGCTCTATGAGCAAAACAGAATTGAAGTAGCTCAACAGAAACAAGATATGTGCAAATTTAGAGAATCTGCTTAAAATGTTCACATTGACTATTTGTGCCCAACCTGTAGTAGAGTATTCTGAGCTCATGTGGGTCTAATGAGTCACAACCAAACACATTACATCTTGACTCTAACAATCGGACAATCTCTGTAAAGTATCATCCAAATCTACTGTGTAGATGGACAAATCAAACTCTTGATTCATTTTGGTTCTCTTCTAGAAGGCTGTGCTATTTCTTGGAATTTGGTACAATTAACACAGTTTTCTGTAAACAAGAGCATGTGAAGGACTTTGCCATTCATGAGGGCTCCCTACTCTTCACAGTACTAAATATTTTCTGTAATCATACAACCTCTTTAGCCTCACCTGCTGTTTATTACCAAAGGGTCATTGAAATTTTTGCTGGAAGGGTAAAGGGGAAGTGAAAATGAAAACACATTTAAAAAAATATTGAATGGAATTGATGGATGAGTAAGACATGCCTGTAAAAGGGCCTGCAAGTTGAATTTTTGTCCTATCAAATTGCATGCTTTTTCATAAGTAGCAAATAGCATTTTATATGCTTTATATCTTACAGGTAATTATGAGATGGTAAAGATGTGATGCACTGTTAAACATGTTTTGTGAAAGCCTACTTGTATCCTAATTTCCTCATTAATGACCCCTCTATCTTCATGTGCAAATGATTCTCAAAAAAAAAAAAAGTTTTGTGTAAATGGGACAGAGGGCATATAGGTCAGGAATTACTGAGGTTTTCTTGGTCACATTGATTCAGAATAAATAAGGTCTAAATTTATTTTTTCCCATGGCTTTTGTAACTTCCTTCTTTCAGATATTCTGTGCTATCGAGGTTTATCATTTCAAGTACGTATCTTCGTTAAATGTCCTTGGTCCAATCCAGCTTCTTTTCCCATCTTTCATCTCTTTAGGGTCATTTAAGATGCTACACAATAACCATAGATCATATTTCCCTTCAAAGTTTACAAAATATTTCCTCACAACCATTCTGTGAGGGTAATACTACAACTATTGTCATACCTGATTAATAGATGTTAAAACTGAGATTCAGAGAGTTTATATATCTCCATGTCCTTATCTGCAACATGAAGGAGTTGTATTGGATGCTCTCTGGGTGTTCTTTCAATTTCTAAAATTATATGAAGGTTATGGCTTCCTCCTCCCTAGAGTTCTTTGTTCACAAGCTAAATTACAACTTATTATTCCATATGACAACTTGTCATACCTTCCATAAAGGTGTGAAGGGAACTAGATGCCTAGGAAGTACCTTCTGTGGGGGCAGGGGGGTTGGAGTGGGAAAGGGGTGTCACAGAGTCACACATTAGAACAAGAGTCAAGACTTGAACTATATAGGCCATTAGACCCCCCCTTATTCTCTCTCTAGTACATTATCTCTGTTGCTTATCAATTAGCTATCTTCCACACATACTGGGGGCCAGAGGAAGGGGTGAGGGGAAGGGAGTACCAGATCATCTGACTAAATTGGCCAGTGACTTTAGTTAAACCATCAGCTGTAACTTCTGCTATGCATTTGTTTTCTTTTTAATTGAATCTATTGGTTAGCTTTGGTGTTCTATGGACAGTTAAAGAAGTATTTTCAAAAATAGACACAAGACAAATCCACATGGAGTATAACCCATATTTACATTGTGTTTTAAGCTTTATAAAAAAATTTCCTCATGACAACCCTTAAAGTAAGTAGCTCAAGAATTATCATGCTCATTTTACAGATGAGGAAACTGAGTTTTAGAGGGACAAAGTTGCTTGCTTATGGTTACAGAGCTAGTGTCAGAGCCAGGACTAGAATTCAGCTCTCCTGTCATCAAGTCCAGCATTTTTCCCATTAAACTACTCTACCTCTTTCCTCATAAAAGTATCTGGATAATTGTTAAAATTAGAAAAACCAGCCACTAGTGATTTGTATTCATGAATGATTCAGTATCTGTATTTCCAATTAGATGGGCAACACTCCACCATTCTTATATGACAGAGTAGCTTGTCACTGCTTCACACCAGGGTAGGCTAGCATTCTAGTTTCACCCTCCCTCCCAGCATCTCAGTATGAATGAAGAGACCACTTCATGCTTGAATGAAAAAATCTTATTTATAAAACAAGGTGATTAAACTGATGAAATAATTCTTCTGTGGGTAATTGGCATTTTGGCCAGAAAAAATGACTTGCTCTGCCAGGTTGAACCAACCTTTCAAGTCTTCCTGCTATGTTGGCATGCCAGTAGCCACACTAAGGCTTAATAAAAACATATAGCAGGCTATTATTTTCACCCAAATAATGCCATTTTGTCAAAGAAATAACTAAAACCAGAATTTAACTCATTACAATGCAAAAATAATCCAGCACTTTTATGCTTTTCACACAACACAGGTTCATCATAATTGAATACACAAGTTCCCACACAGAATGCAAGCCAAATACAATTATGGAAAATATATACAACTCCCATTACTCTGCATAATATATTTGCAGGGTTCTGATGATTATGAATAACTTATTTATTAGATCAGATCTCACTGCCACCACAGCAGAAAATGCCTTTCCTTCTTCACTTCAACCAAATCTTAGATCCAGATACGATTCTCTCAATAGATAGATAGATAGATAGATAGAGAGAGAGAGAGAGAGAGAGATGGACAGATAGATAGATAGATAGATAGATATAGATAGATATACATACACACAAATATATACACATATATATGGAAACATTTTTGTTTTCAATTCAACAAATATTAATTAGGTATCTATTATATACTCAGCATCATGCTAAACACTAAGAAAATGAAAAAAAATAACAAAAATAATAACTTCTTGCCATCAAGGAAAGATCTTTAAAATCTTAGAGCCATCAAACATTAGCGAATAACACAAGACAAACAACATGTTTAGGTACTGACCAAGAAGTGTCATTGGGTTATTAGCTAAGTTTCATAAAACAACTACCTATGGTCTCTCAAAGAGTATGCTTTATATAGGTGGAAAGAAGTATGAATAAATAACCCTCCAGACAAGAATGAGTCTTGCTCTATAAGAAGCTTTACCTTTAATCTCAATATTTTATCAATTAACTTCTCTTACTACTTTACTTCATGAAAGCAAAGTAATTTTACATTTTATTCATTAGTTTATTTGAACCTGTGATTTCATTGGTGTGTGGAACTTTCAACATGGAAATTTCCCATAACATGATCCAAATGATAAATGGTCAAAGGATACAAATAGGAAGTTTTCAGAAGAAATCAAAGCTATCAAGAGAAACATAAAGATGCTCAAATAACTAATGATTAGAGAAATGCAAGTTAAAATAACTCTGAGGTACCACTTTACAACCATTAGATTGGCTAACATAGTATGAAAGGAGAATAACAAAAGCTGTGGAGCATTTGGAAAAATAGGTAAACTAATAAAACATTGTTAGTAAAGTTTTGAACTGGGAACAATTTGGAACTATGCCCAAAAGGCTATAAAACTTCATGCCCTTTGAAAACCCAGCAATATCACTACTGGGTCTATAGCCCAAAGAGATCACATATAAGGGAAAAAAACCTATTTGTACAAAAATATTTATGTAGATCTTTTTGAAATTGAGGAATACTAATCATTTGGGAAATGTCTGGAGAAGTTGTGGTATATTATTGTGATGGAGCACCATGATACTCTATGAAATGGTGAGGGGGATCATTCAGAAAAACATAGAAGACTTATATGAACTAATTCAGAGTAAAGTGAAAAGAACCAGTAGAACATTGTACACAATAATAGAAATATTGTTATAAGGATCAGCTATCAAAGAATTAGCTACTCTGATCAATGCAATGATCCATAACAATTCCAAAGGATTCAAGGTAAAAAAAAAAAAATGCTATTCACTTCCAGAAAAAGAACTGATGAACTCTGAGAGCAGATGGAAGCATATTTTTTTATTTTTTTTTCTAGGTTTTTTTTATAATATGGCTAATAACAAA
Source organism: Pseudochirops corinnae (assembly GCA_028646515.1). Taxonomy (NCBI): domain Eukaryota; kingdom Metazoa; phylum Chordata; class Mammalia; order Diprotodontia; family Pseudocheiridae; genus Pseudochirops; species Pseudochirops corinnae. The sequence continues at coordinate 94,253,107 of CM053592.1, read as the reverse complement.
ATATGCATGAATAATGCATATTATATTGTTTGACTTCTCAATGGGTAGGGGAAAGGCTAGAGGAAGGGAGAGCCTTTGGAACTCAAAATTTAAAAAAGAACATTAAAAAATAACATGAACATATGAAATCATCAGGCTTTCTGAATAACATCCACAAAATCCATGAGACAGAGATGGAAAAGGAAACAAATAAAAATAAGTATAAGATGCAAAAGTATTTTTTTTTTTTGCGGGTGGGTGGGTGTCTTCTTCTTGATTGTATAATGAATGCATCTTAGACAACTATATGGATAAAGTGCTGGGACTGGATTCAGTCAGTCCCAGAATTCAAATCTAGCTTCAGACACTAGCTGTGTGACGTTGGGCAAGTAAATTAACCTCTGTTTGCGTCATTTTCTTCAACTGTAAAATGAGGATAATGATAGCACCTCCCTTGCTCCCTCCCAGGGTTGTTGTAAGAATAAAATGAAATAATGTTTATAATGCATTTAACAATATCTGGCACATAGTTGAAGCAATATAAATGCTATTTATTACTGTTATTATTGTTGCTGTGAGAGAATTGGTTTGAACCAAAGACTAGAAAGACTGCTTTTTAATCCATTTTATCCCTCACTTCATGATGTCTTTCATTTTATTTCTTTTTTAATTGTTGTTATTTTAACCACAGAGGGAGCTCCCAGTGAGGGAGACTTGATCAATTAGGGCAATGACAGTTAAGTGACTTACCCAATAGGTGCTAGAGATGGGACCTGAACCTATGTCTCCACCCAGTATATCAAGATCATTCTAAATTTTATCTTTAACCTCAACAAACCAATATTAGAAAGATCTCTGCGAGTATTCAGAGACAGAAAAATTCATATACATATAGAATTAATTCTAAAATCAAATTCGAATGCTATACTGTTTATTCTTTATTTTATGTCATTCAAGTCATTCAGGTCTTTTCTTTGATAGGCATAATCAAGAGTTGACTGGTTAGTATATTTTTAAACACACACACACACGCATACATACATACATACATACACACACACACACACATACACACACACACACACACACACTCCTTTCTTCTAAGAGAGTAATCACCTATTGTACTTTAAAAGCTATAGTCCTATCTACCAGCCTCAATGAATCCTAAATCCCAAAGCACATACTAGCCCCCTGCAGATTAGTTGGTGAGCAAAAGGTTTAAAAAAGTCTTTTGTGATGTCTGATTTCACAATTACCACTACAATTGCCATTATCCTTTCCATCTCCCAGTTATTGACACCAGAATGTTCCCACAGAAAGGAAGAGAATAATCTCCTTTTGCTATCTGCAGAAAGCAACTCTTTGGACATGTATTAGGAAAACATGAGCTCTGTGTGCATGATAAATATGTATGTTGTGTTTCTCCTTTCCCACTGCTTTTCATCCAGGAGCAGCTGGGGACCAAGCAATAAATACTATTTATTTATTTTAATAGTATGCTTAGTGGAAGTATTACCAATATTTCCTAAGCTTAAAAACATCCCCAAATGTATTTTACTGTTAGGCTCAGCATTTTCATAGTAATTTACAACTTAAAAAGGGTAAACTCTATTACTCTCTGTCAAGCCAACAACTGGGTAAGTGCCGAATGTTACCATATGAAGTATGACTAAATTTATTGCTGCAGTCATTAGTACATATTGATTTTGTTTATAACCACCCAAAGGGAATACTAAACCTATTATGTTTGTGCTGTGCTCTCCCTCTCTGATAGGAACCAAGCTTGGCACTGCCAAGTTTCAAACTACGTCCTATTAGTTCGGCTTCTCCAGAGATCAATACTATTTTCTTTTCTTTGGGTTGATATTATCACTGCTAGTCAGTGACATGAATTACAAGGCTTCAGGTTGGGTCTTCCAATATTGCAAAAGTTATACCTTTCAGAAAGGGTAGAAGGAGAAATATGAAAGAAAAACAAAACAAAAGAAATAAAAAAGTAGAAGCTGCCATGATGCTCTGGCTTTTAATAATGCTGGTACAAACCAGAGTATGATGGCAAGTTCTTCTTATTATTTTTTCCTTCCTCTCTTTAGCAACTGTTCAGTGGCTTAGGAGTTGCATCTATATAGAATGTTTCATCTGATGCCTCGCAAGCATTGTCTTCAAGGAATATAATTGCCATTAAGCTTTGCATGTGTACCCTGTGGCTTCCACAAAGTAACAAGTTTGACAGTTTATAGGCAAAGAAATTGGGTCATTGATAATTAATCTTAAACTTTTCATTGATGGTTTTAGTTTTGAACTAGTTCATTGGACTTGGGAGCCATTGCTTACACAATCAATCATCATTTGCTTGTCAAAACCTTATGATATTCCAGACAACATACTAATCATGGGCAATTTTTCTTAAATGAAACAGTCCCTTGTTCTCAATGAGCTTACATTACTCTCTCCATGAAAGAACAACCATTTAAAATGATAACTTACAGGTGAGTTGATGATCTGTATTGCTTTTTCTAACATGTAGTCAAGCAAAACAATAAAAAGTTCTTCCCCTCCAAAAAAAATTAATAAGGTAATAATTTGTGTGTGTGAAATATAAATATGCAGCAGAAATGGACAATTCTGACCCCAATGTTATATATTAAATGCCCCCTTGAAGCAGTTTGGTATCAGGGTCATGACAAAAGTTGAAAGGATTGATATATGGAGGCTGCATCTATCTATTGTCTGTCTGAAGAAGATAGCATAAGGTCTATTAGAACACGTGGAGCACATAAAGCCTACATCCTAGGGCAGGGCAAAAATGAAAGGGATTTATTTAGCTAGCCCAGTTACTGGGGGGACAGGTTGTGCATTGATGTGGATGGGGAAGTGTCATGAATCCACCTGAAAGACCCTTTTGTGTGTCAGCAGGATACATTATAGGCTTGATTAACCAAAGAGCTAAAATGTGCTGATTTGTTCAAGGCCCATTGATCCCTGGATCTCCTCATGTTAAAAGAGTGAGACACTCCCCTAGGAAGATATAGAAGCCACAGTAGCAGATGACAGCTTCACTGGACAGCAGCAGCTTTGCAGAACAGCAGAGAACATTGGTAGAGGCTGGGGTGTCAAAGGATGACAGCTGAACTGGCAATAATAGCAAGGGAATCCTGGATCCATGCCGAGGGAGATATTGTTTCACTGAGAAGCAGTGAAGTATGTCAGTTGCCAAGAGATAGAGTCATGAGAATTCACAGTGGAGAAGTGTTCCAACCATGACACAATCCTTTCTCACCTTGGAACATGAGTTTCCCAGGCCTTCTCTACCAACTCAGGAATCTGAGAGATTTTATTCATTTATGTTTGGGATAAGGATGAGAGGAGGATCTAAGAATGATTCTATTGATTGATTTTCTCTGTTATTTTCTTGGTTAATATATTCTAATTAAATGTTTTGCATTTGGATTAATTCCATAAAGTACTTATTTGATGCTTCAGTGTAACATGAATGTGACCCAGGGTTCTTGTTCTCAGGGGCTATCTATGCCAGCAGCATATAAACTCTACAACTGTCTACTATGCTGGAAAAAGGTTATAAGCAGAGTCTGGCAATTGCCTATGTATGCTTTCTGAGGACCAACCTAGCTAAGTCTAGATGACATCATAATTAGTAGTTTGACCATGGAAACCTTTTAAGCAAATTTTTAAATGGTTAAATGAATAAATAATTATAAAATGGTGTTTAGTCCTGTGCAGGCTTTTTCTCCTCAAATGGTGATTGTCCAGTAGCATGATGGAAAAAGGGGGGGGGGGGAGGGCAAAGATTGCCTTGAAAAGACGCCTTGATTTTAATACTCAGTATCTGAGATCTCAGTCCAATAACCAAAATGTGGATAGACTCTTGGACTAATTGAACTACATTGATGTTGACATTCTAATGATAAGGGAAACCAGAAGAATGAATAAGTGAAAAAGCATTTATTAAATTAAATTACCTCATTCCCTTCCATTCTACACTCTAGACCTCTTCTACCATGCGCAGCTTAAATTCCAGTCCTAGAATTCAAACACTGGTAGTGATCTTTGCCCTTGCCCTCTCCCTCTGATTGAATGAATTATTCCAGGAACCAGGCCAGTCACTATCATACTTCTCCAAGATGAATTCTAAACTTCCTCTATCTTGCTCCCAGCCTAGATAACTTTGTCTTCCCTCCCTCACACCTTTCTGGCTTCCTTTTTTATATAATTAAGATAGATATGAATGGGGTGTTCAAGAAAGTCTCATGCCTCTGGTTCAGGGTTTCATAGAGCCCTTTTCAAAGTTGTTCATCCACCTTTGGTGTCCACCTGTCACCCAACCCATACCTATGGCTCCAAGAAGTTGTAGCACACATGGCAGTCGATCTCAATAAAACCAACTTGACAAGTAAGCTAAACCAGATTGAGGGTCACCAACAGGCCTCAAACCCATTGGTAAATTAGAAGGTTGTTTACCCCAAGCAGGACAACTAGGTAGCAGAGTGGATAGAGTGCCAGCCCTGGAGTAAGGAATTCCTAAATGCATATTCAGGATCAGATACTTACTAGCTATGTGATGCTAGGAAAGTCACTTAACCCTGTTTATCTCAGTTTCATCTATAAAATGAGCTGGAGAAGGAAATAACAAACCACTCCAGTATCTTTGCCAAGGAAACCCCAAATGGGGTCACAAAGAATAAGATAGAACTGAAAAAACTGAAAAACCCCAATGGAATGGGTAGATGAGAACAATTTGTTCCAACAGCCATGAAAGTGGTTGAAGCAAGTACTGTGAAGCACTTAGAGCTTGGTCAGACAGCAAAGATGCCTAGGTCATCCACTGAAGCCCAGGCCACTACAGGTCATCTTGGCTTTTTGTTTGTTTATTTTGCCACTAGGCTTTGATGACACTAGAAGAGAGAGTGAGGCTGATGATTTTGTAGAACTCTGACTCACTTAAATCCAATTCATACACAAGCCAAGACATCACCTATGATGTCACTGGTCATCTTTGAAAATGAAAGACAAATAGCACTTTAGAAAGAAAGCTCCTTGAGGACAGAGACTGTAATTTTTTTTCAACTTCCAGTAGTTAACATAATTCCTAGCACAGAGTAAGTACTTTTAGGCTGGTTGACTAACTGAATAACTCTAAGCTAAGTGTTGAGATGTATTGGTGATACAAATACAAACAAGACAGACCCTGTCTTCAAGAAGCTTACATTTTAATAGAGACAGACCCCACATTAAGAGGAATAGTGACCTTAGAGAAATGTTTAGGATGGGGATGTCAGAGTGTATGGTGATTGCAGTAAGTGAGCCAATGTTTGACAGGTCCCTTTCATTGAAGGAGGATTGATCTAATTACTTATTTTCACAGCTAGATTTGGAAAGAGGCATAAAGAAAGGGTACCAGTGCAGCAATGTGGGATAAAGATGATTGGTATGTGGGATGGGAGGCTTAACACTGAACAAAATGAAGAGAATGCTTATACCTCAAAGCTTAGAATTATAGGGAAGGCACTTTGAGTCCCTGATAAGAGCTTGAGTCCTCATAACAGGCAGTATAGTATGGAGATAGCCAAGAAGTTATAGCTACAAAGAAAAAAAAGATCACAGATCCTCCTTGAAGAATCAAACAAAGAAGATGTCAAGAGTTGGTCATGTTATGGGTACAATCACAAAAGTAGCAATATGAGAATTAGTCTTACACTATTAACTGCTTACTGAACATTGTGAACTGAATATCCCACGTATCTCAAACGGAACATGTCTAAAACAAAGATCATCATTTTTCTGCACAAACTTGCTTCCAAACTTCACTAATGTGTTAAGTGGTACCAACATTCTTCCAGTCACCCAGGCCTGACACTTCAGTGTCTTCTTCTACTACTTATTCTCATTCCATGTATCTATTCAATTATGAAATCTTGCCACTGTAGCCTCTTTCACCTCTTTTTCATTCATACAACTACCATCCTAATTCAGACTCGCATCACCTCTCACCTAGATAATTACAACTATCATTTGATTGGTTTTTCTGACTCAAGCCTCTCCCTATTTCAACCTATTCTTCACCCACCAAAAAATTATTTTCTTGAAGCATAGCTTTGAATATGTTATTCCACTGGCTCAAATTCTAATGGATCTCTATCACTTTTAGGATTAAATATAAACTCATCTGTTTGTCATTTAAAGGATTTCAAAACAGAGTCTCAACCTATCCATCCAGTATTACCACACATTGCTTCCTTCTACACACTCTACAGTCTAGCAAAACTGACCTTTTTTGCTATTCTACACATAGAATACAATCTCCCATTTCTTTCCATGGCTGTTTCCGCTCCACCTCCACACCTGGAATTTTTTTTTAAGTCTTAGAAGTTTGTTGGGGGACATGAGAGGGTAAGAGGTTTGTCTAATGTTATTTATCCAGCTCCCTTGTTTGTCATGCTGTCTTTCAAAACGTAAGGAAAAAACACTTTGATACTCAGTGGCTTGAATATAAAAGACATGAAAAAATGACCAACAAAATAAAAGAACTAGAAAATGCCATTGAAGACTAATAAATGAGAGAGTCCAAGGTCTCAATACACAAGCTTGAGATCAGTACATCAGGAATATCATCATAAGACAAATAATTGGGAGGTATTTGACATGGTAAATGCAAATTCATAAGTAACTAAATCAGCTGCATTTCAATAGACAGGAAAAATTATAAAGAATGTGGACATTATTTCTGAAACAGTTGTCTACACATAGGTGAATTAACAGAAAATTCCAGACTTGGAGGACCGCTTGGATAAAGACATGGAGGTGGGAAGTAGTACATCATTCACAGTGAATAGCTAGGATATCACTTTGACAGGGACTTCTGCTTGAAAGGGAATAATATGAAATAGTCTAGAAAGGTAGATAGTAGCTGGATTTTAAATTACTGACTAAAGATTTTGTACTTTATCCCATAGGCAATAGAAAGGCACTGAAGATATTGGAATAGCAGGGTTGACATGGTCAAATATATGTTTTTACAAATATCAACTTGGCAGCTGTGAAGAAGATAAATTCAAGAGGGAAGAGACCAGAGGCAAAGACACCAATCAAAAGGCAATAGCCAGGGGAGAAATAATGACAGTCTGAACTAAGATAGAGGTTGTTTGGGTACAGATAAAGGGGTAAGTATAAAAGATGGAAGGAGGATTAACAAATTCTGACATTTTATTGGATGTAGGTGTTGAGGGAAAGAGTAGAATCAAGAATGCACAGGGGGTGTGGACTATGAGTGACTTGGAAGATGGTAATACATGTCATCAACAAAATGGGGGATGTTGAAAAGTTTTGAGTAAAATTATATTTAGTTCCATTTTAGACAAGCTAAGTTTGAGTTACTTCCAAGACTTTTCTCTGCTGATATGGAGAGAAGAGATGAACGGTGGATACATGGATCTGTGTCCCATCTTCTTAGAGCTGATAACTTAATGAATGTGAGTTGATGTGATCACCAAAAACAGAAAAAGAGAAGTTCCAGGAAAGAACTATGGAGAACGCTCACACTTGATGGATGATAAAAGGAAGGGCTCCAGAGAAGATGATTGAGAAGAAACAATCATTCATATAGGAAGAGAAGAAAGATTGAACAGTGTCACAGACATTGCGATAAAAAAAAGAGAGTCTAGGAGGGTGTTTAACCATGTCAAATGCTTCAGTAGGATCAGTAAGATTAGTGCTAAAACAAGATGATTGGATTTAGCAAATAAGGGAATCTTAAGAATCTTGGAAAGAGCAGTTTTCAGTCAAGTGACAGAGTTAGTAGTCAGATGACAGAGAATTGCTTTCCTTTAAACGAGTATATTTTGTTAAATGGTGGATAGGAGTCTAGACCAAAGGTTGTGCCACCAAGACAGCTAGAGTAGAAAAGAATGATGAATCTAAGGTCCCTGAGTTCAAATCCAACCCCCAAGGGCAAATAGTTTATCCTCTCTCTGTCTCAGTATCCTCACATGTAAAATGAGGCTAATAATAATGCCTACCTTCAATGCTGTTGTGAAGATCAAACGAGATATGTTGTAAACCTTAAAGTACTACATAAATGCTAGTTGTATTATTAAAAACTTTTAAAATGTTGTATTTAAAGTCTTAGAAATAATTTTTTTTAAATCCTTGAATTTTAGATCTTGTGGGAGCCTTTGAGATTATCTAGTTTCTTCCTCAAGATCTTCAATAATTCATTGCCTTAATGGAAGGGAGGTTTATAGAGTCTTTCCCTCATCACATTGGAGGAAGAGGAAAGAAGCACACACAAAAAGAGAACCTTGCTTAATCAAGATGTCTTGAACACTGAGGATAAAAAAAAATGGAAATTAGAAGTAAAAAAAAAAAGAACATCAACTTTTCCAAGTCTGGTCTCTCCTTTAATCCCCTCACCCCACCCTCAATCTCATATGACTACAAACATTCTATGAAATTTCATTGAAGAAGCATTTATTAGGCATTTACATATAAGGCATTTTCTACTAGGCTCTAAAACAAAGAGTAAAAATAATATCCTCAGAAATCTTGAATTCTATTGCTTTTCCTCCACATTCCCAGTCATTGGAACACTAAATACTATCTTGAATATCATTCATATATGGAGCATGGGTTGCTAACCTCTGTGTATACCAAAGTATACTTAAGATGAAATTCCCAGTTCATGCTATTTGAATGAAGAAAACATACTATTTGTATGGAAAGATCTACAAATTTCACTTTCTTGCCAGATTAGATCAGAACTTTTGCTTTCATTTTATCTACTAGCACCAAGTAGACATAGCTTTAAATTCTCCATGTGGAGAGCAATAGAAGATGTAAATAAATAGATAATGTGATTGTGGAATGGAAGAAATTGGATGAAGTTAAGGAAAGCTTCCCAGCACAAATGATTTTTGAAAACTACTCACAAGTATTAAGAAAAAATAATCTCCAACCTAGCTAAGCCTCTTTAACAGGTTAAAAAATCTGCTTCCAAAATAATTAAGTCTATTTGTAATTTATTCTACTATATGACTTCAATGAATTTATTTTCAACCATTATATTAAGTTCTTATAGTATTTAATTTTAAAAGAATGCTTTAGATTAATTTTCATTAAACTATAGCATATTCAAGGAAAAATTAACCTAAAACAGGGAGAATCACAAGAGAAAAGACAAACAGAGACAAGAAAGTAAATAGTAGTCCACACAGTACTGATTAGACAGTTGTCCACAGACATTTGCAGTGTCATAAAGTGTGTGTGTGTGTGTGTGTGTGTGTGTGTGTGCGTGTATGGGGGAAGGGTTAATTACAAATAAGTATCATGGGTTAGCATTCATATTTTATACAATTTAAATTATATTCTTTGTCTTGGATTCTTTGTTTTTCATTTTATAATTATATGATAATAGATGTTCTCTGTTTAAGATTTTTTAGTACTTTGCTTTAGAGATTTAATAAATAACTACCTGTACTAGCAGCAAACTCCTATAACAAGGACTAAATAAAAATGGCAAAATTATATATGGCATGGCTCAATTCTTAAGTTTTTAATTAAAGATATGTGCAAAGTGTTTAAGTGCTGACTCAACTAAAAACTCAAAAACAGATTTTATGAATATGTATATATATACAATATGTGTACCTACACATATTAACCTATTCATATGCATATACATACACATGTATATGACATAATTTAAAAACATCCCCTTCTGTATTACTAATTTCCTAAATCAACATCAGAAATGCTTCTATGGCCATGCTTATCATTTGACTCATATAGAGTATGTACCATTAATATTTCTTTTTAATTTAAAGACTTCATGAAATGCAAACACAGCATGCCCACAAACAGAAACATAAGAAAAAAATATATTTTAATGTATTATGGTACTATTCAATATACATGCAGAATATTGGAATTAAATTTTGGCTTCCCCTTTACCACAATTTCAATAATGCTTTTGAAAAGGATTGAGATAACTGTATTTTTAATGAGAAATAATAGTGTGCTTTAGGGGGAAAATATATTATCCTTCTTGCCACTTTTTCATTCACTTGTCAATTTTACCTCTAGTAATATTTTGTAGGGTTAAAAAGAATACATAATAAAATTCATCAATGACTCATTACTTAATGGCATATGTAAAATCAAATGGTAGATTAACAAATAAACTTTAGCTGTCAAAAGTCCAAAATCTCTGAAAGGTTCTCAAAAGTTGTATTTAAAAAGTCACTTATTCAAGTCCTTTAAACACATTTTATCCATCTGTTTCTTCAATATGGCATCCTCCAGGGCTTCTGAATAACATTTTCACTACTTTAAGAAAGATTTAATTTTCAGGTCTAAATATTTTGAGGGTATCCCTAAAAGGACATCCATAGACAGTAAAACTTTTACCTCATGTCCTAAATCCTGACCCCCAAATCCTTCTCCCCAACCCCACCCTCACCATCCTACTCCAGATGCTCCATCCTATCTAAGCTCACACTACTGTTAAAGCTGACATGATATGCTGGGCAAAAGAAAAACAACATCACATTGCTAACGTTCCTCTTCTCCCTTTCTTCAGTCCCAATGAGTTTTGTGCAGAATACACACGCAATGTGTCTCCAAACATTTATAGAGAAGTTAGCTACTGTTATAAAATGAGCAAGGTTAGTGCAGTTTTCTCTAAACTCTTCAAAACACTATCAAGCACTTCTGTCTTCAAATGTTGGGAAGCTTTTTCTACCAACCCACTCCAGTAACTTTCACTAGAGTGAATAACAGTCAATGACTAGAGCAAGTGTGCCCCATTTTCTTTAGAAACAGTTATAATCTGACACTTATAACTACAAATAGCTATTTCAGAAAAAATTCCCTAAATATGATTGGACACTTACCTACAGAAGCTATTTCTAAAAATTACCTGAATGTGAACAATTATAAAAACACTATTATAAAACCTGATAGCTACTTTGGAGCTCAAGAAGAAAGAATCAGCTGACAAAAAGACCTAATATTATGTATGGAAGTAGATGAAAGAGAAAAAAATATCATAAGGTTGACCACAAATCAAATGAAATTATACTCTAGATATCCTAAAACAAATAATAGAGGTAACAGAATTTTGTTTTTCATCTATTTCTAAGTATACCAACTGTCTTTTCTTCATGTGCTTTTCCTGCTGGACACATGCATTTGACTATATTCAACTCAGGAAATGCTCCCATTCTAGTATTGGGTCCTAACCAAATAAGAAATTCCTTATTGGTTCAGAACCTTAATTTAGTATCAAGAGCAATCCACGATCTATTGGGTTCTCATGGCTCATATAGATTTCCTATCTACCCACTCTCATGATTTCTGATTTACATCTTTATCCTGATTTCTGGTAACTGCATGCTATACTGGGTTTCCCTCTCCTGTACATCACCATGATCAATTACAATAACATTTACAAGTTTCTACTTTCCAATCTAGATTTCTGCTAATACTCTTTTATTTGATTCTTTGGCTCCAGCTTTCTTGGGATAATGCCCTCCTTACTGGTTACAGAATCATTCTTGCTTTGATCTCTCCTTTCTCCATGTTCCACCATCATTGCCTACCTCACAGGGCTACTAGAAAAATGAAATTGTAAACAGCTTTGTACATTTTAAAGTAAAACAAAACACTATATGTAAATTGGCATTGTGAATGCAGTCATCATTGCCTGATTATAGCTTCAGTGATCTTAGATCTTATGCATACTCTCTTGGTTCATAATTTGTTTGACATATAATGCCAAAATAGAAGATTTTAGCTATGCCTTAATATGGATGATGATACAATTTCAATGATCTGAATCTCAGTCTAAGCTTCAAACAGATGCCTGAAAGCCCTGTAAATTCCCAAACAATATAAAAAATAAAGGAGAGCAGCCTATGTCAAATTGTTTGTGTTCTCAAGGGAGGTAAATAATTTGGAACTCAAAATTTGAAAAAAAAAAGAATTTTAAAATTGTTTTACATGTAATTGGGGGAACTAAAATATTAAATTACCAAGTCAAAAAAAAATTAAACAGGGCAGAAAAATAAATAATTTAACCTTAGGATCAGAGCTCACTTCAATGTATTTTCTTTACTAGTAATCTTGCCTGACTTCTTAGACCCTAGAGTTCAGCTACTTTGAGCTCTAACCCTTCCTGCCTTATAAGACTCCTTGGTCTTGAGGAGTCCCACTTACTAACATTATCCATCAGCTCCTTCCAGCCCCTCTTCTCTGGAATTATTCTGTTCCCTTGCTGACTTATGGTCTCTGTCAGAGACCTCCTACTTAGACAGAATCTCAGGTGTAGCCCTTTCTGGACAGCTCTGTTCTAGTAATGCCCATGCCTTAACATGGCAAACAAAGACATTAGAACTTACAATACGAAATCACATGATTTCTGGTGGCTAGGAGAGGTTTATGGTAAATATTTTAAAACAAATATAATATTTGTGCTGCTTCTTGAATTCCTAAATATCCATAATGTGCTATTGAACTGGATTGTAATTACAAGAAGGTCAGCATTCAAAATCATGGCTCTAAGAAATGTATACTGGACAGTCAATCTGATGGCTTACCTCACGAAAATAAGAATTGTAGAGTGGTTCTTGAAGCACACTGACAATTTCTAACAATTATGACCTGAAGACAAGGACATATGTCCTAAAGCAAGATCACCATGATTTTTTAATCTGCCAAGCTTCCTGAACAGGTAAAATATAAATCATTTAATCAGCTCCCAACTGGGCATCAGGTACAACTAGTATAAATTTTCCTTCATAAAAGTCTCATCAAAGCATAGAGCTGGCTGCAATGCCTTACCTTTCGCTAGAGAAATTACAGCCTAGAAAGATTGGCTACCAATCATATATGATTGATAGCCTCTCTATACGTTTCCCACACACATACAGACCTATCCAACTTCCCATGAAGAGGAATTGAGGACTAAAATAGCCTTGCTGGCCTTGTGTCCTTAAGATACTTGACATGATTGGGTACAAAGGGAAACAGAGAGGACAATTGTTGATCTTGAAAATTCTCTAACTCAACCCCAATTTTGGATTTTTTAAAGGTGAATATAAACTCCATGGAATAGTGATAGCTCTAGTCGCCCACCCAACTATAAACAGCAACCCAGAGAATTATCTGGCATGAGATTTTAGAGGTGTTTGAGACTCTAAAGGATGTTCAGAATTTCAATGTTTATAAAATGACTATTAAAAAAGTTTGGTGTTCTCTGCTTAGACACTTTTTTTTCAGATCCATATTTTTGGGGGAATTAGGAGACCATGCAAAAAGATTCCTAGAAGAATGAGGAGAAAAAGGAGAATTTAGTCTGCTTTTTTTTCCCCTTTGGCTAATAAACCTCCTAAGAATGACTGGAAGGTCATTTACCTTTATGTGACTCTATTTACCTTTTTGAGTTTAAAACTATAACTAGAATAGTAAGATCATTGTGAAACATGCCAGTCACCTTCTGAACAAGAGGCGATAAACAGAAAATGCAGAAAAAGACATGTATTTTTGAACATGGTTAATGTAGGAATTTGTTTTGTAGGACTATATAGATATATATTGAGAGATTTGTTTTTCAAGTCTTTCTTTTTAATTTGTTAAAATGAGAGGGCCAGATTAATCTTAAAAATACTTGTTCCTTGAAAAATAAAATAATAAGCCATTAAACAAGAGAAAATATAACAATGGGTTCCTCGATCCAAGAAATTGCATGAACTCTAGTGAAATTCCAATCAAATTAAATTTTGAATTTGAATATTCAAATCCATAATTAAAATAACACTACATTGATGGATGTACAGATGGATGGGTGGGTATGTGGAAGAGAAGGAAATAGGAAAAGATGTTAAGAAAATCCTGGCTAAATTAGTAAAAATTCTTAATTATATAGATTATTTTGAGAAAAACCTTCAGAAGCATTGGTCACATTTTGAATGAATAAAAGAATTTGATATCAACAAGTAAATTGAGTTATGCTAATAGAGTTTATTTTGACACCTTTGTGGAATATAGAATAGAGAAGAGAAAAAGGAACAAGGAAGCCAATTAGGAGGTAGCAATCCAAGTGAAAAGCATGAAGGACTACGATAGGATGGTAGTTGTATGAGTGGATAGAAGAAATAAATGCAAGATGTAGTGAGATCATTCTGTCTGAAGTGATGAAAACATTGTCTGTATGGAATCAGTTTTGAGATTTATCTTCCTATAACTAAGATTACAGATATAAAAAGTAATTCTACATATTCCAAAGCTCACTGACCTTAATTTGGTACAATTGGCCTGCTGGTAACTCTCTCACTGCTTCTCAGACATGAAAATATATCCAGCCCTTGGTTTTGAGCCTCACTGACACTCCTCTTTATGGAGCAACAATTTATCTTAAAACAGTTCATGAAATCCTTCCTACTGTTCTAAGAGATATAAGCCTTCACTTACAGATTATTTAGTACAACCACCTAATTGTAGAAATGAGGAAACTGGGAGTGAGGGGAGGTAAGTGGTTGGCCCAAGGTCACACAGATAATAAGAACCAGAAGTAGAATTTGAAACCTGGTTATCCTAAGTCCAAGGTCAGTGCCCTAACTTTTCATGGTCACTGAATCCTTGCTTAGAATATCAACCTTATATGGTCCCAGAAGTAAATTTGTTTCCTTGGATTTAGATATCTATCCATTCTAATTACTTATCTAACTCCCTGTTGCCATCATCCCCAGATATCATTGTTGGATCTGAGATACCTGTGGGATAGCCAAGGGGAAGTAATGCAATAGGCAACTGGTGATGCGGCACTGAAGTTCAAGAGGGAGGGACACTGAGACAAAATATATAGATTTTTGAGTGATCTGCATAGAATGAATTAAATACATGAGAGCTGATGAAATCACTGAAAGTATATAGAGAAAAGAGAGTCAAGACCAGAGTATTGTGAAATACCCACAGTTAGAGAGTGGAATATAGATAATGATCTAGCAAAGAAGACTGAGAAGAAGTTCTATAACACAAATGGGAAAAGAACCAAGAGACAACAATGTCACCAAATCCCAGATAAAACACTATCCAAGAAGATGGTCAGTCAACAGCAGGGAATGCTTAGATCAAGAAAGATGAGGAAGGGGGGTGGGAGGAAAGCCATCAGATTTGGCAATGAAAAGGTCATTGGCAATTTTAGAAAGAAGAATATTAGTTGAATGATGGGGTTACAAGTCAAATTGCAGAGGCTTTAGAAAATATTAAAAGAACAGGAAGTTAAGACAAGGAGCTTATACAATTTTATCCTAGATGTTTGTCTATGAAGGGAAGAAAAGATAGAGAACAATAGCTTCAGGAGACTGAAGAGGGCAAGTCAGAGCTTAGCTTTAAGGACAGATTGTTAAAGATCTAAGTATGTTTGTGGGCAGTAGATCAGGAGAAATTGAAGATTAAGTGATGTAGAAGCAATCTGGTAGAAGAGATGAGAGTGGATAGCAGCAGTGGAAAGGGTCATTTATTTATCAGAGACTGGAATATAGGGAGAGAGAACAGGGGTAGGGTGTAGAGTCAAAGATTCATAGTTGGGAAGAAGAAGAAGCTCATGATGTGTGTTCTCTATTTTCTGTAAAATGGAGATGCAGTCTTCTGCTGTTAAACAAGTCAGAAAGCACCTAGAAGGATTGGTCAGCTCCTTTGTGGTCAATCCATTTAACTGTATAATCACCTGCTGATGTTACCTTTTTCCCTAGTAAGGGAAAACAAATTAAACAAGTATAT
Organism: Pseudochirops corinnae; assembly: GCA_028646515.1. Lineage (NCBI taxonomy): Eukaryota > Metazoa > Chordata > Mammalia > Diprotodontia > Pseudocheiridae > Pseudochirops > Pseudochirops corinnae. The sequence goes on along the minus strand of CM053592.1, from coordinate 94,237,336 downwards.
TCTTCACATAAAGTAAACAAGATGAGAATTAAACATGATGTATAACAGACAACTTTTTGGTTTTTAGTAGTAATTAGAAATTAGTTCAATTGAACAAACATAATAATTATAAAACTCCTATCATGCATAAGAGATTATGCTTCGAATGCAAAGGTGGGGAGAATTTTTTCTAACTTCAAGAAGCTTACAATCTGATAGAAAGGATATGACATGTACGCAGATAAATATGGCACAAGGTAGAATGGACAAATTGGAGAGCCAGGTGACTTAGTGGATAGAGTACCCTGCCTGGAGTTAGGAAGACTCATCTTCCTGAATTTAAATCTGGCCTCAGACACTTACTAGCTATATAACCATGGGCAAGTCATTGAAATGTGCTTGCCACAATTTTCTTATCTGTAAAATGAGCTAGAAAAGGAAATGGCAAATCACTCCAATATTTTTGCCAAGAAAATCCCAAATGAGGTCACTAAGGGTCAAACACTACTAAAAAATGACTGAACTGAGAATGGGCAGGGGGCTAAGGAAATTCAGAATAAGATTAAAAGAAAAAAAGGAATTGGGAGAAGACAGGAAATAGGTATTTATTATCAATTATGTGCCAGGTACTGGGTTAAGCACTTTATAAATATTATCTCATTTAATCCTCACAACTGAGGTGGGTGCTATAATTTTCCCATTTAACAGTTGAAGAAACAGAGGTTGTTAAATAACTTGCCAAAGATCATATATATAATAAATGTCTGAGATTGAATTTGAACTCACATCCTCCTAACTCCGAACCTAGCATCCTATCCATTATACCATCTATTTGCCTCCATGGGGCATTCATTCAACCATCTCAGGCTCACAGATAAAGCAATGCATAGGAAATGGTTTTCCCCTGAGTAACCTGTCTAGTTATGAATAGGATTTCAAGTGGCTGCCAGTCTTTGATTGTGGGTGATAGTGGTTGAGGAACAGAATCTGCTTTTTGCTGGTCAGACCGGCAATCTGATGCTATAAACCTTTAAGCTAGAAGTTTGAATAAGAAAAGATCAACAATACACCCAGAATCCCTTTTATCCCATCATGTGGATCTTAGCTATTCTCCTATCATCAAAAGATCAACCTGACCTGAAAGAAGGATGGGCAATATCCCTCCCCTGCAGGATCTCAGAATTTGCTCAGCCAGCTCCCTTAAGAAGCATTTCAGACCAAGAGCAATCCACAGAGATGACAAAACGAGGCAAGATTCCCCTGTACTACACATAGTATTGTTCTATGGAACAGCACACAGATTTAGGATGATAATAAATGTCACAAGGCAGAGAATTGTGTGACTCAGCAAATTTAAATCATTAAATTTACCAACTCCATGGAGTATCTCTCCTGGAAAAATGGCATCACATAAAGCTATTTATAGTTGATATTGACCATACAAAAATGCCCATTCAGTTTAGTTTAAAAAAATTTAAACCATTTTTTTTAAAGCCTATCATTCTTTTCTATATGAGAATCCACAGATGGAAATAAGATATCTCTATTTCTGAGCAATTCCACTATAATTGATTAAAGCTGTTTTTAGCTGTTCTGCCAGTAATACCAAAATGGAGACATTAAAAAATAGAAGCAATATAGGGGAGAAAAATCCTTCTAGAAGAAATCTAGAGATCCCCTGAAATTTTTCATGTTCTTCTGGTGGTCAACACCAGGAAAGGATCATTTGGTGAAATTGCTTGTCTAAGCATTCATTGAATAAAATATCTGTGTAATGGAACAGGAAAAGTATTAGATTTAAAGTAAGGCAATCTAGGTTTGGAATGTAGATCTAACACTAGTGGTGTGGCCTTGAGCAAGTCATTTATCCAAAGTGGTGTGCAAAAGAAAGTTAGCACTGTATAGGAAGAGGCAACATATCATACAAGAACACTACTCAGAAGGTCTAAGTTCAAGTCGTATCTCTAACACTTAAAAATTGTGTGGCTTGGACAAGTCCCATAAGCTCTCTTGAGCCTCAATATTTTCCTCTATAAAATATTACCTACTTCACATGAAAGCATTTGGAAAACTTTAAAACACAATTTATATAAATTATCATAATAACAATCTCTCACTTTATACAGTATTTTGAGATGTACAAAGTGTTTTACATATGTTATCTCATCTGCTCCTTACCTGTGAAGTGGGTGTTATCATTATCCCAATTTTGTGTCAACCATAGATATACTAAGTATCTGAGGAAAGGTTTGAACTCAGGTATTTGAGACTATAAGTCCAGTGCTCTCTTCACTATACCATCTAGCCCCTGTATAGATGGTTGACTAGGAGAACTTCCCATCAATCAGTGTAAACATGTCTATTTCCCTATGGAATGTGGATGTGCTCAGAATACATAGACAACTCTTGATTGTTGCTCTATGCTATTGATTTAAGAGCAACTAGTCCCTAAACAAGGGCTTCTGACAAGGTAATTGGTTGCTTGGCACTCAAGTAATGATGAGATGCCAGACTCTAGCCAGAGATGCTTTTAGAATCTTTAGAAATGAACTGATAGACTAGGTTGGCCTTTTGCCTTCATTACTACTCCCTGCTTATAGGTCAGGCCAGTCCACAAAAAAAAAATAGACAAGTTGGGGGTGAAGTGGTGAGAAGGAGACCTTGCATACGTACCATTTCCCTTGTCTTCTCTCTTCCCAACCCCTAGGACATGGTTCTGACTACCTTGGGGAAAAACCACAGAGGAATTGCATTGTCTCAAGGAGAGAGCCTAAATGTAGGCTTTTCCTGACAAGAGATGACAGTAGCTTTGGCATCAAGAGATTTCCTGTAGAAGTATATGACAGAAACATATTCATAACCACTGGGCCCAAGGAGAGGCTCATGGATATGACTTCTGAAATGAAATCTCATATCTAAATGGGGTAGGTCAGGAAGATTTCAAACTCTTGAGTAGCATGATTCCCAAATCTAACCTCTTGATGAGAGATCAGAGATATCCTGCTCAGTGTCAGTGTGTCAAATTTCAGAGATCAGGCCTTCTGTTTAGAAAAAGGATTTCCTGATACATATTAGCTCTTAAAGAAGAAGGAAGGTCATTCATCTATTGGCCCAGGAACTGAAGGAACAATGAGGAGGACCTGTGACTGAAGCAAAGGGCCAGGACTTTGTCACCAACATTACTATTACATTGAAGAATTTTAACAGTAGAGGTCCAATGGAAAGGTGTGTTACTTATTAGGCAATCCTCCAAATAGGATTACTTTCTGAGTCTGAGTACTTTTTATGCTTTTTTCTGTAACTCCTTATTAGTTCCTTCAAGTTTTCTACATGCCTCTTTGCCTATTTTCTCTCTATTTAGAGTCTGTGTGTGGGAGTCCTTTGAAAAGTACTTTACTTGTGTCATCTCATGTGATATCTTAAAACAACTCTATGAGGTAGATGCTATTACTACCCCCATTTTACAGAAGAGGAAACTGAAGCTGAAAAGGTTAAGTGACTTGGCTAGGGTCACCCTGCTACTGAGACAGACTTTGACGTCTAATCCACTGTGTCACCTGCCTGTATTTATACGTTTTGCATTTTCTAGGTGAAGACATACAGAACAAGCACACATTTAGTTCCATGAGAGCCTACGTTAAGATGCTGATAGCCAAATTTAGGGAAACCTAAATGTGAGCTATATTTAAGTTATATTTGGAGATTTTCCCTAATGAAACTGTAAGTGGGAGCATAATGAACTAGAAAGTAAATGACCCACTTAGACCAACCCCAAGATTAAGCCTGTTCAGAAGTTTGGGGGTTCTTGGGCCAAAAATTACATTACTAAAACTATAAAGTATTCTGATAGGCATAGAAGATTTTAAAAATTGTATATGAAGGACTCTACTCCTAAAGATTTTTCTAATTTAAGAGAAAATGAGACAAATATGGTTAATTAAAATGTGAAACAATATAGGATAAATGAAATGTGATTAAAACAAAGTATTATAGAAATTTAGAATAATGAGAGTTTATCTCTCATAGAACTGATTACAGAAAGATTTGTGGGTAAAATCTTTGAGCTAAACCTTGGAGCATGTGCAGCATTTTCAAAGATGGGGATTGGTATTCCAGGCAGAGGGACTGGTAAAAGCAAAGCTGTTTACCCAAGAAAGCTCAGGAAATAGCAAATAATTCAGTTTTGTTAGAGCCCAGTGTTTGAGTAGAAGAACAATGAGTCACTGAAAGCCAAATTAAGACTAGAGTATAAAGGGCCTTAAATGCCTGACTAAATGAATCATTTCAGATTTTTAGGCAGTACAGGATATGGACTCTCAGAATCACCAACTGTGAGCTCCTTGAGAACAGAGACTATCTTTTGCCTTTTTCCAAATCCCCAGTACTTAGCACAGTACCTGTCATATAGAGGCACTTAAATATTGCCTGACTGAGTAAATATTGCATAAGAAAAATTAATGTTATGGCAGGATATAAGAAGAAAAAGAGGCAAGAGAGAAATTCTGATCAAATAGGTAGAAGTGACCTCAGAGTTCATATAGACTTACATACTCATTTTACAAAAAAAGGAAACTGAGGCCCAACTTAAATAAGGTCCTCTGGTATTAAGTGCAAGTATTCAAAGCTAGGCCTTCCCATTCCAAATGCATGACTTTTTACTGTTCTTTGGAGCCAGGCAGACCAGCAACCTTCCTTTTCCAAGCCCCAAGTATTACTTCTTAAAACTTCTATAGGAAATCAACTTTCCTCAGATTTTTGCTAGAGGAAATCAGCCTTGTGACCTATAATAAACTAAATCAAGGAGCTCATGGGAAGATATGTGACAAAGACTTTATGGATGAGACAGATCACTCAGCTGGCAAAGTCTCAAGGCTGTCAATGACTCACTAGGAGTCTGTTAAAAATCCATTTAGCCTCTCTTTGTAAAAGTTTACCTTCATGTGAAGAAAAGCTCAAGTTACTTACAATCAATTGACCTCCCAAGGATAGGCTAAGGGTTAGTGACATATTGAACTATATTTTCCTACTTAGAGACTACTCTGTTTCCAGGGAACATGGTTAGCCTTTTGCATAGAATCATATAGGCAAAAATGACTTCATGGCATCATTCAGCACATTTGCTTGAATTACAGCAGAATTGAATTCAGATGATTTCATAGTCAGTAAGAGCTTGTTAGAACTAGAATTGGCCTTAGCTTTCATGCTGTTTTTCTCCATCATTTTACTTATAGGAAAATGAATGAGGCACAAAGAATTAGTAATTTTCCAAATAATTGGCAGGCCCAGGTCTTATTCAGTATTCTTTCCACTATAAAATTACATACCTCCTCACAGATTCATGGACTTTAAGAGTTGGAAGAGACCTGAGACATCAACTCCCCCCCCCCCCAATGGGTTTATCTATCAGTTTAGGTAAAACTTCCTAAAATAGAGGGTCTGCAGCCTGGCCAAAATTTGTGTTTTGACACATCCCACCTAATCTCCCTGGTCTTGATTTCTTCCTTACCCCTCTAAGATAACAAAAGCTTGGAACAGTCAATGTTGGAGGGTTTATGGGAAGATAGACACCCTAATGGATTGCTCATGGAGCTGTGAATAAGTACAACCAATTTGTTAAAGCAATTTGGAATTATGCTCAGAGATTTCACCGTCAGACAATGATCTAAGGAGGTCTTTGGAACTAGAAACAGAGTAAGATAGATGCCTATCAATTGTGGGAATGACTCATTATGGTACATGAATGTCATAAAATTTCACTCTGCTGAAGGAAATGATAAATCTGATGATATAGAGATTCATGGAAAGACTTCCATGAAGTGATATAGAGTGAGATAGGCAAGGAAGTAGTAAGACAATATGCACACTATGTACAACAATGTAAATGAAAAGAACAATAACTACAAAACAAATAAAAATTAATGTTGCCCCCCAAAAAAAACCAAGCAGAAATAAAAGAAAAAAAATTTCTTCCCATTCCTTTGCAGAAATGTGGAAGGAGCATTGTAATGATTTTGAGATTTTCCCAAAAGTATCAATCAATTTTACTAATCATTTTTCCTTTTTTTTTCTTTAAAAATGTTCCTTTGTATACAGGATGGCTCTCTGGGAGGAATAGCTGGAAAATTTAAGCAATGTTAAAACAAATAATTTATCTATTAAAAAGGTTTTTAAAGAAAGTTAAATGAGAATTCCATGCTATGATCTGACCCAACTACATCTGGAACATTGTGTTCAGCCATAGGCACTATGTTTCAGGAAGGGCAATGACAAACTAGACTATGGACTGGAAAATTATTGAATGACTAGGTATCTCATTTAAGAGGCTTTGTAAAATTCCAAAATTTAGTAATATAAACACAGTGTCCTTCACAAATTGGAGAATCAGCATTTGGATGGCCTATCTCTAATGAATCTCTTTCCAACTTGGACTCTCTATTTCAGCTTCTCTACAACTTCTCTATGATAAACATAAGAAACTTTGATGAGCATTTAGACCTAAATTATATCTTGTTTGATATTAGTAATCAGATGGTCATTGAAAAATATTGCTTCTGCTATGTCTTTTGAGATATCTTGCATAATTTGAAATGATCATAGGAGATATTTTGTTAGTAGGGAGTCTTTAAGGTCTTGTTTTGCTCTATAGAATCAATAGCTTTTGGTAGTCAACAAATAAGCATGGTAATGTGCATTTGCTCACATTTGTCTTTCATTCAGCTAAGTGGCACAGTGAATAGAGTATCAGACCTAGAGTCAGATAAACTCATCTTTAAGAATTCAAGTCTGACCTCAGACATTTACTAGCTGTGAGTTACCCTGGACAAGTCACTTATTCCTGTTTTCTTCAGTTGCCTCATCTGTAAAATGAACTGAAGAAAAAAATGGCAAATCACTCCAGTATCTTTGCCATGAAAATCCCAAATCAGTTCACAAAATGTTAAACACAACTGGAAAAAAATGACTAAAAACAAATCTTTCATTTAAATTTTTTCTCCAATTAATGTCAGAATATCTTGAGAGATGAAACTTTCACAACCCTTCTATTTGTATTTTTTACTTTAGCATAGTATTTGCACATAATAAGTACGTAACAAATGTTCTTTCATACATTCAAAATATAATATTCAAATATTACATTGTGGTACTACAATATAGTACCACATAAATTTGTTCCAAGAATAGTGATGTTGTTCTGAGAAATTTTATTCCATCATATTTTCTCATCACCCATTACACTACATACCAGATAGATATAAACTAAACATTGCCCCAAAATATCTTGTAAACATTCTAGTCCTCAGTAAATTCTAATTAAATAAATGGAAGCTGGAGTAGATGTTAACTGAGTTCACCTCTTTTTTCAGAGGGAAATGCCTTCATTTTGCAGGGGGAATAACTAAGGACCAGAGAATAAGTAAAAAAAATATGCCCAACAATGGCATAAAGTAAGATTAGAATACAAGTCTGGTAAACTGCATGAGATTAAGGATTATGTCTTATTTGTCTTTGCCATACTGATGCCTAACAAATGATCTTGAAAGTAATTGTCAAAATAAATACATGTTTGTTGCACCAAAGAATGAATATTCTTTTATAAAATGCCCTTCATTTCAGTTCAGATAATAAGCACCTTTGGTTAAGCCAAAAATGGGGCAGAGAACATGGGGAAATTTGCTCAGTCTATAGGATTGGGCAAAACTAAGAGACTATAAGTATGAAGTCTTCCACAATAACCATTCTCAGGGGAGGAAACAAAAGCATAAATGTGTCACAAGTCAAAGGTAAAAGGATTCAGAAGCATCATTCTATTTATGATATGAAAAAGTAGGCATCTGCAGCATAAAAGGTTTTTATGAAGATCAGAAGATGTCACAGTCAGGACAGATAGGACCTGAGAACATCAAAAAGAGAACAAACATCATAGTTGAAAGGTCTTAGGTAGCAGCTCATACAACACACTCACATTACCCAAGAGGCAGCTAAGGTCTAGATAAAAGAAACAAATTGCTTAAGATTATATGCTGAAACTAGATACTTGGACTGGTACTCCCTGGCTCCAATCTGGTTCCAATGGTCCCTTACAAAACCAAAAAAGTGAATGAAAGTACTTTGTACATGGTAAAGCACTAAACATGTCAAAGAGTATCATCATTCCTACCAACAAGAATTTATTGAGGATCCAAGATAAAAGGTTGATAAGATTCTGACATAGACATAAAAGTATAAATAGTAGATCTTGAGGATATCTTATTCATCTTTATAAGCCATTCTCTACCCCCAATACACACCATCTCACAACCCTGAACACAGTATTTACTGAATTTGAATAGAGCATATGATCAGATACATGAAAGGTATAGAGCAGTTACCTTGGCTATAGATCCCACCATTAAAGAATGCTACAGCTCAAAAGCACCTTCAAATATAGAATGTAAGAGTTAAGAGGGATACTAAAGAATGTTTAATCTAACTGCCTCACTTTTCAATAAAAGAAATTAATTATGCAACACCACTCAGTGTCTCTGAGATCTTGGCAAGTAACAAAATACTCATGAATAGCCCTGATGCATAAAAATTGGTAGTGATAATTAGTTATTCTCTCCTCCTAGAAAACCTTGGTTTGTTTTTCTAACACACAGGCCTCTTTCAAATTCGTTGAAATGTGTTAATGAAAACTTTAGAAATGAGATAAAGTAAAGTATATTTAACCTTTGCTTAGTAAGCAAGAATGTTGACTCAATCTAACCAAATCTAGGTTAGCCCCCGACCCACAATCATCCATGCTTCTCCAGACAATTTCACTTCCAATTCATTGAACATCTTTAGTTAGTATTCTCTTAGAAGGATGAAAATGGAAAGACCAAAGCCAATCAAATATTCATTCAGTACCTATTATATCCCAGTTCTGTGCTAGGAACTATAAGAAGATATTTTTATTGCTATTCAAGGGGCTTATGAACTAGCTATCCCCTCAAACTAAATTTGGCCATATATTAAAACCCAACTTTAATGTGCAAAGGATAAATCAAATATCACTTCCATGATGAAACTTTTATATTATCCTTCTTATCTCTCCAGACTAGCTCTAGTTTTAAGAAAAACTATTCATCCTGTGGACTCTCAAACTTAGCACTTAGTTATAATCTTTTAAGTTGTATTATATTAGAAGCAACAATCTACATGTAATTTCTGACTAGATTGTAAAATCTATAAAATCAAGGAATTTATCATTCATGCTGGAATTTCCTCTAATGCCTCATTCAGTAAGATTGAAGTACTATAGAAGTAGGTACTTAAAGAAGCTATGTGGAGAAGTAAATAAAATATTGGACTTGGTATCAAGGAGACCTGAGTTAAAATCTAGCTTCAGATACTTATAGACAATGTGACTGGGCAAGTCATAATTTTTGCTAGACTCAGTTTCCTCATCTGTAAATGGAATCAATAATAGCATCTACTTCATATGGTTGTTGTGAAGATAAAATGAGAGTTATATTTTATGTCACATAAAACATAATGACAAATACTGAAAGGTTTTTTAATAGGAGAATGATATTTTTGAATCTGAGTCTTGGAAAGATAAATTTGGTAGTTATATAGAAGATGACTTGGCAAGAGAAAATACTAGTGGGGGGGGGGGGTGGAGCCATGATGGTGGAGTAAAAGGAGGGACTTGCTTGAGTTCTCCCCCAAAGCCCACCAAGTACTTGTAAAAAATTACTCTAAACAAATTCTAGAGGAACAGAACCCACAAAATGACAGAGTAAAACAAATTTCTAGCCCAAGACAACCTGGAAGGTTGATAGGAAAGGTCTGTTGCACCAGTCTGAGAGAAGAGCCCAGTCTAGCATAAACTGTGCCAGCAGAGATGGGCTGGGGCAGGCCTCATGGCACTGAATCACTGGCAGCAGTGGTGGTTTCCAGACTTCTTAATCCACAAATGCCAAAGACAACTTAGAAGGTGAGTAGGAAAGCTCTGTCAGACCTGGATGAGAGAGAAGCAAGGTCAGACCCCGTGGAGATAGCGGCAGTGGTAGTGGATGCTTCTGGAGCTCTTGGCCTAGATAGTGGGGGAATCCATTGGCTGATATGAGGTAGATTGTAGGGAACTCTTTGGTGGCACTGCAGCAGGATTTTCTGGCTTTGCCCATGCCTGGATCTGAGTCACAGTCCTGGATCTGAGTCACAGTCCCGGCTGGTGGTCCTGGGGCAAGGAGGAGTGCTGGTGTGGCAACAGTGGAGAGGAAATCCACCTCACAGCTCCAAGGCAGAAAAGAATGCTTGTGGTCACTCACAGATGAGAGCACAGACAAGGAGAGGAGTAATCACTTCTCCTTTGATCATACAACCTTAGAAGAACTGAAAATTTACAGGTCCCTAGAACTATATCTGAAAACAGTTGCACAAAACTCCTGAAGCTTAGGACAGTAGTCCCTCCACATTGGAAACAGAGCCTTACCTTAACAAAGATCCAAAAATCAGGTAATTGACTAGGAAAATGAGCAAATAACAGGGGAAAAATCAGACTATAGAATCTTACTTTGGTGACAAGGAAGATCAAAATATACAACCAGAAGAAGACAACAAATCAAAGCTCCTACATTCAAAGCCTTCAAGAAAAAATGAATTGGTTGCTGGCCATGGAAGAGCTCAAAAATGATTTTGAAAATAAAATAAGAAAAGTAGAGGAAAAAATGGGAAGAGAAATGAGAGTGATACAAGAAAATCATAAAAAAAAACTAGTGATAAAAAGAGCAGTTGAAATTCAACCATCTAGTGAAAAATAATCTGGACAAGAGAAAATACAGTCTTTATAACTACAATTGGAGTGGTAACTATAAACAGAGAAAAGGAAATGTATATGAAAGATTTTGAGAAGGTAGAGATAATAGGTCTGTATGGCTATATGGATTGAATGCTAAAGAAAACATTTAACACAACCCCTAGATGATAAAGAGAATTTTAGGATCTTCATCAGAAACGAAAGTTGGAAAAATGAATGGGTGCAAATAGGGAAATACCAATGATTTAATTTTGGAAACATTAAGCTTGAAATTGTAAACTTCTTTAAGGAAATGACTTTTTTTAGCTTTTTTATTTCCAGTGCTTGGCATAGTAGCTTGCAAACAGTGGATGTTTAATAAGTATTGAAAAACAATTGAGACAGCACTGAGACATTAATAAAGATATGAAGTTGAAGGTATTTGGAAATGTAGTATAGAACCTCAGATTACAGATTAGGGCTAGATTTCTTAATTGGGAAATCACCTATGTAAATATAACTGCATCCCATAAGAAGAGAAGAGATTAAGGAAGAGATTATAGGGGCAGGCAAGAGCAGAGCCTCATGAAGTTCATGCATAAGAAGAACAAAGAGGATGATGAAACAGTGGATGGAAATAAAAATGTCAGATACTTAGGACAAGAACCCATACATAGGAGTATCAAAAGCAATGGTAAAGAAAGTATTCTAGAGAAGGGAATGGTTGACTATCAAAGTCTACAGAGAGGTAAACAAGGTTAACTAAAAACAAAAAGTCATCAGACCTGACAGTTGAGAAATATCCTTAAGGATAGGGGTTCCATCAGAGTTGTGGAATCAGACATCAGAGTGTAAAGTTTTGAAAAAGGAGTGGGCGGTGATGATGTGGAGATAACATGTTTATCTGACTCTCCAGGAGTTTGTCATTGAATGAAAAGAGAGATATAGAATAATAACATGAGTAGATGACAAGGTCAGTGACAAGGTCAAGTAAAGATTTTGTTTTTCAAGGATGGTGGAATCCTCAGCATGTTTGTACCACTGTGGAAAATGCCAGCAGATAGGGAGAAACTCAGGATGAGAGAAGAGGGATAAACAATCAGGTAAATTCCCAGGGAGGTGGGGACCATGGCATAAGTAGAGGGATTGATATTTGTAAGAAAGTTCTTTTCATCCTCTGAGACTTTAGAAAATAACAAAGAGAATGGGTGATGATGTAGAGGAGCTTTTAGTTATCAAAGAAAGGCCTTAAGGGAGCTTATGATGGATGCTGTCTATCTTGGCAGAATAGGAGATATGGTGATCCACAGAAAGAGGGGGCAATGGTGAAGGAAGAGTTTAAAGCTTGAGGGAAAAAAAAAGGAGCTTTGAAAGAGTCAATATAGGGAATGTAATAAAATGTCAGAGGTGAATAAAATATTTTCTGTGCCACAGGGACGATCCAGTTGCTGTTAGATAACAGGCATTTCCAGTGGATCTATAGATGTGGTTACATGAATTCCTCGAGTCTCATTTCTCAACTTAGAAGAAGGAACAAAAGACAGATTAGGTTGACACTGAATTGATCATTGGCAGGGGATTTAAGCATACAGAATATTAAAGTATTGAACTGATAAATTGTAGGGTTGACTGTTAAAAAAAAAAAAGAAAAAAAATAAGTCTAGAGCAAGAGGCAGCTAGATGGTTCAGGAGTTAGAGCATAGAGGAGTTAGAGTTAGAAGACCTGAATTCAAATCCCATTTCAGAAATTTACTAGCTGTGTGACCTTGGACAAGTCACTTAACTGCTAGTTACCTTAACTCATTGGAGAAGGAAATAGCAAATCTCTATAATGTCTTTGCCAAAAACCCCATAGACAGCATGATCCACAAGGCCATGAAGAATTGGACACAACTAAACAAGAGGGCTACAGCAAGCGGTATATACAAAAATAAGGAAAGCTAGAAGGCATAGAAGTAAAGATAATTCTAGGAGGAGTGTTTCAGTAAGAGAGATGGAAAGAGAAAATGATGGTGAAAGGTAAACTTCAGACTTCAAGTCATTCTTTTCTAACTGTTCTTCGTACTATCTACCTACACTTTACAGTTTAACAATTGGTTAAATTTAACTTAATATTTCATTACAAAGAGATTTAATTTTTTTTTCTCTGTTATCCCTAAGTGCCAAACATGCAAGACCTTGTGCTTGATTCTGTTGGAAGTAAATGACATAAAAGGAACATTTAACTTTAATACCTTGAAAAATATACATTTTATTGATATCATTCCATCTACCCACACTGATAGCAGTCCCTCCATGATTATGTCTAGGATGCTACGGAGAGAAAAATTCAACCATCTAGTGAATGACCTTGCAGTAAAAGATTAGCCAATTTTCCTGGACAGGTCCTCAGATAAGTCATCAAGCCAATGCATGTGCCCACATTTGAACTAGTATTATCTGATAATTGGCCCTTTTTGAGTCCATTATTTAAAAATCAATGAATTAAGGACCAGGATTTATTAAATACTTACTATATGTCAGTGAGCTAAGCACTAAGGATACAAATATAATCAAAAGAGATAGCCTCTGCTTTCAAGGAGCTAATATTTTAATAGAGGAAAATAAAATGCAACAGGAAGCTAAAAAGGAGGGGAAGTTACAAGGTTTTCCTGATGCAAGAGCATGGCAGAGAAAGTCCAGAGCCCAGGATCAGGAGGAATGAAGACATGGCTGGCCTGGTGCCATCCTTAAACAAAAGCTTTTGGAGGAACTATTCTATCAGAAAGAGGGGGAAAGCTACAAGGGCAAGAGGGTGCTTTCCTGTTTTTGTTGTTCAGTTGTGTCTGACTCTTTATGACCCCATTTGGCATTTTCTTGGCAACAATACTGGAGTGGTTTGACATTTCCTTCTCCATTTCATTTTACAGGTGAGTAAACAGGCAAAAAGGGTTAAGTGACTGCCTCAGATTTGCACAGCTAATAAAAGTCTGAGACCAGATTTGAACTCACAAAGATGAGGCATTTTTTTACTCTAGGCCCAACACCCTATCCACTGCACCACCTAGCTGCCCTAGGAGGACTATCACATATGTAATTATGTATTTATTACTAAATTACTAAATATAGTCCATATTATATATAGACTATTATATATATGAATTCCTCTTCCATTAACGTCATGCAACTCTTCCCCTAGCAAAAGGAGGGGCTGCAGGAAAATGAGAGATAAGGTAGAAAGGACAAATTAAATTTAGAAGAATTAAAGGAGTGTATTCTCTCCCTTTCCCACAATTAAGAAAGGAAGTCCTACGAAGAGCATTCCTGTAAGAGAAGAGGTGTATGCCTAGGATAGATGATGGTGACCCTCGTGACATATTTACTCTGGTAAATTAGGAGATCTCTTTTTTCTGAGTATTGTCACTCCCTGGACATGCTGCCCCAAATGAAAAGATATGTGAGTTTCTAGGATAATCTCATACCCAGAAGTATTGAGGGAGACAGTAGGATAATAAGAGCAGAAGATTTTAATATTACTGTCTCAGAACTAAACAAATCTAACAGAAAGACAAAAAACAAAATGTAAAATTGAACAGAATTTCAGAATTTAGAATTCAATTATTTAGGGCAGCTTCTGAATGGAAACAATAAATATATGGATGTCTCAGCACCATGTTGCACATTTACAATATGTATTAGCATAGAAATTGCAAAAGAATGTTTCTAAATCAGAAATATTCAACATCTTTTACACACTATAGTAACCAACTTAAAGATCACAAACAAAAGAGAGACTGATAAACAGATAATAATGAAATCATCAACAAGTGGATCAAATAACAAATCACAATAACTATTATTAAGTATCTGAAAGACAATGACAAAGAAAATACAAACTAAAATTTCTGGTATGCAGCTTAAAATATATATTAAGAGAACAGAAAAAGAGAAGAATAATTAGCTGAATAATATGCATTGTTATAAATTAGATAACCAACAAATAAATGAGTTGCAGATAAGAACAATAGAAAAAATATTGAAAAATTGGAGGAATAAATAGCAAGAAAAAAGACTATAGAACTTATAAACACAGTTAAAAACAGGTTCTTCTAAAAGACTGACAATATTGCTAAACCATTTGCCCAACCTAATTATAAAAGAGGGAGAAGAATAAGTTTAACAAAATGTTAAATAAATGAGGTTAAATCACAACAAACCCAGAAAAAACAAAAAAGAATGAAAG
>CM053592.1:94201302-94221873 GCA_028646515.1 Pseudochirops corinnae | reverse complement strand
AGACTTTTTAAGGCATTCTTCTCCTCATTGGCATTTTGGACCTCTTTTGCCATTTAAGTTAATCTATTTTTTAAGGTGTTATTTTCTTCAGTCAGGTTGTTGACTCTCTTTTCATGATTTTCTTGCATCATTCTCATTTCTCTTTCCAATTTTTCCTCCACTTCTCTTGTTTCATTTTCAAAATCTTTAAGCTGCTCTATGGCTTATAGGAAGTCTTCATGTTTCTTTGAAGCTTTGGTGCAGGAGTTCTGACTGTGTTGTCTTCCTCCCATTCCATGCTTTGATCCTTTTTGTCCCCAAAGAAGGAATCTAAAGTTTGGTTGCTGTTCTTACTTTGTTCCTTTGCCTGCTCATGTTGCCAGTCAATTACCTGATTTTTTAGCTCTGTGGAACTCTGCTTCCAGAGGGCAAAGCTCTGTCTCAAATCACTGGAGTTTTTGCAGCTGCCAGAGCTATTGGGAGGCCACCATTTTTTTGCAGCCCCCACCAGCTTTGGCTCACTGAAAACGCACCCCAGGACCACCGCCCAAGACCACGATCAGGATCCAGGCCATTCAATGCAAAAGCACTTAGCCTCTGAATGATCACTGCCCCCCCCCCTCGCAGTCTGAAGGCTGGGAGATCTGAAGTAGCCACATGGAGACAGCTGCAGGGCCGCCACTTCTGCCACTTCCTTGCCCTGGAGGCAGTTTGGCTGGACTGCTTTTCTCCCCCAAAATTTAGCTGAGTTTCACTGGCCTTTCACTTTGTCCTTGTTTCTTATGGCTTGATAATTCTGGAAACTGCCACAGCTGCTGCTGATCCACTCTCTTGAAGCTCCAGCTACAGCTCATCCTGGCCACCCTGGAGCCAAGCCAGGGGTTTCAGGCTGGGCTGGTTTCCCCTCCCAGCACACTGCGATGAGCCCTTCCTGCCAAGCTACCTTCAGTGAGAGATGTGTTTTTCTGTATGTTTTTGAATTTTGGAGCCCTAAAAGTTGTTTAGAGTCATATTTTATGGGTATTTGAGGTGCTTATGTAGGAGCTGTGGAACCTTATTGCTTCTAAGCCGCCATCTTGCCTCCACCCCGCTCCGCTTCCTATTTCTTAATGTGATAGTTTAAAGGATCAAATATTTTTATGGTATTTGGTATAATCCATGAATATTTCTCTTTTGGTACTGTCCTACTTCCTGGTGTTAAAAGCATTAGGAATGGAGGGGACTCAGTGTGCTTTTATTTAGTAAATAGAAGGAAATAAGTATTTATATAATGCCTACTATATACCATTTCCTGGGATTTTGAGGTTTTTTTTAAGAAATTATTTGACTGAATGTGTTTCATGATTGCACATGTATAAACAATATTAGTTTACTAACCATTTCAGGGAGAGGGGAAGGAAGGGAGGAATAGAATTTAGAAATCAAAATTTTTTAAAAAGAGAAATTGTTAAAAATTGTTTTAACCTGGAATCAGGGGGAAAATATTATATTATTTTTTTAAAAATAGAAATTATTTCACTGGATCAAAACAATAATCCTGTGAATCAAGTGCTAATATTATCCCCATTTTACAATTGAAGAAACTGAAGTGACCTAGGGTCACACAGCTATTAACTATCTTAGACTGGACTTTAATTTTTCTTCCTGACCTCAGGCTCAGTGGTCTTATCACTGTATCACCAGCTGCCTCAGTACACAAGTCACACTTTTGAGTCTCATTTGTATTATTAACATTTTTCCATCACTTTGTTAAGTTTAGATAAATCACCAAAAGAAGACCTAGTTTGTAGTATCTGCCAAATTCTGAGGTGCAAATGATCACACTGAAAATTAATCAATCGGTTCTCCCAAGGCTCCAGCCCATCCCTGGATTTATTAGTCCAAAGCTAAGGGAGGTGTGAACAAGGCAGAGCCATGAGAACAATACATAGGAAGAGCTTCTAACTTAGACTAATGATTATTTCAGTCAGTAAGTCCACAAGCATTTATTAAGCACCTACTATGTGTCAGGTAAAGAATTAATCAGAGCCTACATTATAGTTATATCATAAAATGTTTTACCTTTCAAGTCAGCTGAATGCAGAATAGCTATATGCCCAGACACCTGGTAAGAGAGATTCACAGTCAATAAAAAGTAATGGGAGTTTCATGGGGTCTAAACAATTCGGTAAGACAGATGTAACATAAGAAAATTATGAAAAGGAAGACTCAGTAGCCACTTAGCATTTTAAATTCTACTTTGTAGACACTGTAAAGCAGCATAATATGCTACAAATCTTAAAGAGCTCAAAGCATAGTGAGAAAGCAATGTAAGTCTGTCAATTGTCCCTTTGGGACTATTTTTCATTTCTGTCTTAGTCTCCTGAAGGTCTAAGCACAGTCCCTTTTACACATTCACAAAAGACTTTTGATTTTAGCAGTGTATGGAGCCATCAGGTCACAAATCAGCTATGATTTGGGAGGTAAGTCCCAAGAAACCGTATGAGAAGCACAGAGAATTCCTCAGGGTCACAGGATCAAGGGTAGGATTTGAATATAGATCTTAGAACAGTGGACAAAGACGACCCCTGAGGTCCTTTGGAGCTTCAGACCTAGGAGCCTATGATCTTCCCAAGCCCAAGTCTAGTACTCTATCTATCATGCTACCCTACCTCTCCATAGAAAAACATGTGACTTTATTTGGGGCAGGGGAGGGAATTTCAATAATGTGAAGGTAATCCTAGTGAGGAAACTGTCTCTTCTATGCTCTTCAACTTGCATTAAAAAGTTGTAACTTAGCCAGTATCACACTGGTATGTTTTAGAAACAGAACTCAGATCCATGTCTTTCCAACTCTGAGACCAATTATCATACCTATTCATTGCAACCCACTTCCTGTCAGCTTGCACATAGTAGATATGTTGAACTATTGAATGACTGCCTATAATAATATAATTATATAATAATATAAGCAGGGAGTAGTAAGAACAGTGTCAAGTTAATTGATGGCTATAAAATGTACTTACTTCTAGAAAAACTATAAGGCATTTCCTCCATTATCATTTGTGGTCTAGTAGTTTATGCAGCAATAAGAATCCTGTGAGGTTTGGAAAAGGTTCAATGGACTTTTGTTTTTAATGCAACCCACAATATGTATCCTTTGAATTCTTCACTCCTCTAAGTGTTTTATAATGATTCTAGAGCTGATAGGATTTCCTATTCAGCATTTTCAAATAAAATAAACTCATTTTGGTTTCACACACATGAACCGGACTGTTGTGTAAAAATGCTAAAGACTTTTTTCTATTTTGTTTTTTTGCCAAATACAACAGAGAGGAGAAAAAAGCAAGAGTTTTGGAGCTGAACAGAAATGACTAAGAATCTTACGTCCTAACCAATTTTTCACTTACAAGAAAATATTCCTAAGTAGTTTCACATCCCAAAGACAAAGTCAGAAATTATGCTTTGTGACTATTAAATTTGACATTATATGGAGTGAGAGCATAATTGTATTTACAGATGGAGAAACAAAGTTCTATGGAAAACCAAAAGAAGCTCTTTAGAGGTACACCTTATTCAACAGTGTCAAAAAATGATAACAAGCCCTGCATGTTCATGATGTTCTCCTAGATGCCATACAAAGTAATATAAAGCGCTATGATCCACAGTCTAGCATAGTCTTAGAGGAGTGAAGAATGCCTTGTACATAACAGTTACTTGAGAAATGTTTGGTTGGGGTAAATTGAATTGAATGATTCATTGGTGTCCTCTGAAAATGCCCCCTCTATCCATTGGGTAAGTGACTTAATTAAATAAGTGGCATAATTCTATCCACTCTGAGGTAGGCTGGTATTTTGCCAATGAGAAAAAAATGATTCAGTATGGCAGAGCAAATTGTGGCAATGGTTAGGACTTCCCAATAATCATTCTGTGTCATCCAAACTGTCTATTTCCACTTGGACAATTCACTTGACAACAGTGATTGAAGACGGAAACAGGAAAATAACATTTTAGTTATATTCATATCCTTTCCTCCATTATTCACACCAAATCTTCACTCAACATAATGCCAAAGGGACAAACTAGAAAAGGGTGAATCAACTGATTCATTTAGACTATAAATACACAAATGAACTCTCCAGCAGGTGTTTTTTGAAGCCCCAGGTGCATGGCTGGCATTCTGTCATTAAATAATCACTATTCATAATGTTACTTTCGTTACTATAATTTGCTTAGAGTATAAACTGCCTACCTGGTTTGGATATCCAAGGAATATTGGAAACTTGAGAAATGCATGGCATTAAGAAAATAAAATAAGGTAACATACTAAGAAAAGGTTGATCCCAATTTTTTCCACATAAAGAAGAGGAAAATATATTTCCCACAAATGGAAAAATGAATCTCCTATAAATCTGAATGACTTATTGAGTGGTACATAATACACCACAACAATGAAAAGTTGAGAAGAAGGACAGCAAAATTCTGTTAAATTCATTGTACAAATTCCTCAGTTTCATTTCCTCAACTGTGAATTGGAAAGAACAATATTACCGTAGGATAGCCAAGCAGTCTAATGAATAAATACTATTGTAAAGTATTTCCACGCTTAAATGGCTAATAATGAGCACATTTGAATAGCTTCCAAGAAGTGATTACTCTCATGCTATTTGCTGCCTTTAAAATCATTACTTTTCCAGTTCACACAATATGAAGGAGTGATATGTTTCTGGAAAGAACTCTTCAAATATCTTTTGATCCAAGGATCACAAAGGATTGCTTGTCATGCATTTATCAATATGGATACCCTTAAAACCACACCACACAGCAGCAAGTCAAGACTACCAAGTTCAAACTTTGCCAGGGATTGTTGTCTTTGGAATTTTTCTGATGTATCCAAGCAAAATTGTTGAATGTTGATTAATTTCTGAGAATGTTTATCTCATTTAAGGAAAAATATCAATGAATTGGTATGTCTTGTGGCAAAAGTTATATTTCTTATTTACATACTTCATCTCTTTTTATCTCCCATTTATAACTGAAGAAACCAAAGGTTAAAAAACTTAAACCATTTGACCAAGTTTCCATAAGCTGTAAGTTGTAGGGCTGACCCTAATTTCCAGATCTTTTAGAATAGAAAAAAAAAGCCTGTTTCTACACTGTGTTGTTCAGATTTATTAACAAATGTACTGAAGAAACCTGCCCCACATGTCTCTTATTCAGTTTTTACTATACAGTGGTACCTTGACATACGAGTGCACCAACTTACGGGATTTCCTAAATACAAGTTGTCACTTGGTCAATTTTTTGCTTTGAATTGCAAGCCAAAATTTGAGGTATGAGCCACTGCTACTTGGAGCAGTGAACGCCACAACCCAATACCGACCCAGCATCCCATGCCTCACGGGTTCATTCCATGTGTTTACCTCGCCAGTGAAGAAAATTAAGTTACTCAAAAGTAAAAAAGACACTGTAGCAATTAAGTTCAGGGATAAAGTGCAGCATTAAGAGTGTAAAGAGTAAGTGAATGAAAGTGACTGAAAGAGCCCAAAACAAAACTCCTCTAATCTCCTCCATCTATCTCCTCCACCCTCTACCTCTGCCAGTATCTTCTGTTAGCTCAAGTCATCTGATATCCAAGGTAAATATACACTTTATAAAACCAGTTTATTTTTTTACATTCTCTTTTATTATGCTTTATACAATATTTGTTATTTATAAATACTTTTTCTTATTTAGAAACACATAACAAAAAATACTGGGGTGGCATTTTGGGGGCTGGAATGGATTAATGGCATTTCAATTAATTTCAATGGGGAAAATTGATTTGATACATGAGCAAATTGAGTTATGAGCTCAGTAATGGAATGAATTAAATTTGCATGTCAAGGTACCACTGGATCTCTGTTATAGTCTAATGTAAGTAACTTAGGAGACAGCTAGGTGGTATCTGCATAAAGGATTGAAATTTGAGTCAGAAAGGCCTGAGTACAAATTTTGCCCAAGACCCTTACTTACCTGTGTGGCCCTAAATAAAGTTCCTTAATATAACTCAATCTTGGATTTTTCACGTATAAATTAAGGATAATACCACCTGACAGTATTGTTGTAGGAGTAAATGAAATAATATGGGTAAAGCACCTTGCAAATCTTAAAGCTCTATGTAAATACTAGCTATTATCATTGATTGAAAGAAAATGGAAAGGAGGAATCCAAGTATTTGCTTGATTTTTTTTTTTCCATTTGGAATGAAAAACAGAACGGTAACAAAGAATCTTTGGTGAACTTTTTTCCATTGGAAAAAGGGATAGGGATTAAGAGAAAGGTAGAGGATGATGATAAAAACGTTATCAGCCACATCTCTTGTAAGACTCATTATTATTTTCTAATGTGATCATCCAAAGACCCTCTTGGTATGTGTGTTGAAAAGTTAGTAACAAAAGAATGCTACTGCCTGAGCTACTACAAATTCAAATAAAAGGAGCCTGGCAATTATATTCAAATGGATGGTTACTATAATCAGGACCTTGCTGTAACTCACAAATTTCCCCATCTTCATCCAAGTTCAGAAAAAAATGCAACCAAAAACCTTTGTAAATCCTTAAAAAACTACTAACAACTGAATGATAAGAAAGTGATTTTGTGACATTTTTCTATGCACATGACACTTTTTTCAGCCAACTTTCAACAGGCAATCTTTATGTCTCTTTACAGGAGGCTAAGTAATCGTTTTATCACACACACACACACACACACACACACACACACACACACACTCCAACTATTTTGGCACCAAGATTGCCACAAATTTTTTCATGTAACTCTAAACCCTAAAAATGTTCCAAAGCCTTGGAACTTTGTTGGTCTGCTGAGTCATTAATAAATCTTCCTTTGGGGAAAGAATTTGTTCTATTGTTTGAAAATACCCTTGTATCACTCCAACAAACCCAAATTCAGTCAAGTAGGGAAAATTTTGTCACATCCCCATTATACAGGCACATCTTAAAGTATATTAACATCAGAAGAAATCTTCACTTCATTATTGAAAGTGACCTCCATGGCAACTTAGAAAGTGGTCCAGGGCTGCTTACTTTGGAAACAATGTTAAACCAGAAATCAGCAAAATGGAAATGATAACAGCAGAGAAATCCAGGATTTTCTTGTTATTCCAAAAATGAGAAAGTTCCTCCCATATTACCTAACTTCAACCTTCTGGAATAGAAAAATTTTCTTACTTACATAAAAGGGGGAAACTGACCATTTGGGCAGATCCACTCTCAAGGTCTTCCTATACTAGGAAGCAAAAAAAACTTAAATACATTTCCATTTTTTAAGGTCATTCAATCCAAACAATAAAAAATTATCCAAAAATTATATGCATGTATATATGAACATATATGCATGTATATATGTATGCATACACATATGCACATGTACATATACTTGCACCAACATAGATATATATGTGTATATCTATATTATCTATCTACATATTATAAACATATATGGGTGTATGCACTTTTAAAAATATGATCAATAGACAAAAAGGGAGAGGAGCCAAGATGGCAAAGTAAAAGCAGGAACTTCCTTGAGCTCCCTCACCAACCACCTTCAATACCTGTAAAATATGACTCTAAACAAATTTTAGAGCTACAGAACCCACAAAGTGACAGAGAGAAAAAAATCTCCCACTGAAGGCAGCCTGGTAGGACAAAAGGAAGGGTCTATCATACTGGGCAGGGGGCTGAGCAGTCCCATGTGAGCCCTGGGGACCCAGACCCAAAGCAGCCACAAACAGCAGCCCAGACTGGCCAGAGCAGACTTCAGGAGAGTAAATCAGCAGCAGCTGTGGTGGTTTCCAGATTTCTCAACTCATAAACACCAAAAGGAAAGTAAAAAGGTGAGTGGGAACTCTGTTGTAACTCGGTAGAGAAGAGCAAGGTCCAGCCCCTGACCCAGGGGTGAGAGGTGGTGAACAGCAATTGCAAATGCTGCCATGTGGCTGCCTCTGGAGCTCCTGGCCTGCAGATTATAGGGGGACCAAGAGACCATTCAGAGGGCTATCTCTCTTGCTTTGACCTGCTTGGATCTGGGTTGCAGTCTTGGGGGGAAAGGTCGTGGGGTGAGGAACACCAGAAGCCCAGAGTTTGTAGTGGCTGCAAAGAGGGTGCCTTCCTCATAACTCTGACAAGAGCTCTGACATAGCTGTGAAAACCCCAGAAATTTGGGACACAGCTCTCTCCACTCTGGAAGCAGAGTTTTACTGTGGCAGAGCTCAAAAGTCAAGTAATTGGCTGGCAAGATGAGCAAACAGAGGAAATGCAATCAGACCATAGAATCTTTTTGGGGGGGACAAAAAAGGATCAAAACATGGAACCAGAAGAAAACAAAAAGGTCAACTGCATCAAAAGCATTGGTTTTTGATTTGAATTGGTTACAGGCCATGGAGGAACTAAAGAAGGATTTTGAAAATCAAGTAAGAGAAGGGGAGGAAAAATTGGGAAGAGAAATGAGAATGATGCAAGAAAATCATGAAAAGTCAGTCAACAGCCTGCTAAAGGACACCCCCAAAAATACCAAAGAAAATAAAACTTTAAAAAAATAGACTAACTCAAATGGCAAAAGAGGCCCCAAAGCCAATGAGTAGAAGAATGCTTTAAAACATTGAATTGCCCAGATAGAAAAGGAATTTCAAAAACTTACTGAAGAGAATAACTCCTTCAAAATTAGATTGGAGCAAATGAAAGCTACTGACTTTATAAGAAATCAAGATACTATAAAAGAGATCCAAACAAATGGAAAAAAATAGAAGGCAATGTGAACTCTCATTGGAAAAACCACTGACCTGGAAAATAGATCCAGGAGAGACCATTTAAAAATTATTGGATTACCTGAAAGCCATGATCAAAAAAAGAGCCTAGAAATCATCCCTCAAGAAATGCTCAAGGAAAATTGCCCTGATATTCTAGAACCAGAGGGTAAAATAGAAATTGAAAGAATTCTCCAATCACCTCTTGAAAAAAATCCCAAAAAGAAAACTCCTAGGAATATTATAGCCAAATTCCAGAGTTTCCAGGTCAAGGAGAAAATAATAAAAGCTGTCAGGAAGAAACAATTTGAGTATTGTGGAAACACAAGATCTAAGAGCTTCTACACTAAGGGATTGTAAGGCTTGGAATGTGATATTCTGGAGGTCAAAGGAGCTAGGATTAAAAACAAGAATCACCTAGCCAGCAAAACTGAATGTAAGGCTTTGGGGGAAAATATGGTCATTCAATGAAATAGAGGACTTTCAAGCATTCTTGATGAAGAAAACAGAGCTGAACAGAACATTTGACCTTCAAATACAAGTTGCAAGAGAAACATGAGAAGGTAAACGGGAAAAATAAATCATAAGGAATTTGTTAAAGTTGAACTATTTACATTCCTACATGGAAAAAGAATTATTGTAACTTATGAGACTTTTCTCAGTATGAGGATAGTTGAAGAAAATATCTATGTATACATATGTATACATATATATATGTATGTATAGGAGGGTATATGTGTATAAATACATATGTGTGTATGTGTATATGTGTGTACATGTATACATAGTCAAAGGGCACAGGATGAGTTGAATATGAAGGGATGAAATCTAAAAAGTAAAATTAAAAAGTGGGAGAGGAATATATTGGGAGAAGGAGAAAGGGAGAGATAGAATAGGGTAAATTATCTCATATAAAGGAGGTAAGAGAAAACTGTTACAATGGAGGGGAAGAACAGGAAGGTGAAAGGGAATGGATCAACCTTGCTTTCATTGAATTTGTCTTAAGGAGGGAATAACATACACACTCAACTGGATATCTTACCCTACAGGAAAGTAGGGGGGAAGGGGATAAGAGAGGGCATGATAGAAGGGAGGGCAGATTGGGGGAGAGGGTAGTTAGAAGCAAACACTTTTCAAAAGAGACAGGGTCAAAAGAGAAAATAGAATAAGTTGGGGCTGGGATAGGATGGAGGGTAATATAGTTAGTCTTTCACAATATTACTACTATGGAAACATTTTGCGTAACTTCACATGTATAAACTGTATTGCATTGTTTATCTTCCCTGTGGGAGTGGGTGAGGAGGGAAGAAGTGAAAAAATCTGGAAATCAAAGTTTTAAAAACAAATACTTTAAAAAATTGTTTTTTACGTGCAACTGGGAAGTAAGATATACGGGCACTGGGGTAGACATCCATCTTGCCCGACTAGAAAGTTAGAAGGTGCATGGGGGAGGATATAAGAGAGAACAGATTGAGGGAAGGGGTATTCCATAGGTTTGCTCTCTTGGGGTGGGTGTAGGGGAAACATGGGGAGAAAATTTGTAACTAAAAATCTTGTGGAAATGAATTTTGAAAAATTAAATAAATAATTTTTTAAAAATATGATCAATGATCTGAAGATAATTTACAACATTCCTATTTACATATAATTCCAGATGCTCTGTATCTTACTGCTTCACATAAAAGCAAGATTGTTTTTATTCTTTGCATAACACCTCTGAGGATCTGAAGACTGTGCCTTTTTCTGTGTTGCTTTGAGGTCTGCTTCTATGGAATAAAAACCATTTGCTGTTAGTCAACCAAAATAATGCTTTTTCTCTTCCTATTGATCATCATAGAACAATCAATTGACATTTGGCATCATCTGATTTCTAATAATTCAAGTCAGCAGTAAAATAATTCAGAAACTGACTACTGGGCATATGCTGGTAATGAATGGAATCCAAGTACAATTCAAACTCAGACTAAAAATTACATTTAAATAATGTTAATCTTGTGACAACTTGACAAAGTCTAAGGAAGTCAATACTAAGGCTTCTGTACTTTCATTAATTCAAATATTGTAATAAGGGAGAGAATGAAAGGATGCAAGAATGAAAGGATGCAAGATTCTATACAGAATCTTAGTTTAGGTTGCATCATAGTTTTTGTTTCCTTTTGTTATATTTCATAATACAAAAGAGCAAATTCTTTTGCCAGATTGAAAAAAAAAATCTGAGTTCTGTTAAATCATATGTAAATTGTACCAATAGTTTTCTACTAGCAAAATACAAATTGGAACACTGCTTTTATTTATTTTCTTTTTGGGGGAGGGTTAGTGAATACTTTTTATTCTGCATGTAAAAACAAGTAAGGACCCTGCCTGTGTGCACCACAAGTAAATGGCTCCACATACAGACATATGAATAGGGATAGGGGTTGAGGAAACATTCTAACACAGTTTCAATAACACAAAGTTGGTTCTTCCAGCACAGTTCCAGGTGATCAGGTACAGACTTTGATTAGGCAATATTGGCAAAGTATTCAGATCATCATAGATTGCCTTTCATGAGAGAGGAGTTAAGAAGCCGAGGTCTCAGGCAAAAATAAACAAAAACAAAATCACAGCTGATCTGATACTTAGCGTTGCCCAGTTTTTGGCACAGTAGCAAACACCTAATCAGATGATGACTGCTTGAACTAGCTCAAGAGCCCTCCTGGTGACAGAACTTACTTGACGTGAGGGTTTCTGAAGTCTTTCCCAGAATACAGCCTTTCTCTCTAGGTATTCTGCAATTCTGATAATTTGATCATATTTTGCCACATACTCAAATTGACATAGGCCACCAATCTTGATTAAAGAAACCCACCACCCAAGTCTTCCGTGAAAGTCTTTTAAGTCTCCCCAGAAATATAGGAAGCCCTTATTTCCTTCTCATTAGATTAGAACAGCTTGCATATATGAAGAGTTTCAGTCACAAAGCTAGTGAGGTTCACTTTGAGAAAGAGGCAGTTGCAAACTTTGTCATTCACAGCCTTTTCAATCTGTTTCAAATTTTGGTTTCTGTGAGATCATCTCCTGCCACCTGGATTCCTGCAGTTTCATAGAAGGACTTCCAAGCTTCCCAATCATTCTTGCATCCTTTCATTCTCTCCCTTATTACAACATTTGAATTAATGAAAGTACAGAAGCCTTAGTATTGACTTCCTTAGACTTTGTCAAGTTGTCACAAGATTAACATTATTTAAATGTAATTTTTAGTCTGAGTTTGAATTGTACTTGGATTCCATTCATTACCATCATATGCCCAATAGTCAGTTTCTGAATTATTTTACTGCTGATGTGAATTATTATAAATCAGATGATGCCAAATGTCAATTGATTGTTCTATGATGATCAATAGGAAGAGAAAAAGGATTATTTTGGTTGACTAACAGCAAACGGTTTTTATTCCATAGATCAAAGGGATCTTTAACAGACACTCCTGGATAGTCCTTTAAAGGGCTTTGTACAGGTCCTAAAATTCATCAGGGAAGTTGTATATGCTGCGGTCATTGGACTAGATGTCCAAAGCATAAATCTCAGATTAGAATAATTCAGAGGCAGCTACATCTATACCAATTATGACCTATAAACCAGCCGTACCCATAGCATTCTTTTGTGCCTCTAGAGTTTTGTTGTTGTTGTTTTTTTAACTCTCCAAGATATTAGGAACAAAGACACCCTCATCTCCTACATTGGTGACACCCTGCCTTTATTTCTGCTTAATAATATTCTTTGAGTTAAGTCTAAACCCCTACTTGTTCAAGTGATCACATTCCAACCTATCTTCTGAACAGATTGCCTCCTTGGTAATTCCCACTCTTTCACTTATTTTCAATCTCTCTGTCTACTGGCTCATTTCCTACAGCCTAGAAACATGCCCATGTCTCCCCTATCTTAAAAAAAAAAAATGTTTGCTTGGTCCATCCATGTCTCTAACTATTGTCTTATATCTCTTCCGCCTTTTGTAGCTAAATTTCTTTAAAAGGCTCCCTATAATAGGTGACTCACTTTCTCTCCTCTCATTCTCTTATTATCACTGTCTCTAAAATTTCTAATAATTTCTTACTTATCAAATTTAGTGGTCTTTTCTTAAACCTCATTCTCCTTCCTTTCTGTCAATCAGTCTCTCCTGAATATTTTCTTCTGTCTAAGTTTTCAGGACACTACTTTCTTCTGGTTTTCTTCCTACCTATCTGATTGCTCCTTCTGTGTCTCTTTTGCTGGATCCTCTTCCTGATCACATCCTCTAACCATAAATGATCTACAGGTTTCTGTCTTGAGCCCTCTTTTCTTCTCCCCCTATACTACTTCACTTGGTGATATCAAGTACTATGGATTTAATTACCATCTTCATGCTGATGATTCTTAAATCTACCCTTTCCTCCCCAAATTCTCTGCTTACCTCCAATCTCATATCTCCAGCTGCCTTTCAAACATCTCAAATTGGATGTCCAACAAACATCTTAAGTTCAATATATCCAAAATGGAACTCACTATCTTTCCCCATAAACCCTACTTCTCTCCTTCCTTTCCTATTACTGTAGCAAGCAACAAGATCATCCCAGATCCCAAGGCTCACAACCTAGGAATCATCCTGGACTCCTTACTATTTCCCATCTATCTAACCTGTTGCCAAGGCTTGATGATTTTACTTTTGGAACGTGTGTCAAATGTGACTCCATCTTTTTCTGACACTTTTACCACTCTAGTACAGACCCTCATCAACTTATACCAGGATTATTCAATAGCCTAATGGTGAGTCTGCCTCTCTCAATCCAACTTCATTCCACCATTATAGAGCTTTTGCTAAAGTGCAGATCAATGTTACCTCCCTGCTCAACAAACTCCCATGGATTCCTATTGACTCCAGAATCAAATAAAAAATGCTTTATTTGGCATTGCCTTTCATAACCTAGCCCTTTCCCATCTTTCTAGTCCTCTTAAGTCTGGCATATATTCTTTGATCTAATGACACTGGCCTCCTGGCTATTTTACAAACAAAATACTCCATCTCAACTCTAGGTATTCTCCCTGCCTGGAATGTTCTCACTCCTCTTCTCTGAATACTGGCTTCAATGGCTTCCTTTAAGTTCCACCTTCTACAGGACACCTTCTTCAAATTCTTTTAATTCCAGTGCCTTTTCTCTATCAAATATTTACTATGTATCTAATATATACTTTGCTTTTTATATATTTCTCTGCATGTTGTCTCCCAGCCATTAGATTGTAAGCTCCTTGGGGACAGGGACTATCTTTTGTTTATAGACACACACACACACATTCACACATCTCAAGCTCTTAGCATAGTGCCTGGCACATAGTGGTATGATTGATTATAGTTTTCCTGAGCTCTAGCTTCTTTGAAGTTTTCTGCTCATTCCAAAATGGAGGATCATGAGCTATGACTGTTACCAGCACAGGAGTCTCAGATGATTATGCTGAAGTCAGGAATTAGCAGTTTGACTTCATCATTCCCCTCAAGGCATATGGTGACACCAATCTCAGCAGCTCTAGCCTTATAAAAAGCCAGATTCACTCCCAATATGGCATTTGCACAAAATTTATATTTAATCTCAGAGTCATCTACTTTTAGCATAAGTTTGTCCATCTTCTGCTCCACAAAATTAAGTTTCTTGCTAACCGCAGCTGGAGCAATAATTTTGTTGATATATTTATCCACTTTTAAGACACTCTTTCCCAAGTAGCTGGTCTTAGACTGTCTTGGAACTATGATGCCTGTAGAAGCAGTAGCACTGATTTACTGAACTTGGGAAAATCTGGAGAGCAAAACTAGACGCATTCTTGGGCACCAACTTACAAAGACTACTTCTTAGCTATCTGAGTCTTCAATGGGCTTTTTACATTTCATTTAAAACATCCAGATGAAATCAATCTAGCTTTCAAAAAATGCATACATCTGTAGAACTTCTAGAAAGAACTCTGTACTTCACAATTCAACTTCATTCATCCAACTCAGATGTAAGGAGTTAATGGACTTGACAACTTTTTGACAAATTTGAGTACTGAACAGCAAAACAATTGAACAGCTGTTATTCAGTTATGAAGTTATGGACACCCATGTCTTTTTATCCTCATCTCAGGTCACTGTTCTACCCACAAGACTGTAGTTTACCCTTATTTTCTACAACGTATAGAGTCTAGTTTTCCTCTACCCCTCAAGAATTTGTTGACTTTCAAATTTAAAGTCAAGAAACATTTATTTAATGTTTAATATGTAAAATAAAGTCCTGTGCTAGGTGCAGAAAAAACAAACAAAAAAACCCAGTCCCAACAGCAGTCAAAGGACTTAAATTATTGCTGGAATGTCTATATCTATGTATGTAGATATAGATATTGATATGTGTGTATAAATGCACATATGTATAAGTATACATACATATATATATGTTTATAAAGTTATACCTACTAGATGTCCAAAAAGTCTTACTGTAGTTCTAAGCTATTAAAGCTAAAACTGCACTAAGACTTTTGGGATCTTCAGTATAAAGTTATATACCTATAAAATTGTACAAAGTTTTACATATGTGTATAACACATCATTATATGAAGGAATTTCAAGCAGAAGAAGTCACTCATAAATGGGCAGATTGGAAAAGTCTCCATGTAGGGATGGCACCTCAATGGTGTATTGAATGAAGTTAAGGGTGTTATAAAACAAATGTGAAGAGGGAGAAGACTGTAGGTGTGGGATGGAAGCTGTGTATAAGGACAGCTAATAAAACAGTTTGCTTGGAATGAAGAGTGAATGCTAGGGAATAATGTGAATTGACTGAAAAACTAAAGCTAATAATTTCTACTTGAATGACTTATCCACTGAACTTCTCAGCAACTAAACCAAAGCCCTGATCAGTTGATCAGGGATATAATTTACCAGACAGCTGAATTACATTCAAGTAGTTCATTGAGTACTGTTACCCAAACTGTCACAGCACCTGATTACCTCTACTGACCCCAAGTTTGTTAATTGAAACCATCACTTCTATGCTTTGAAACCACAGGGAATGCTAACAAAGAGGCACAAAATTCTTCATTGGGATTAAACAGCAAAGCAGTCAATTATGCCTTTCATGTGAAGGGAGGAAAGACCAGAATCTCAGAGATCAGCAATGAATTACCATCCTGAATAGTGAAGCTGAGTTCTGAAATTAAAAGGTAGTGTGATTTCAGAATAAGGCTGCCTCAGAGCAACCCAAAATCCTGACAAGTAAATTGATTTAGAGTGGTTTTAATGGGCTCCCAACAATAATGCTTTTCAGGAGTTTGTCTATTCTTCGTAATTTTGCACTTATGTGCACTCTGTGACTCAACAAGGGTCACCTTTAATTTTTTTGGTAGGGCTTCTGATTAAATTAGGTTTCAATGAGCTCAACTTTTTGAATGCATCATTATTTCAATCTGCTCGACGAAGTTTAGTTAGAATTTCTGGAAAATAAATAAGTTAGGGCAGGTTGTTTTTTTTAAATAATGCCTGCCTAATTAGGATGAGTTCAATTTAATGAGACATGATGTTTCCAATATCCTATCTTCCCATATGGACCAAAGATCAGCAGTCACCAATGACAATGATAATAATAACAAACATTTGCATATGTCATTTGATCCTCACAATAATATTCATAGTGAAGTAGGTTGTATATATGTGCATATAAATGCATATATTCTCTGCATTTTACATATGAGGAAATTGATGCTGAAAAAGGTTAAGTGACTCACTCAGTGTAACATGCTAGTTAGTGTTTGCGGCCATATTTGAACTTAGTACTTCTTAACACTGTGCTCTATTCACTGCCACCTAGCCATACAACCTCCTTAGAAGCAACCCAGAACAAAAAGTTGCTAGAGATATAATCCTGGAAAAATTACTTAACCATTCTAAGACTCAGTTTTCTCATCTGTAAAGTAGGGATAGTAATACCTGTTCAGTCTGTCTCACAGGATTACTGTAAAGATTAAATGAAGTGATATCTACAAAGTATTCACAACTATGAAGTACTATATAAGTATCAAATATTATTATAATGGCAAGCTTAAGGGAAATTATTCTTTAACAACCTGAAGGGATAGATATAATTACATGTTTTCTGAACCAACCTGCTGTGGTACAATATACTGCTGTTAAAGTCTTTTTGTTCTGTGTCATCTACCTTGGGGTATACTCTGGAAAGTTTATGAAACAGCAGATAAATATTAACTTTGATTTTATTAGCGATAAATGTGTGTCTCTCATTGCAATTTTATTTTAAGGTGGTGTTCTCTTTAACACTCCCCCCCATGTGAGTAAGAAAACTGGAGAAACCTAACATCTTGTTATAGAATAACAACAGTTAATGTCTTGAAAGTGGGATTCCAATAACCCACACAGTATATTGTAGAAACCCTTGTTCAAACTTTTAATCATGAGTGTTTAATGACTATATACTACTAGAGGGAGCAATAATTTACAAGGAAATTCTGGTTTTATACCTATAATTAACTTAATCATAATTAATTTAAACAGTTATCCTCAAAACTATTAAAAGAACAGAATTATTCAAACACATCTTCAGGATTCACCAGCATTTCATATTATTTTATAGTAATGTTTTATTTCTAGGTCAGGGGAGAAGGGGAAAAACATGATTAATGTCATTTTTTCATTCCACTAAAGAGAAACAAAAACTTTTAATACTGTCAGTTTCTGTGGTGTCATATTGACAAAATATGTTCTCTTCCTTTCACACAGTATATGAAGATTGTATAAAATTTATGCAAATTTCTTTAATTATAAATTTATCTCATTATAAGAATTAAGTCTGTACCAAGAATTAAGGAAAATTTAACAATTCATCTAATGAAAATCATTCAGTAGCCTTAACAAAATTAACATATTTCACTTTCTATTGTATAGTAGTTTTATATGGTTCCCATATGAATTTGGTTTTGTTGTATATTTTCTACAGGAAGCTTAATTCACTCATCAAATACTCATTGAGTCCTTGTTATATACAAAACATTGTGCTCAACACTGAGCTCAAGTAACAGAAAGCACACAATTCTTCCCCTCAGGACAATTATATTTTACTGCAGCATCAAATATATCTCTATCTATAGATATATCTATGTATCTATATATGGAGAGTAATGTTAGGGAATAATATGAATTGACTGAATTATCTTTTTATCATACTATGTAATGGAAATACTTGCTGTATTCCATAAATTAAAAATAAAATACATTTTTAAAAGTAGAAAACTAAGGCTATCATTTTCTACTTGAATGATTTATCCACTGAACCTCTTATCAACTGAATCAGAGCCCTGATTAATTGACCAGAGATATAAATTACTGGACAGATGAATCACATACAGGTAGAACACATAGAAAGATATACATGTATATACATGTATATATGTGTGCATGTGTATACATATACGCATACAGAGAGGATAATTTAAAGAGTGCAATGGCAGTTACAATTGGGAAAACAAGAAGAGGCATCCATAGATGTGTGAGTTTAGGAAGCTAAGGATTCCAAGATAGAGAAGTGAGGATGGATTTTATTCTGGGCATTAGAGATTTTCTAGAGATGGAAAACGGCCTGCCAACTTCAGCAAATAGCTAATAGGCCATTTTGACTGCTATAAACCTTGGGTGAAAGAGGTCAATATGAAATAAGCCTAGAAAATTAAGAGCCAGGTGGTAGAAGACTTAAAATGCTCGGTTAAGGAATTTGTGTTCTATTGTAAAGGCAATGGAGAGTAACTGGAGAATTTTGAGAAGAAAAATAAAATAGACTTATGCCTTAAGAATATTATTTTTGGCAGCTGCACAAAGGATGGATTGGAAAGGGGAGACTGTAATCAGAAAGTGCAAATAGGGAGCTTATTTGAACAATATAGTGAGAAGTGATAAAGATGATGATGTTCATGTAAGAGGAGAGAGGGAGAGGACAGGGGGAGAGAAAGTGAGAAATGTCCTGAAGGAAAAGTTAAGAAGACTGTGTCATGATTGGATGCAGGGTTAATGGACAAAGAGCAATTAAGGAATTCTTGAAGGTTGTGAATGTGGGTAACTGTAAGGATGGTTTTCCCCTAAACAGAAAGTTTAATAGAGGGGTGAGTTTGGTAATTAGAGAAAATGAGAGATAATTATTTCACTTTCAGAAATGTAGAGTTGCAGAGACCAATGAGACATCTAAATGAAGACTGAACATATAAAAATATCACAGGAAACACTGTAGAGAGAGAAAAGACAAAAGGGCAAAAAGAGATATAACAGCTGCATTTTAAAGATAATAGACTGATAATGGTCCACTGAAGGG
The DNA here is from genome assembly GCA_028646515.1 of Pseudochirops corinnae. NCBI lineage: Eukaryota > Metazoa > Chordata > Mammalia > Diprotodontia > Pseudocheiridae > Pseudochirops > Pseudochirops corinnae. Next base: position 94,202,763 of record CM053592.1, on the reverse strand, counting down.
CATTTAGAAGGAAAGATCAAAAAAACTAGGAGGAACACTTTGATAGAACTATTTCATAGTAGCTATGTGAAGAGGATATAGCCCACAAAGTCAAAAGTTGCAGAGAGTTCAAAGAGAATGAGAAGTGAGACTCAACCATTGGATTTAGCAGTTGAGATTCTTTTTGTAAGGAGCCTCTTGTAGTTTATGGACAAGATCTCAGGATGTATCTCAAGTTCCCTGATGGATAACCCACATTATTATATCATTTTATACTTAATAATTATTTTTAAAGCACATAGGTAACATCACATCTCCTCAAAAATTAACTTAAAATAGAAAGTTCCATACTATAACCCTTTTATTGATATCATTTGTTTTTAAGTGACCTTCATTTCCATGAAAGTACCTTCTGCCCCTGCAGCCCTCTTCCTTGTAATGAATAAAAGAAAAAGGGAGAGAGAAAAACACAGTTCAATAAAACTAACCAATACATCCATAATGTCTGAAGCTATATACTTTGTTCCACTGTCCCACTCAGCTCTCCAAAGAAGGCAAGGAGGTTATCTTATGTCATTCTCTCTTTGGGATCCAGCTTCATCATTACTTATGATTATACCACATGGCTTCATTTGTCGTTGTTACAATCATTGCATTTTTCTTTTTCCTTTTGTTTTTCCCTTTGTTTCAATTCATATATCTTCTCATATTCTTTGGTATTTTTCATATTTATCCTAATGGTATAATAATATTTCATCATTGATTACCGCAATTTCTTTAGCTATGCCCCAATGGATAGGCAACAATTTGTTTTCCAGGTCTTCGTAAATGGAAAAACAACATTTGTTATAAATAGCATAGTAAGCTGTAAATAGCTTACTTCCTATATTATAATACCTTGTAATGTCTGTACTGCATTGGAATTCTGGGTCAAAGAGTAACATTTTAGTCACTTTCTTAGCATGATTCCAAATTGCTAAGTAGTAGCAATAGCAGAGTAGCAGAGTAGTTTGATCAATTCTCATCTACACCAATAATATATTAGTGTGCCTATCTTTCCACAACTCCCAATGTTGAATATTATCTTCTTTGACAATTTTCTGAATATGAAATAAAGCCTCAAAATTGTTTGAATCTGTATTTCTTTTATCATTAGTGATTTGGACCATTCTTTCACATAGTTTGTAATTCTTGTTTTTTCTTTTTTTAACTTTTGTTTATTTTTAGTTCACATCATGCATTTCCATGAGATTTTGAGTTACAAAGTTTCTCCCTGTCTTTCCCCTACAACCACCCCAAAACAGTGATCCCACTGTATACCCCCTTCCCCAATTTGTTGTCTCCTATATCCTCCCCCATGGCCCCTCTGACTTTCCAATAGGGCAAGATGGATCTCCCTACCTCAGTACCTGTATATCTTATTTCCCACTTGCATGTAAATAATAGTAATGATAATAATATATATACATATATATATATATA
>CM053592.1:94164459-94200802 GCA_028646515.1 Pseudochirops corinnae | reverse complement strand
CTGCCCTCCCCTTGATCCTATCCCCCACTTCCCCCCTACTCTCCTGTAGGCCAATATACCCAATTTAGAGTGTATGTCATTTCTTCCCTAAGCCAAACTGAAAGAGGGAAAACTTAACCCATTCCCTTTTGCCTTCCTGTTCTTCCCCTCCATTGTAACAGTGATCCCTTGCCTCTTCTGTATGAGAGGATTAACCATATTCTGGCTCTCTCTGTCTCCTCTCATACTATTCTTCTCCCACCTCTCAATTTCATCTTTTAAAATATCATCCCTTCCTATTCACTTGATCCTGTGCCCTCTGTCTCTGTGCACATATATACACACACTCACATATGTGTTCATACACATATATACCCTCATATATAGACATATGTGTATGTGTATATATATATATATATGTATATATATATATATATACACACACACACACACACACACACACACACACACATTTGTATTCCCTTCACCTATCCTCATACTGAGAAAAATTTCATAAGTTACGATTATTGTTTTTCCATGTTGGCATGTAAATAGCTCAACTTTGATAAGTTCCTCATGAATTCTTTTCCATGTTTACCTTCTCATGCTTCTTGTATGTGAATGTCAAATTTTCTACTCAGTTCTGGTTTTTTCATTAAGAATGCTTGGAAGTCCTCTGCCTCATTGAATGACCATATTTTACCCTGGAACATTAAACTCAATTTTCCTGGATAGTTGATTCTTGATTTAAATCCTAACTCCCTTGATCTCTGGAATATCATATTCCAGGTCCTTCGATCCCTCAGTGTAGAAGCTGCTAGATCCTGGGTTATCCTAATTGTGTTTCCATGGTATTCAAATTGTTTCTTCTTGGCAGCTTGTAATATTTTCTCCTTGATCTGGGAACTCTGGAATCTGGCTATAAAATTCCTAGAAGTTTTCTTTTGGGGATCTTTTTCAACAGGTGACTGGTAAATTCTTTCAAGTTCTATTTTGCCCTCTGGTTCCAAAATATCAGAGCAATTTTCCTTGAGAATTTTATGAAGGATGATTTCTAGGTTCTTTTTTTGATCATGGCATTCAGGTAGTCCAATAATTTTTAAATTGTCTCTCCTGGATCTATTTTCTAGGTCAGTGGTTTTTCTAATGAGATATTTCACATTGCCTTCTATTTTTTCATTTGTTTGGATCTTTTTAATAATATCTTGATTTCTCATAAAGTCATTTGCTTCCATTTGCTCCACTCTAATTCTGAAGGAATTATTCTCTTCAGAAAGCTTTTGAGATTCTTATTTCCATCTGGCAAATTCAACTTTTTAAGGCATTCTTTTCCTCATTGGCTTTTTGGGTGTCTTTTGCCATTTGAGTTAATCTATTTTTTAAGGTGCTATTTTCTTCAGTCAGGTTATTGACTCTCTTTTCATGATTTTCTTGCATAATTCTCATTTCTCTTCCCAATTTTTCCTCCACTTCTCTTACTTGGTTTTCAAAATCCTTTTTAAGCTCCTCTATGGCTTGTAACCAGTGTACATTTTTCTTGGAAGCTTTTGTTGCAAGAGTTCTGACTATGTTGACTTCCTCCGATTCCCTGCTTTGATCCTTTTTGTCCCCAACAAAGGTATTTAAAGTTGGATTGCTGGGCTTGCTTTGCTTCCTTTGCCTGCTCATGTTGCAAGTCAATTACTTGACTTTGGGGCTCAGTAGAACTCTGCTTCCAGAGGGGAGAACTTTGTCCCAAATCACTGGGGTTTTTGTAGCTGCCAGAGCTATTAGGAGGCCACTGTCTCTGCAGCCCCCACTAGCTTTGGCTCACTGAAAACACACCTCAGGACCCAAGACCGCAACCCTGATCCAGGCCAGTTAAGGCAAGAGCACTTAGCCTCTGAATGATCACTTGACCCCCTTGCAATCTGGAGGCCGGGAGCTCTGAAGCAGCCATGTGGCCCAGCTTGGCCTCTGCCGCTGCTTCTTGCCCTGGAGGCAGACGACCAGACCACTTCTCTCGCCCAAATTTAGCAGCATTCCACTGACCTTTCACTCCATCCTTGTTTCTTATGGGTTAATAATTCTGGAAACTACCACAGATGCTGGTGATATGCTCTCCTGAAAGCTCTGGCTGTGGCTTGTTCTGACTGCCCTAGGGCTCCAGCCATGGGTTCATGCAGTGCTGGTCTTGGCTCCCAGCACACTGTGATGAACCCCTTCCCATCAGCCTTCCGGGTTGCCTTCAGTGGGAGCTTTGTTACTCTGTAATTTTGTGGGTTCTGGAGCTCTAAAATTTGGTTAGAAGCATATTTTATAGGTATTTGAGGTGGTTATGGGGGGAGCCATGGAGTTCTCCTGCTTCTAAGCTGCCATCTTAACTCTGCCCCTCATAGTTTGTAATTCTACTTCAAGAACTGTTCATTCATATACTTTAACTACCTAATTATTCAAGAATGGCCCTTAAAATTGTGTCTGCATTAGTGTAGGGATGCATGATGCAAAGGCTTTTTTTAAAATGCCTTATTATTTTACCTTAATTGTACTAGCTTTGTTAATGCAAAAGCTTTTCTATTTCATGTAAACAAAAATATCTATTGCCTTTTGTGATTGCTTTTGTTCTTTGTTGAATTATGAATTCTCCCCTAGTCATAACTGCAAAAAGTATCTTATCTGGTGGTGTTCTAATTTAGAAACTTCTGAATTCTTGAGAAAGATTGAAAAAGCAGGCAATACACAGCATAGCTATTACTTGCAAACCAAGCCCACAGTACCTCTTCCACCACTTGACGCTAGAGTCTGATCTTTCTACACTACACTTAAATCCAGTATTAAGACAGGAACGCAACTACTTTCACTAAGTCCTTAGGATGCTCACCCTTGTGGGGTGTGTTTACTTCACTATGAAAAAGTTCAAGATTTAAATCTTCTCTGCTATGGCTCTCAGAGAGTCAGCAATCTTTTCTGTCTCTTACCTTTTTTTCTCTGGTGTAGGGCCAATTAGTTATTGAAGGGTTTGTGGACTTACCCAATCAAAATTTAGTTCTTTAGACTCCACTCACTGGAGAATTTTTACTCTATATTTTGCCCTGCTAAATTTTCATGAGCTCTAGTTACATGACCTTGCCATAATTGAGTCAATTCTCTATAAAAGCAATCAAACTTACTTGCTCAGAGAAGGAAGAGAGTAAGGAAGAAAAGAAGGAAGGAAGGAAGATGGAAAGGATAGAGGAAAAGAGAGAGGAAAGGAAAAAAAATAAGCACTCACTATGTATAAAACACTATGCTAAGTACTGGAAATACAAATAAAAAAGTAGAGATAATTCCTGATCTCATGGAGTTAGCATTCTAATGAGATACAACATATATAAGAGTTTTCAGTTGAGTCAGATAGAAAGATCTCAATGGTCTTTAGGGGACAAGGAAAAGTAATGAAAAGACATCTTCTTTGATATCATTTCCTTTGAGAAACAAATATCTATTTCTGATTTTGAAATATTCCACAGTGCCAAGGACTTTGGTTTTATTTTCTAAGTCTTCAATAGTTGTGGTTACTGAGGAGATAAGTCTGCTTCACCTGTAAAAGTATTTGCTATGTTGAGTCTCCCTAGGGGTAGTTTGATATCAGTATAACTGTGGGGCCTGGGATGGAAGCAGGAGCAATGGTTTTAAAGGCACAAGCATTTCCAGGGCTCTTGAGTTTAGTTCCTTAATAAGAGGCCATCATTTGTTCATATTGGTAGTTGGGGGGAAGATCCTCCCTTTACCATAAGAAGCAAGGCTAGGGGAAGTGTTTGGAGGACTGTTATTCCATAGCTCTTGGATTCAGGTCCCTGAACTGTCTCCTGTTTCCATCAGGGTCTGAGCAAAGGTGATAGCCTAGGTAGTGATAATTATTTGATTTGCCTACTACATACCACTTCCTGTTTCTCCTTCAGGGTGCCTTATTTATGTTTAAAATAGAATTCATGCAAACTTAAAATATACACTTCTTAGAACTGTGTTTGGCTCAATTTTATGTTTTGGTGGACTTCTAAAATCTGGGAGAGTAGTAAGTTCATAGCAACTCAATGGAAGTTTTATTGTTTCCTCATACATTTTATTCTAGTTATTATGAATTGCTTCTCTAGTGTCCCATAACTATGTCCCTGTGAAAGGTGAAAGGAGGACAAATAACTTTGGAGGCTCAAATCACAATTCCAGTAGTTCTGGTAATTAGATGGAGATATAGAAACTCAGTAGTTGGATCCTCACCTCAGCCTGCCATATGAAATAAAGGATCCAGTATGAACTTGAACTCCCAAGATTCATCTTCTCCTTGATATCAGTTGTCTCTTCACTAGGAAGAAGCTTGGCTAGCACATTACTGTTTGTGGAAAATGAGTTTAGCAATCTAAACTATCTCGTTTAGTACATTGCTCCCTGTGATAGAAAGTTAAAACAAACTATGAAATAGTACATCTAATGGGTTCTCCCTTTAAGCTACCTGGCTTCCATCTGTCTCTAACCTTGAGCACGGCACTTCTAAGTCACAGCTTTGATTTTCATAACTTCCTGTCACCACTTTCTCTCTTCTTCCCTATTCTAAAGATCCTCTCCTCAGTGTAGCAAGTGGAAGGATCAGCTATGGAACAAAAGATACTACATCATAGATAGATAGATAGATAGATAGATAGATAGATAGATAGATAGATAGATGATAGATGATAGATGATAGAAAGGTAGATATTGTATGTTCTTACATGTATATGCATATGTGTACACATGTATAAGCATATACACATGTGTCTATATATACATGTATTGTATCCATAAACAACACACACAGTAATTTTAAGATTAACCACTTTGTATTACTGTTTGGGAGGAAATAATTTTATCCAAATTTTATTCTGTGCTTGGAATCACTAAGATTTAGCCACAAAAGATTATTTTGAAAAATCTGTGTTTTCTTCTCTCCTTAATCACCTTCTTCAAAATATCTCCCTTCTCAGTGTTGTTGGATGGATTCTTTCAGGCATCACTATGTTTAATAGTATTTATTAAGCACCCATTATATGCATTACCTTATAGTTTGTTTCAATTTTCCACCACAGGGAGCAAATGTTGTCTAGTGGAGAGAAAGGTTACCTCAAAGCTAAGAAAACTAGTTCAAGTCTCCCATGTGATACATACTAACAACATGTACCCAAGCAAGTCTTTAAGCTCTCATTTTTCTAGGCACCTCTCTAAGACTATAAATTGCATAAAAGGGTCAACCTGAATTAATTGAGAGTTTATTCATTAGGAATTTCTCTGTATCACTGAAATAAGAGGTATACTTCCAATTCTGTAAAAGAAATGAATCTTAGCATCTCAGTTACTCTTTATGACTATTATTGTGATTACTGTTTCCATCCTTTGAATTCCTACAATACAAGCTTTCTCCATTATTCATTTAGAAATTAGCCTAAATGAGAAAAATCATCATATATTGTTAGTCAACTTTTCTCACATATGTTTAATTTCCCCCAACAAAACTCCCAGAGGATAGGAAATATGGCTTTTACTTGAATCACAAGATATAAGATACATTTGTTTGTCCTCCTCACATTGTCTAGTACTATGTACTTGGGAACATTTTTAATTCAAATCTAATTTAGCATGTTACGTGTAGTGGGGTACATCTGTATAGTCAAAACAGCTTCACCAAGAGCAAAGATCCACAAAAGGGAAGAATAGTTCATTTCATTGAACCATACCAGTTAAATACATAAATGAAATCTATTTCGTTCATGAAATTCATATGATTTATATTTAATCATACAAATAAGCACAAACCATAAATGAGACTAAGTCTAAAGAAGGGAATGACAGGAATTTTTTTAATACTTTTACATATAGCTTAAAAGTTTGTAACTAAATTTCTCCCAGCAAGTGAGAAACAGAATAACAATGGAACATTAGAAATTGGCAATTAATAATTAATTGTTGATAAAATGATTTGGCTTTTTAAATGCTTATTCATATATTTATTCTAATGTAGCCATAGTATTACCAGAAAGTGAACAATACCACATTAAGAATCTATGGCATGCTAAAATTTAGCTTACCATATGATCAACTTGATGTCAAACTATACGAAATAAAAACAAAATTCATCTGAAAAAACAAAGGGCAAGAATATCAAGGTATTCAGTTTAAAAAATGTTAAAGAAGTAGGCCAAGCAGTTCTAGATTTTGAACTATATTACAAAGTGTTAATCATCAAAACAATCTGGTACTAAGAACAGAGTAGTAGATCAATGAAATAGATTAGGTAGATAATACACAGTAGTAAATGACCATAATAATATAGTATTTGAAATTTGGGGTTATCATTTGGCACTTAGTGTATTTGCCTTTCATTGCCAATAATTGATAGGGTTATAGACTGAGAAATGATCTATCGCATTATTTGATCTAACCCCTATATTTTCTAGAGGAGAATGTGGGGCTCAAGGAGACTCATAGAAGGTTATATAGGTCATGGCAGAGTTCAGATTTGAACCTAGAGCTTCTTTTTTTCTAGTGTCCTTTTTAATGTACTAGGTTGTCTCTTTTTAAATATTATTGCCTTATGTGCCCAATAAGATTATAACATCCTCTGTCCAAAAATATTTATAGCTGTTCCTTTCTGGGAGCAAAAAATTAAAAATTGAGGGGATGCCTATCAATTGGGAAATGGCTGAATAAATTGTCATATGTGATTATGATGGAATACTATTGTACTATAGGAAATGATGAGCAAGCTGTTCTCAGAGAAACTTGAAAAGACTTATATGAACTGATGCAAAGTGAAATGTACTTTGTACAGAATAACAGCAATATTGTAGAATGATCATTCATGAATGACTTAGCTATTCTCAGCAATACAATGATCCAAGACAACTCTGAAAGACTTATGAAAAATGCTATCTGTCCCCACACAAAGAACTGATGGTATCTGAATGCAGAATGAAGCATACCTTTTTGTTTTTACTCTCTTTACTTGGGTCTTGAGTTTTTATCTATATTTTCTTATACAGCATGACTATTATAGAAATGTTTTGCATAGCTACACATGTATAACCTACATTTAATTGTTTTCCTTCTCAATGGGTGGGGGTGGATGAAAGGGAGGAAAGGAGAATATTTGAAATTCAAAGTTTTTAAAATGAAAGTACTAAATAAGAAGAAAAAAACAACTTAAATTTTAAAAAATAGATTGTAATCTCCTTGACAATAGTCATGTTTTTGCCTCTCCCATAATGTTTATAGTAGCATTTTGTACAGAAATTGCTCAGTCCAGACTTGTCTACCATGAAATTTCATAGGTATCAAAAGCCACTGAACTTTTCTGCCAACAGGAGAAGAAAAAGGATTGATCATTCTCAGACAGAGTTAATATTTCAGATTAGTTTTTCTCCTAATTTTGAAAATTTAACATAGGCATCTTTAACTTCTCAATTCTGCTAGTATATTAGGACATAGCTATTTAAAGGAAAGCAAATTAATGACACTGTTGCATGTCTATGACAGTATATAATGGTGCAATAATAAGGCTAAAAAGATGATTGTTTTGCTCATTAGCTGAATGCATTCAATTTCCTTGCTCCCCAACTGCCAGAAAGTGATTCATCACTTCATAAATTTGTCATATTGCTCATCTCTACTGTGTTGACCATCCTACAATAAGATCCAGATTAGCAGAGCTATTGTTGGAAACACAAAAGAGTGCACACAATTGTTGTTAAAATGGTTTGACAACACTTAGGCTTTGCTATTCTTTGGCAAAACAATTGTCATTTGATTACCTCATTTACTGCATGCAGTTAGCCAGTATTTGAAATATATTCATTTTGCAGGAACACTGCTCTATTTATGTTATACGTGGGAGTTTAAAGGACATTTGCCAGCTTGAAATGTCTCTTCTGTGATATACCATCCAGCATCCCACTGATCTTAAATATGTCATTAACCTTCTACCTGGAGTGTTTATTTCCAGAATTTGAAGAAAAGTCACACATGCCCTTATAAGCTTAACGAGGTCAAGGCAGTAATCTTTTTCTGAATTTCTGTAGCTCATTTCTTAAGAGAATAACTGTGTTTTAATTCTAGTGAATGATCAGCGTGGATTCTTGGAGGAAACAAAGGCCACTAGGGTTCACTGTCCCAGAAGATCAGAACTAATCCTCTTCTACAAAGAACACAAAAGTGGATCAATAGAGATTGGAAAAGTATACTCTTCTTTTGGAGTTTAACTCCTGAAATTTCATTTCTGGGACTTAATTCAGCCAAATTTTAAGCCAAATGGTTTTTCCAAAAGGTTTCCAAACCATCCAGTTGAACATATTATTTTTAATCATATTGGAATTCTACAAACTACACAGACCAATGAAAGTTGTTATTTCTTGAGGAACTGAATTAAAAAAAAATTAGTGCCATTTTTACTCTGAATTTAACTCTGTGAGACAGACAAAAACTAGGAATATTTTCACTATTTTATTATGGTAACTAAGAGCTTAAAAATTGGCTCATTCAAGGACATAGTAAATCTAATTCAAAAACCAACCTAATTCAATGATCATTTTTTAAATATCTAGCATGTGCTACTGTGCTAGGTGCTTGATGGAAATAATAGCTAATAACTAACAGTTATATAGCATTTAATCCGTGCTAGAAACTGTGCTAAGTGTCTTTTAATTATTATTTCATTTGATCTTTAAAACAACCCTGAGAGGTAGGTATTATTAACCCCATTTTACAAATGAGAAAACTGAAGCAAAGAAAGGTGCTTCTTCTTCTTCTTCTTCTTCTTCTTCTTCTTCTTCTTCTTCTTCTCCTCCTCCTCCTCCTCCTCCTCCTCCTTCTACTACTACTACTACTTCTCCTTCTCCTTTTCCTTCTCCTTCTTTTCATATACATATATATACACATATATATGCATATATATAATTTTCCCCCAGTTATATGTTAAAATAACTGTTAACTTATTTAAAGTTTTGAGGTCTACTCTCTCCAAATGACTATAAAACTGTGCATACATTTTAATCCAGTAATAGAACTACTAGATCTATATCCCAGAAATTTTATAAAAAGGGAAAAGGATCCACATGTACAAAAATATTTATAGCAGCTTTTTGTGGTGGCGAAGAGTTGGACACTGAGGGGATACCCATCAGTTGGAGAACAGCTGAACAAGCTGTGGTATATGAATGTAGTGGAATACTATTGTTCAATAAGAAATGATGAGCAGGCAGATTCCAGAAAAACCTGGAAAGACTTACATGAGTTGATCCTGAGTGAAGTGAGCAGAAGCAGGAGAAAATTGTACACAGTAACAGGAACATTGTACAATAATTAACCATATTAGACTTTGCTCTTCTCAGCAATATAATAATCGAAGGCAATTCAAAAAGAGACATGATGAAAAATGCTATCCACATCCAGAGAAAGAATTATATAGTCGGAATGCAAATTGAAGCAGACTATTTCCTCTTTCTTTTCTTCCTCATGGTTTTTCCCTTTTGATCTGATTCTTCTTTCACAAAATGACTAGTGTAGAAATGTGTTTAATATGATTGTACATGCATAGCCTATATCATATTGCTTCCCAAAAGGAAGAAAAAAAATGGGAACTCAAAATCTTATAAAAGGGAATGTTGAAAACTATATGTATATATTGGAAATATATATATATATATATATATATATAGGAAAAATTGGAAAATATATATTTGGAATATATATATATATATATATATAATTGGAAAAAAACAAAATACTACCAAGTGCAGGGGAAAAGTTTTGAGTTCCAAATTCTATCCTTCCCTTCTCTCCCCTACTTCCCCCTCCCCCTGCAATGGCACATTTGTGAATCATACAAAGCATTTCCATATTATCATTTTTGTACAAGAAGACTAGAATAAAAGAAAAAGAAAGAAAGAAAGTGAAAAATAGCATGTTTCAGACTGTATTCAAACAACATCAGTTTTTTCTCTGGAGGTATATAGTATGTTTTGTCATTAGTCCTTTTGGATTGTCTTGGATAATTGTATTGCTGAGAATAGCTAAGTCATTCACAGTTCTTCATTCAACAATATTGCTATTTCTGTGCACAACATCCTCCTGGTTCTCTTCACTTCACTTTGCATCAGTTCATGTAAGTCTTTCCAGGTTTTTCTGCAATCATTCTGTTTCTCATTTCTCATAGTACAATAATAATATTCCATTAAAATTATATATCACTGTTTAGCTATTCCTCAATTAATGAACATCCCTTTGGTTTTTCATTCTTAGTCACCACAAAAAGAACTACTATAAATATTTTTGTTCAAATAGTCCTACTCCCACCCTTCTTAATGTATTTGGGATATAGACCTAGCAGTGGTAGTGCTGGATCAAAGGTCATACAGTTTTATAGCCCTTAGGGCACAATTCCAAATTGCTTTCCAGAATGGTTCAATCACTTCCCAACTCTACCAACAGTGTATTAGTACTCCAGTTTTCTCACATCCTCTCCAAATCCACTATTGTCCTTTTTTGTCTTATTAGCCAGTCTAATAGGTGTGAGGTGGTACCTCAGAGATGTTTTAATGTGCAGTTCTTTAGTCCTTTTTTTTTTTCAAAAACCAAGAACAATCTACTTTTTCTCCCATGTAGTTTTCATTTTTAATTTCTTAAAATATAGCTCTGAAAAGACAGGATTGAAAAAAAAAAGCCTGTAGTATTTTAAATAGAGTTGCTGGACTATGACTTTAAACCCAAATCACGTTCATTGGATGGCCAATAAAATCCCCACCTCAGGCTTGATGGCTTATTGTTTAGTTTTGATGGTTTAGGATGAATGTGAATAGCAATTGCTTTCTATTCAGGCCAGAAACTCTAAGGGTCTCTCCCTCCCAGAGAGATACCTTTAAGAAAATCATTTTAATCATCTTTTGTCTCAACCCTTACCTAGTCCTTATTCATCAAATAGGCTTGGCCTGAGATAAACTGAGACTCAAGAATGACCTTAATTTAGAAAGGCCATCGCCAATCTTCTTGATCTTTGTATTGCCAGTAAACTTCAATGACTCTGGGAGACAGTGGGATTGATGACTTTGCATAGCCCTATCTCCCTTAAATTCAATCAATAAGCAAGCCAAGATATCATTCTTATGATGCCAACCACACAATTATATTTGCTTTCTCCTTTGCCTGGAATGCTCTCCCTCCTCACCTCTTATATTGGATATTTTCTCCTTCTAAATTTTTCTGAAAGTTTTCTTTTTTCTGGTTCTACTCCTCCCTGTCTGACACTCCTCACTCTCCTTTTCTGATCCTTCATGATGTCACATTCATTATCATGTACCCTAAAGTTATGTCCTTTGTCTCCCTCTACACTATATTACTTTGTGGTCTCATCCTCAATCTCTTAGTTTCTGTGTTTTTTTTTTAAGTCTCAGTCCAAGATACCCAACTAGTAGTGACTTTCTCCCTGAGATTACCTCTCACATCCAATGAATGAATAAAGCATTTATACTTACTGTTTGAAAAGTGTTGCATTAACCACAGGAGATACAAAGAGAAAAGTAAGATAGTTCCTACTCTCAAAGAGTTCACATTCTAAAGTTGTAGACAACACATATGGAAAGTTTCAGCTACAAATCAGATGGAAAAGTCTCATGGTCCTTAGGATATCAGTGGCAAAACAGATGGCAATGTGTCTACTTTAATGGAATTTTCACTGATGAAATCATTTCAGTTTCTGATGTTAAAACATTTGAAAGTGACAAGAACTCTTGTGGCAAAACTTTTTTATCTGGATCTTCAACAAAAGTAGCTATGGCTGTATCACCTGCAGGAGCAGCTGCCAAGCTACATGTCCATAGGGATTGTTTCTCAGGATGATGGCAATGAGAACTGGGCTGGAAATATTGCTATTCTAAAAACTCTTAGGTTCTGTGTTCTGGGCTGTCTCCATGAGGGTCTGAGGGGACATGGTGGTCAAGGTGGTGGTGATGGTTCAAATAACCTGGTAATATTTTATATCAAACAGTTATCGCTCTGTCTTAGACAGTAGGATTAATATTTGTGGGTAAAATTATAAGTTATGGAAACTGAATACATAAAGTACCCAGATTATACAAGAACTATATTTCAAAATTTTCTTTGTAAATAGTCTTTTTAGAACTCAAGAATACATTTTCTTGCACAGATATTGATTGGGCTTCTAGAGTAGCTGCTCACTTAAGCCCACTTAATATAACATGGCATTTAGAAAAGGAAGGGATCTTAAGATGGGGGGGGAAAGAACTCATCTAATCATAGGACCAGAGATAGAAATAAATTTAGTGGATATCTGCTCTCATATTTTATCATAGATCTACATCTGGATGGAATGTCAGAGACCATCTCACTCCTACTTCTTCATTTTTAAAATTACAGGCACAATTAAAGAGGTTATATAACTTTCACAATATCACACAATTATTAAAGAGGCAAAAACATGTCTCAAACACAAATCTTGTGTTTCTTTTTTTTATTTTTACCATAAATATAGACATATTTTAATGGAGACATTTTGATTAAATGCAAAAGATGTGGAGCTATGGTTTTTAGCAGCTGTGAGCCATATACTTGATGTTAAATGTCAGTGTAGGTAAAATATCACTATAAAAAAAGCACTAATCTGTAACTTGTGGCCAACTAAAGTAAAGAAATATATTTTTAAATAAAAAATTTGATTTATTTTTTTGTTTACATCATTCATTTCCAAGAGATTCTGAGTTACAAGTATTCTCCACATCTTTCCCCTACCAAACACTTCAAAACAGCCATCCCACTGTATAATCCCTCCCCCAATCTGCTCTCTCCCGTGTCCTCCCTCTAACTTTCCAGTAGGGTAGGATGGATTTCCCTACCACAGGGACTATACATCTTAATTCTGAGTTGGATGTAGTTAATAGTAATAATTATAATAATTTTATATATATATATATATATATATATATATATATATATATATATATATATATATAAAACATTTGATTATAGAACTTTAAATTCTAGATTCTTTCCCTTCCTCCCTTGTCACCCACCCCCACTGGAAGGACAAACAATTCAATACAGGCTGTACATGTGTAATTATGCAGAACATCTCCACAGTGGGCATATTGTAAGAGATTGATTATATGTTCCTCCTTCTTATCTGGCCCTACCCCCTTGTTCTATTCTCTACCCTGTCCCTTTCCCTGTCCATTTATAGAAGTGTGTACTTCCACCAACCCTCCCCCCAACCCTGCTGTCCCCTCCATCATCCCACCTCTCATCTCCATCCCCTCTACTCTCCTGTGTGGCAAGATACCCAGTTTAGAGTTTGTCATTCTTTCCCTAAGCCAAATTAAATGAGAATAAGGTTGACCCTTTCTCTTTTGCCATCCTGTTCTTCCCCTCCACTGTAACAATTATCCCTTGCCTCTTCTATATGAGGTGATTAACCCCATTATGTCTCTCCCTGTTTCCTCTCATTCTAATCCTCTCCCACCTCAGAATTTCACCTTTTAGAGGATCGTCCCTTCCTATTCAATTGATCCTGTGCCCTCTACGTACTCACATATACACATACTCAGATATGTGTTTGTACACATATATAAACCCTCCTATATAGACATATGTGTATGTATACATATATGTACATTTATATTCCCTTCAACTATACTCATACTGAGAAAAGTTTCATAAGTTACAATTATTGTTTTACCATGTTGGCATGTAAATAGTTCAACTTTGATAAGTTCCTTATGATTTCTTTTCTGTTTACCTTCTCATGCTTCTTATATTTGAGTGTTAAATTTTCTTTTCAGTTCTGGTTTTTTCAGTAAGAATGATTGAAAGTCCTCCACCTCATTGAATGACCATATTTTCCCCTGGAACATTATACTCAATTTTTCTGGGTGGATGATTCTTGGTTTTAATCCTAGCTCCCTTGATCTCCAGAATATCATGTTCTAGGCTCTTTGATCCCTTAATGTAGAAGCTGCTAGATCTTAAAAAAATTCATTAGTATTAAATTCAGTATTCCAATTGATTCTTCTTGGCAGCTTGTAATATTTTCTCCTTGATCTGGGGACTCCAGAATCTGGCTATCACATTCCTAAGAGTTTCCTTTTGGGGATATTTTTCAAGAGGTGATTGGTGAATTCTTTCAAGTTCTATTTTGCCCTCTGGTTCTAAAATATCGAGGTAATTTTCCCTTAGAATTTCTTGAAGGATGCTTTCTAAGTTCTTTTTTTGATCATGGCTTTCAGGTAGTCCAATAATTTTTAAATTGTCTCTCCTGGATCTATTTTCTAGGTCAGTGGTTTTTCTAATAAGACATTTCACATTGCCTTCTATTTTTTTCATTTGTTTGGATCTGTTTAATAGTATCTTGATTTTCCATAAAGGCAGTTGCTTCCATTTGCTCCACTCTAATTCTGAAGGAATTAATCTCTTCAGAAAGCTTTTGAAGTTCTTTTTCCATCTGGCAAATTCAAATTTTTAAGGCATTCTTCTCCTCCTTGGCTTTTTGTGCCTCTTTCACCATTTGATTTAATCTATTTTTTAAGGTGTTATTTTCTTCAGTTGATTGTTGACACTCTTTTCATGATTTTCTTGCATCATTCTCATTTCTCTTCCCAATTTTTCCTCCACTTCTCCTATTTGGTTTTCAAAATCCCTCTTAAGCTGCTCTGTGGCTTGTAGGCAGTCTTCGTATTTCTTGGAAGCTTTTGGTGTGGGAGTTCTGACTGTGTTGTTTTCCTCCCATTCCATGCTTTGATCCTTTTTGTCCCCAAAAAAGAAATCTAAAGTGCAGTTGCTGTTCTTACTTTGCTGCCTTTGCCTGCTCATGTTGCTAGTCCACTACTTGATTTTTTAGCTCTGTGGAACTCTGCTTCCAGAGGGCAAAGCTCTGTCCCAAATCACTGGTGTTTTCACTGCTGCCAGAGCTATTGGGAGGCCACTGTTTTTTTGCAGCCCCCACCAGCTTTGGCTCACTGAAAACGCACCCCAGGAACACTACCCAAAACCATGATCTGGATCCAGGCTGCTCAACAGAAGAGCACTTAGGCTCTGAACGATCACTTGGCCCCCCTACAGTCTACAGGCCGGGAGCTCTGAAGCAGCCACATAAAGGAGGCTGCAGGGACGCCGCTTCTGCCACTTCCTTGCACTGGAGGCAGTTTGGCAGGACTTCTTTTATCCCCCAAATTTAGCTGTGTTCCACTGACCTTTCACTTTGTTCTTGTTTCTTATGGCTTGATAATTCTGGAAACTGCCACATCTGCTGCTGATTCACTCTCCTGAAGGCTCCAGCTGCAGCTCATCCTGGCCACCCCAGGGCCAACCTGTGCTTTTAGGCTGGGCTGGTTTTAGCTTCCAGCATGCTACGATGAGCCCTTCTTGCTGAGCTGCCTTCAGTGGGAGATGTATTTTTCTGTATTTTTGTGAGTTTGGGAGCCCTAAAATTCATGTAGAGTCATATTTTATGAGTATTTGAGGTGGCTATGTGGGAGCTGCAGAACCTTGTTGCTTCTACGCTGCCATCTTGGCTCCACAACAAATCTTGTGTTTCATCTCCCAACTGCAAGTTGCTATTGCAGTAAAACCTTAGTACTGATGATCTATAATTCTTAAATTTTAAGCTGGTTTCCATGTTCTCAGAATAAAAGATCATATTATTCAAGAAAGAGGGAAACAAAGAGGAGAGTCACCTCCAGTTTCCAGCACTCAATAATATCCCTAATCTGAAGAAAAATCATTCTGGAAATGGTCTGATCTAATTTCCTTATTGAATAACGTTCTAGAATTCCTTAATAGTACTTTAATAATGATTTAATGAAAATACCATATCAATGTATAATTAATCAATGTTATGATAGAAGTTTAAGTGAATTTAAGCAGATACAATATGAAAGGTGAAAATTGTGTTCAACACATATTGTGTGTTGAATGGGTATGCTGATTCGGCAATATGTTGTTGTGTAGAATAAGCCTTCCCAGTTTCAATGGTGATGGTCAGTTTGATTACTCAGCTAATGTTGCTGTCTGAATTTTTGTTTGGATTTCACTAGTTAGACCTGCCAATGCTGCTTAATGATTCAAAAAGTCCTATGTATGATAACCCAGTGAAAATTTGATGATCCCCCCAAATATGTAGAGATTTCATTTTAATGGCACAATAATTACTAGAGCTGTCTTCTACATAGGATTTCATTGCTACCAGTAGATAATGCAGATTTGTTAATTAACAGAATAAAGCAAAGCCAAGGTTGATGTTCTAATAAACAGGTCATTAACTTTGATAATGACCAATTTGAGAAGATGATTGCTATTGCAAACAGTATAACATGAGTTATGAGAACAACACAATAATGGTAAAATGTAGCCTGTGGTCAGATCTTATAGGGAGATTCTTTTCTGAAACTCTGGACATTTCCCTAGTTCTTATTGTTCATATTTTTCACTCTTGATTTATGTACAGTGGCAAAATTGAAGTAGTGATATGCAAAGGAACAATTATGAAAAGGGTTAAACCAGTAACTCGATGGTGAACAATCAGACTTTCATCTGAAAGTCAAATGGAAAAGTCTCTTTGATAGTAACTATAACATTCCTCTTAATATAAAACTGCTGCTTTGTTGGCATGACATTTTTTTCCATGTCTGGGGATGGTATTACAGTGGCAAACAGATTGAAAACATAACATTGCAAAAAATGGAAGAGAATTTTGAGAACTACCAGTGGAAGAACCTAACTAGTGTATGAATGACCTCTATGACATCCCTGGCAAATAGTCATTCAGTCTCTTCTTGAACACTTTCCACGACAAGGCAGAAAAATAAACTATCCCATGGGAGAGGGCATTCTTCTATTGCACTAGTTTAATCATTTGAAAATTAGTACTGTAACTTCTACTTCATTTGAGTCCTATTCCTTGAAGTTAACATGGGATAAGTCTTCTGCAAGAGATATCTTTAAAAACTTGAATCAGTGAATCAATAAGCATTTATTAAGTGTCTTTTATCTGTCAGGTTTGTGCTTGAAAATATCACATCTTCGCCACTTCATGTTTCTCTTCTCCAAGTTAAACAACTAGAGTTCATTTTGTCTGTGTATTTTCCACACCTGTTTTTTTTTTTTACTATCCTGTCCACTAACCAGTTCTCTAGCCCTAACCCTCAGCCACTGCATCAGCACAGTCACCACCTCAGAGTAAGAATAATGAAGTGAATGTATATTTTCTTCTAAGTTTTCCCCTCTTCATAATGCCTGTTTCTACTAAGGACACTAGTTTTACAAAGATTCTTAAAAGAGAATTGAAATGCTTCTTTTTCTCTACTTCCACAACTCATTCCTTGCTGCCATTGTTTGGGAACTTATTCTCCTTTGAAATTCATGGTATTAAAATTTAATTTAATTTAATTTAAGCTAAGTTAAAATTAATTTTTTTTTCTTTTTCAAATTATGGTGGCTATTGCCTATCTACTTCCAGGTATCTGTCTCGCTATCTACTTCTCCTTCCCAAATCCTGCCCTCATACTCAGTGACCTCAAAATGTTGATGCTTTCACAAACTATCTAAACTCCTAATTCTTCAATTTCCTTTAATCAAATTACCTATACCTTTTTAGGGGGGAAGACAAGACAATTGGGGTTAAGTGACTTGTCCAAGGTCAGCTAGTTAAGTGTCAAGTGTCTGAGACTGGCTTTGAACTCAAGTCCTTCTGACTCCAGGGTCAGTGCTCTATTCACTATACCACCTAGCTGCCCCTACCAGCCACACACAGGAATCATGGTACTCTTCTTCTCACCACAACACACAAGTGTTCCACAACCTCTTATTATTGCATCACTTCCCACAGCTCACTGAGTTTTCATTGCAAACAAACCATTGCACTAAACCTATTCTGAATCTTCATCTTGACTTCCAATCCCTTTACCTTTAATACTTTCTCAAACTATTATGCATGTCTTGACTCTACTTTCTTCCCTACCCAGTCTCCCTACTCAATTCATCTGAACAATGTCACCAAGTCCCGAATCCCTTGTTCCTTGAACGTCTCTTTGCTAAGCCTATGTCAAAGTTAAGACTCTTATTATTCTCTCACCATCTACCTCCTCTTCTTTAACTTTGTTGCTACTCAATGGAGCTGAAGGAAGTCAAACAACTGTGGTGTATGAGTACATTATAAATTCAAGTTACTCAACTTCACCTAGGACCTCACTAAATAAAAGGCATTTCTTTCATTCCTCCCTACCTGATACCATATTTCACTTCTCCAAGAGGATATTCTAAACCTGTCTTTCTTCAAGTATTCCATGCCTCCTGCTCCTTCTCTTCTCAGCTGACAATCTTACTTGAAAAAATTGAGGCCATTTGCAATGAACTGTCTGTTCATTTTCTTCATCTCAAAATCTCTTGGCACTACCTCTATTCTCTCTTCCTTTTACCTACTTTCTGATAAGGAGTGGCCCTTCTTATTACCAAGGCTATCCACTACATATGCCTTTGGTCCCATCCTTCTCATCTTCAGCAGAATATCTTTTTAATCATTCTCCTCTCTAATATTGACTCTCTCTTTAACTACTATATCCTTCCTCACTACTGCCTTCAACTCTCTTCCATCTTTAATTTGACCTCAAAAGATAATCATTTGACCTCTTAAATTACAATCTTATGTCTCTCTTCCTTATATAACCCAACTATTATAAAAATCTATCTCTACTCAATGCCTCCATTGTTATCTCACTCACTCTTTGGCCCTTCACATTATAGCTTTTGATTTCACTAATCAATTGCAACTGTTATTTTCAAAGTTACCAATCATCACACAACTCCCAGATGTGATGGTCTTTTCTCAGTGCAGATATTACTTGACCTTTCTGCTGTATCTGATACTATTGGCCACCTTTTCTTGCTAAATATACTTTTCTTCCTGGAATTTCATTATATCACTCTCAATTGTGTCTTCTATCCCTCTGACAGCTCCTCCTGAGTCTTCTTTGCTGGCTCATCATTCCTAACTGTGGGTTCCAAGCTCTCTTATCTCTATTCTCTCTTATCTCTCTGTACTCTCAGTGATTTCATTAGCTTAATAAATTTAATTGTTATCACTAAAATTGTTTGAGTTTGGCATTATCTACCTTAGTTTATGCTCTATTTGTACAGCCTGCAAGAAACTGAAATTGCACACACATAATCATGAGACATCAGAGTAGTGTTTTATTAAAAAGTAGCAAAAAGAATTCTATAAATACCATTACTATTGAGCTGACTATGGACTAGAATGGTTATGGAAAGTGTTATGGAAGAGATAGATCCTGAGCTGAGCTTTGAAAGGGACATGAGTATCAGATAGGCATAGTTAAGATTGCATTCCTGATAAGAAGACAAAAGTGACTAACTAAGCAGAGGTGGAGATGAACAAGATATATTTTGGGGATAGCTTAGGGTAGAGCTGTGCAGTCATTAGATAATTCTGACTCACATGTAGGCTCTGCGCATGGAAGTATTAGAAGAGAAAATTGGAAGGATATATTGGTCCCAGCTTACAGAGGGCATTGTATGGCAAGCTAAGGAATTTAGACTCTGAAGTAATTGGAGGAATCATTGAAGATTATTTTTACCAAAGAAATGAGATGACAGAAATGGTGTTTCAAAAAGATTAATCTGGAGTAATATTGAAGGAAGCAAGACTAACTACAAGGAGATTTAAAAGGTTATTATGGAGACAGTTGAAATACAATGTGATGAGTAATGTTGTAGGAATAGAAGTGAAAAGAAATGGAAGGATGCAAGAAATATGAAGTAATAACTGACAGTACATGGTAAATGATGAGATATAGTGGTTAAGGCTAGTAAAGATAAAGAAATACTTTGAAAACCCCTTGACTGGAATGATGACAGTAACATTGGAAAAAATAGAGAATTCAGTAGAAAAGTGGAGTGCTTCAGGTTTTTTAGCACATTAAAGTTTATTGTTTTACATTTGAATTTTGTTTTATTTTTCTCAATCATATGTAAGCAAAAAGAAAAAAATTAACACTGTTTTTCAAAATTTTACTTCCAAATTTTCTCCCTACCTCTCTCTCCTCACCCATTTTTGAGAAGGCATTTTGATACAGATTATGCATGTGCTATATTCTTATTAGTCATTGCCAAAGAAAATGTATTCCAAAGAAAAAATATAATTTATTAAAAGTATGATTCAATTCGTATTCAGAATCTATCAGTTCTTTCTCTGGAGGTAGATAGCATCTTTCATTATAAGTCCTTTGGAAACATAGTGGATCATTGTATTGTGGAGAATAGCAAAGTCATTCACTATTGATCATCATACAATATTGCTATTACTATGTACAATGTTTTCCTGGTTCTCACTTCACTTTGCATCAGTTCATATAAGACTTTTCAGGTTTTTCTGAAAGAATACTACCTATCATTTCTTACAGTACAATAGTATTTCAACACAGTTATGTACAACTCATTCATCAGTTTCCTAGTTGATGAGCATCCCCTCAATTTCTAGTACTTCACCGCTAAAATGAAGAACTATAAATATTTTGTACCTATGGTTCATTTTATTTTTCCTTTTTTCTTTAATATCTTTGGGACACAGACCTAGTAGTGGTATTGCTGGATCAAGAGATATGCAAAGTTTTATAGCTCTTTGGGTATATTTCCAAATTGCTCTCCAAAATGGTTGGATCATTTTACAACTCTAACAATGCATTAGTCTTCATCCACATTCCTTTTCTGCCAGGTTAGCCAATCTGATAGGTGTGAGGTTGTACCTCAGAGTTTTTTTAAATTTCCCTTTCTCTATTTAAAAGTAATTTAAAGTACTTTTATAGGACTATAGATAGCTTTAATTTCTTCTTCTGAAAACTGCCTGTTTATATCCCTTGAAAACTCATCAATTAGGTAATGGCTATTATTCTTATAAATTTGACTCAGTTCTCTATCTGAGAAATGAAGCCATTATCAGAGAAAGTAAATGTTTCCCCAGTTTCCTGCTTCTCTTCTCTACTTGGCTACATTGGTTCTGTTTGTGCAAAACCTTTTTAATTTGATGCAGTCAAAATTATCTATTTTATATCCTGTAATGCTTCCTGTCTCATGTTTAGGAAATTCTTCCCTTACCCATAAAACCAGAGGTAAAATATTCCATGCTCCACTAATTTGCCTTTATGTTTAAATTATGTACCTATTTTGACCTCATTTTAATATATGATGTGAGATGTTTATCTATACCTACTTCCTGCTAGACTTCTTTCCAATTTTCTCAGCAGTTTTTGTCAAATAGTAATTTTTTTGTCCCAAAATCATGGACCTTTAAGTTTGTCAAACACCAGATTACCATGGTCATTTACTACTATGTACCTAATCTATTCCATTGATCTGCCATTCTATTTCTTAGCCAGTACCAGATTATTTTGATGATTATCATTTTGTAATATAGTTTAAGGTCTGGTACAGTTAAGTCACTTTCCTTCATATTTTTTTCATTGATTCTCTTGATATTTTTGACCTTTAGTTCTTCCAGATAGATTTTATTACTATTTCTAGATCTATAAATGTTTTTGGTAATTTGATTGGTATGGCATTGAAAAAGTAAATTCTGTAGAATTGTCATTTTTTAAAATATTGGCTTGAGCTACTTACAAGCAATTGATTTTTTTCAAATGTTTAGCTATGACTTTATTTTTGTGAAAAGCATTTTGCAATTATGTTCATATAGTTCCTGGGTTTGTCTCAAAAGTTATATTCCCAAATATTTTGCATTGTCTGCAGTTATTTTAAATGGAATTTTCTATCTCTTAATGCTGGACTTTGTTGGAAATACATAGAAACACTGGTGGTTTATGTGGGTTTATTTTATATACTGCAACTTTGGGTAAATTGTTAATTATTTTAACTAATGTTTTAGTTTATTTTCTAGGATTCTCTAAGTATACCAACATATCTTCTGCAAAGAGTGATCATTTTGTTTCCTCATTGACTATTCTAATTATTTCAATTTCTTTTTCTTTCCTTATTGCTATAGCTATTATTTCTAGGAAAATAATGAATAATGGTTGTGATAATGGGCATTCTTGCTTCACCCCTGATCTTATTGGAAAACTTCTACCTTGTCTTCATTACAGATAATGCCTGCTGATGGTTTTAGATACATGCTACTTATCATTTTAATAAATGCTCCATTTATTCCTATGCTTTCTAGTGTGTTAAGTAGAAATGGGTGGCTATATTTTGTCAATACTTTCTCTGCATCTATTCAGACAAATATATAATTTATGTTGTGTTAACTACTGAGATGGGCAATTATGCTGATAGTTTTCCTAATGTTGAACCAGTCCTACATTTCTAGTAAAAATCCTATCTGGTCATTGGGTATGAATTTTGTGACATATTGCTATATTCTCCCTGCTAGTATTTTATTTAAAGTTTTTGCATCGGCACTTAATAGGGAAACTGGTTTGTAGTTTTTTAGTGGTTCAATTTTAATGAATTTGGATTTCAATTAGAAGATATACAATTAAATATTCTAGCATCATTTATAAATTTGGGATTCGAGTTCCAGAGAGAAATTAGGGCTAGAGATATAGATCTGAGAGTTGGGGTTATTTTTATGTTTTTAATAGATGATAGCTAAAATCAGGAGAAGATATGAACTTTCTAAAGAATTGAGGATAGAGAAATAAAAGACTGAGTTTTAGGGAATGTTGATATTTAGGGAGTAAATGGACTACTACTTAGATAGAGGTAGAGATTAATAAGATATATTATGGTGATGGTGTTGGGGTAGAGATGTGTAGACATTAGGCTATTTTGGCTCCAATAGACATTTTGTTTAGGGAGAATATTGGGAGATAGCATTGGATACAGACATAGATCCAAGGTAAACAAATGCAGAATAGTGAGAAAGATAAGAGAACCAATATAGTAAAATTTCATGTGTCATCTCTGTCTCCTTCCCTGCTCCTCATTCTAGCAAATATTGGGTATGATCTTAATAGCATGGCTCCAAGATGATCATTTTTTTTCTCATTGTCTCATTATCCCTACCTTGGATTTTTACTCCCAGTAGAGTTCTTAAGTTTCCACAAATATGGGCAATAGGGTCCTTAATTCATGATGGAAGCACTTAGCTTTGGATATGGATATCAGATGTTGAATAGCCTTTATTTAAACCACCACAGAATATTCATAAGATCTAAAGGATTC
The DNA here is from genome assembly GCA_028646515.1 of Pseudochirops corinnae. Taxonomy (NCBI): domain Eukaryota; kingdom Metazoa; phylum Chordata; class Mammalia; order Diprotodontia; family Pseudocheiridae; genus Pseudochirops; species Pseudochirops corinnae. The sequence goes on along the minus strand of CM053592.1, from coordinate 94,177,588 downwards.
AGAGGAACTTACAAGCAAATACAAAAATAAAAAGTACTTAAATAAGTGATAAAACTCCTCCTAGTGAACCTCTCTATTCCTATAATGACGACCCTCCTCTGCCACACAGAATTCCTCATTTTCTTAAAGATTTGTCCCAAGCACTACCTTCTTCCATGTCTTGATGTCCTGCCACACACAAGATTTCACCATTTTTTTGTGTGTATATTTTGTATCATTTTATATAGGTTCATTAGAAATTAAGTTCCTCAAAAGCAGGGACTCTCGTTTTTGTCTTTTTCATCCCCAGAATCTAGCATAAAGCTTGGTACATAGCCCTCAATAAATGTTTATCATTGTTCTTCAAGGAAACATAGTTAGTCAATGAGAGAAATGAGATGATACCAAGATTTCTGACTTCTAATCTAGTGCCCCCTTTCCTCCTACTATTCTTAAAAAAGCTTTAAATGCTTTCTGTTTGTTTGTTTGTTCTTCCATTAGGTGAAATTCTAAAACAAAAATCCAATAAATGGTTCCTTACTTGGTTCTAAAGAAGTCCAGACAGACACTGGTTTAGTTTGTTAAAATTTCAATCTTTGAGCTCTTTTTAAGAGTAAAAGACAAGATAACTCAAGAGTGTGCTTAACAAGCCCAGCTTCTCATATATTTTCTATTTACTTTGTTTTCCAGTATGATTGATGATACTCCTTAGCATATACTTGAAAATACTTTCATTCACATAAATAAAAAGATTTCCTCAAAATTAGTTAACAATAACAATAATCATATCTAGCATTTATTTAGTACCTATTATGTTCTAGGCATTGTGTTAGATGATTTATAAATATTTCTCATTTTATCTTTACGATCACACAAAGGAGCAAGATACTATTATTATCTCAATTTATAATTGAGTAGACTGAGGCAAACCCAGTTTAAGTAACTTGCCCTAGTTCACACAGTAAGTCTAAGTGTTTGAGTTCAAATGTGAAGTCAAGTCTTCCTGACTCAAGGTATAAGCAGCTATCCACTATGCCACCTAGCTGCCTCAAAAAAAAAATTAGCAATGGTAAATATATTTCAGTCCAAATCATATTAATATTCTCACTTGGTGCATGATTAAGACATGATCTTGACTATTGGGATAAATACAAAGAGCCAAAAGATAGGCAAATCAGCAATAGCTGGACCCACAGGTATAAGCACCACTCAAATACATTTTGTGCTGAAGGAAGATTTTGGAGGTGGAAGAAAAAACAAAATAGGACATAAGTTTATTTCTTTTCTTTTAAATGTCTATTTGTTTTATTCACAAAATCAGGATTTTTCACTACATTTCCAAAACATAAGCAACAGTTATTCAGTGATGCTTTTATTTATTTATATTTCTTAATTCTATTCAACAAATATTTATCCAGTATCTACTACATACTTAATAAGCACTGCAACCACCCCCACTCCAACACACACACACACACACACACACACACACACACACACACACACACACACTGCTCAGAGAAGAATGGAATACTTGCAAAGACGTCTGAGATTTGGAATATTTTTCTTCATCTCTTAAAATTTGGAAATATTACATAGTTTGAATCTAGAGTTACATACTAACTAGAGTCACAGAAGATTGGGGCTAGAGTTTATAACAAAGAAGAGAATGGAAATAGTAAAACTTCCTCCCAGCCATATGAAGAAGCACTGCTACTTTAGTGAAAATATCAGCAGCTAGTTTCTTCTAGTCATGCCTCTAGGGAGGCTGGAAAAGTGAGCACTAAGGGGTCAAGCCACAAGAAACAAGATAATGTTGTGTTTTTATCACTTTTAAATGTGTTCCTTTGTTTTCTTTTGTTTGATGGTTTTTAAACACTGTTTAAAACTATTTTTAAGTGTTAAGGTGGCTGGCAGGGAAACCAATAATAGCAACAGATACATTACAGTTTCTTATCCCCTTCCCCTACCTTCCTTCAACTACATGTAACTGGAACGTAATTCTAGTCATATTCTTTTATTCAGCTAAAAAATAATCTGTATTTCTAATGACACCTGTGACTGACCTTGTCTGGTGTATTTTCTTCTGCTCTTTTGCTGACAGCAGGAAGGTGTGGGCCAATTCTGGGAGATATACAGGAGATTCTGACCTTTCCGAGGACAGGGCTTCATTAGAACCTAATAGCCCATTGTTAAGAGTTTTCCCTCTGTAACTGGGGACATACATACAAGCTGCTTATTTGTTTCATAACTAACCTTCTAATGGTACAATTATGGCAAACTTCGGTCTTTCAATCTTTTCTATCATACACCGAGCCTTATCTGCTTAGATACACAGTGTCAGAATACTTTACTAAATACTGGGGGGAGGGAGGTGGAAGGGAGGTATGTGATATGGAATTAATGAGCATAGAATCTGTGCCTTCAATCTGCTTTGCATTTTTTTTGTTTAGTTAAGGATTCTTGATATTTTGTCTGTGTGTGTTTATGTATGTACGTGCAATGGAACCCTCTGGCAATCTGGTAAAGTCTATGGATCCTTTTCCAGCATGTTTTTAAATACATAAAATAAAATAAATGGGATTATAAAGGAAATCATTCATATTAAAATAGTTATCAAATTTTGTATTAAAAAAACACAAAAAAATATCACAGACTTCCACTTAAGAACTTTTGTAGGAAATGTTGCTTCTTCTTTGTTAGTTATGCTGTCCCATTAAATTATTGTATTAGATTTGCCTGAATTTTCCAATAAAAGAACTGAGTTCGTCTCTCTTTTAACATTTACCTTCTCACCATTTCTTTGAATTCCCAGAAAAAATCCTTATTAAATCACCTTATTAAGATTTTCTATCTAGCTTCTATAAAAATGTAGAAAAATCCACCATATCTGTTTCACAAAATAACCATCTTCTCCTTTTGCAATCACACCTGAAATTGATTTTTCCTATTCAGCTCTTCAATGCTATCTCAACATTAAAGCATTTATTGGACACTGAAAGATGGTGCATACATGAAGCCTAAGATTTTAGAACTAGGAGTGAAATCAAGATCAGCTAGACCAATATTTCACCGTTCAGTCATTCAGTTATGCCTAACACTTTGTGACCCCATATGGGATTTTCTTGGCAAAGATACTGGAGTGGTGTTCTATTTCCTTTTACAGTGAATTAGACAGACAGAGGTTAAGTGACTTGCCAGAGTCACATGGCTAGTTAGTGTCTAAGGCTAGATTTTAACTCAAGTCTTCCTGACTCCAAGTCCAGCACTCTATCCATTCAGTCACCTAGCAGCCTCTAGGCTAATATGCATTTTAAGATGAATTCATTGAGACCAATGGCCATTAAGTGGTATGTATTTCTTACATGTGGTATCATACATGCCAAAATTGCCCTTGGATTATGAATTCTAAGTAAATGAACCATGATGTTTCCTATAAGATAAAGTGCAATTGTTGCCTCAGAAAATAGAATCATTTTAATGATAATAGTCTCTGATTAGACAATTTCAATGCTGACTCCAGAGCTTGTTAAGTAAACTGTATGTTTTTGTTTTGCCTACATGTTTTAGATTTAGTAAGATGTCAGATAAGAAAGAATATTGATAGCAAATGGAAAAGCAGAATGTTGGCACCAGAATAGGATCTGAGTTTCCAAGAGAATTTGAAAGCATACTTGCTTGTGCTTTATTGTCAAACAATAATAGAAGCAATTCACTGAAACTGGCCTATTTTCTTGTAGCATATATGGTTATCTGTAGAAGAACATAAGGAATACAAATCCTAAGGTTTCAGGTTAGTGTCTCATCCTTTGGCTATGTTGTTATAAATACTACAACAATCAGTTGAAAAATGAAAAAAAGTCAAATACTTTCTTGTTGCTTTTACTGAGGCCTTCCCCCAAATAACTGACCTTGACCTAGGATATGCTACTGACCAAGTGTCCAACCTCATTTAATAGACAGAACCTCAAATACTATCAATCAAACCTCAGTGCATCAGATATGGGCTTCGCCTGACACCAGAAGGCAAAATGGGGATAATGATGTGATTGCTATGAATTTCAGTCCCTCTACTCCTTTTTATTGATGGCAGCACTCATTCCATTAATCTAAGATTTGTTTTGGATGAATTTATCATATCAGCTTTGACTCATGGTTTCCCTATCCACTCAAAAATTCTGCCAAATACACCAACTGCTAGCCAGAGGGCAAGTAATCCAGCCTAGTTGAAGCAGCAAGGTACCCTCAGGGAGAGACACCTCAAACCAAGAAACTCATACCAAACAACTGAAACTATTACCATCACCTCCTCTAAGATCTTGATGGAGACAGTCCCAGGACCCTGCGTGCAAGATCCTCAGGAATACTATCATACCCTTTCCCACTAGCCTTGCTTCCTGCTCTGTTGTCCAGGGAAAAACCTGGGTGGAGATGCCCCATCTATAGTCTCCTCTTTAACAACCATAGCTAATGAAGATCTGGAAAAGAAAATTCTCATCACAAAATTCCTTGGCATTGTTGGATTGGTCAACTTCAAAAATGGAAAAAGATGCATTACCATCTGCTTTATAAACATTATTTCAGACCACCTTGAAAGCATTTAATACATGGTAATGTGAATCTTCCAGTCCATAAGAGCAGGATTAGACAGGTACTGTATAATAAAAAGGATAAGGGAATCATTTGGAATCTACTCTAATACGTGGGTGGTGTATTTTCCACTGAGTAGAGTAGAAAGAGTACTCAACTTGGAGTTGAATTTAGGTTCATAACCCAGCTCTGATATTCAGTATCTGAATGATCTGGGATACATAACTGTCTTTTTAGCCTCATTTTCTTCATATATAAAGGAACTGGACTAGATGAATTTTAAGATCTTTTCCAGTCCTAACAATCAATAATTCTTTCACTCCATGATACTCCATTGGAAAAAAATAATCTCTTATGGCTTACTCCTGCTACCTTCTGCATTCATGAATTGCCTTCACAACTTCATCTGAGCTTTACTCAGGAGTTACAAACTAGTTTTATAAAAACTATTGAAAGATGTAATCAGAAAGGTAAATCTGCTACAAAAACAGCCCAGCAAAATGATCCAAAAGCCCTAAAGGGAAACTTTGGGGAATGTTTGTGTTACTCCTCTCTTCCTTTAAACTATAGATCGCAGGGGCAAATGCTCTTCAGAATAATGAAAATGACTATAGGATTATTGATATTTTGGATTCTTCTTCAAGAGTATGTTGATAACTAATAAGCATTCAAAATTCCTAATACATGTGTATATCTATATATCTATATCTACATATTTTATTCACTGTCACTGTTATTTTTATCCTGTCTCCAAAGGAATCCAGTGAGGGTGATTTTTTTTTCAATCTTTCCAATATTTAAAATTTACTCTATGGCAATATCCTTATATTAAACTCCAAATTCTATGTTCTTAGTAAGAAAAAGAAAACATCACAGTAGAATTAGAACAAAGATAAAGAAAGTTGCTAAGTCTCCATTAAGAGCCTTTAGGTGATTTTAAAAATAACAACAACAAGAAGACTCATGGGAATCATTTTCAAGGAAAAAATTACAGTAATGAATCTTTAAGAAACTTTACTGTAGCTTAGTTTCAGAATCAGAGAGTTGAAAGACTCTAAAAGGCCTCCTTGTTCTCAATGTACCTGAATAAGAATCTATATATTTTATAAGAATGCCAGCCATATCTTCATCCAAATCACTAACAAAAGGATCCAAAAGTACACAAGATCAAAGAGAGAACCCTAGGACACTCTAGTGGAGATAATCACTCTAAATTGCTCTAGTAATGACTCTTTGGTTCTAATCATTCCAACTAGTTTTGACTTTGCCTAATTAAGTATTATCCAGTCTATACATTTCTCTTTTGTTCACAAAGACTTGCTTCCTCAAAGACATTTTTTAAAAATACTTGGCACAAAAATCACTTTTAATATCTACAAAATTCTCTTGTAATTCCTAGGTTAGTAGCCTTGTCAAAAAAAAAAGAAAAAAGAAAAGAAAATCGTGCATGTGTGCATGCCCATCCAGCACATTGGCTCATACTAATCACTCTGCTCTTTCCAGAAGGATCAAAATTCACCCTTTTAATAACATATCTTATAATTTTGTCAAGAATCAAAAGCAAGTCAACTGCCTTAAGTGACAAAAATAAAACAAAACTGGAAGCCCCCATCTACAGATTTTCTAGAACTATATTTCCTGACTCATTTAACAAACATGGTCATTATGCCCAATAATATATCATTGACAAAACAGATAAAACATATTAGTTTCTATATATATGTGTGTGTGTGTACACATACATACATATATATGTATATACACATTTACAAATATGCTTCAAAAATAAATAGGATACAATTACTTTTAATTTCCTACTCACACAGAGCATAAAAATCAATGTGGCGTGATGGAAAGAATGCTGTATTTGGGAGCTGTGTATGAACTGTGAGAGACAGAGAAATTAATTGAGTTTTCAAGTTGATTTTTGCTCCCTTCTACTTATTAGATAGAGGGTAAAGTTTTAAAAACTTCATATTGTTTCCACTGTTTTAAACATGTAAGATTTCTCTACTTTCCAAATAATGTCTCATTTTTCATCTAAGATAAAGTAGTAGATTGAGTTCAAATCTGACATTTGCTAGCTATGTGACCATGGACAAATCATGATCTCTCTGAACTTCAGGCAACTCTCAAGATTACATGGTGTGCATGGGGAGGTAGGAGTCCCCACACTAATGAAAAATACATATCCTTGATAGAAAGTCTCCTCAAAATCATTATTTGTCAGGGGAATTTTAATTCTAAAATGTAAACTGCTAGATGCCTGAGAAATCTACAACATAAAAATTGTGTGGATGATTTTTCATTTTAATTAGAGTTGAAATCTACTTGGTGGGTGGACAATCTTTGTATAGTGACCCACCCAGTACATATCCCAACCTTTCCACTTCTCATCATCCTGTGCAATTTTTGCCTGTAATTTTCCATGAATCCTCCATGGATAACCCACACAAGCTACTGATCCTTTCAATATTTTGTAGAAACCAGTGTGGCACTCATGGTGTTTATCTGTTATAAATAATAAGTATTTATTAAGTGCTTGTGTCACTCTGTGTAACACTCTGGGTCAGACACTGTGCTATGAGCTGGGAATGCTAAGACAAAAATCCCATTCTATTGGATAAGACAATATTTGGCATATACAAAGTAAATATAAATCATATTCTTTCTCATTTTCATTCCAAAAATATTCTGCCTTATTCTCTGAGAAAACATGTCCTTGATTATGTCTTTAATGCCACTTTCCATATACCAGTCCTCACTGGCAATTTACTGAATACTGCTTATGCCCACCAGATATTTTTTCCATTGACATTTGAGTCATCTGCTAGATCATTCCCATGATCTTCTGAGATTATGGTGACCTGAGATTCACAGTTAGACACTATCTCCAATAGGAAACTTGTATTTAAAAAAATGGGCTTGGGGCAGCTAGGTGTCATAGTGAATAGAGCACCAACCCTGGAGTCAGGAGGACCTGAGTTCAAATCCAAGCTCAGACACTTAACACAAAACTAGCCGTGTGACCTTGGACAAGTCATTTAACCCCAATTGCCCTGCCTTCTTGTAATGGTAATGTAATTTGAATTTGAAGATACCTTTGTATTGGCTAAGGTAACAGGTACTTCACACTTAGTAATTAATCAAGCCTCTGTTAAAGAAACAGAAGGTATGAATCCCTGTTGCTGACATAACAGGCATGGGGTGGCTGAAACAGCTGTGTGTGTATATAAGGAGAAGGTCAGACAGATTTTCTTGGAGCAAGATACCTGGAGGTAGAAGCTGCTGCCACCATGGAGGCCAAAGAGGAGCAAGGGAGGCTGAAAAGGAAAACCACCCACCCACTGAAGAGAATTATTTTGATTAGAGAACCTGGAAGAAGTGATTTTGATTCTGGGAACCAGATAAAACTTCTGTTGAGTCCAAGGTCCAGCCAGAGCTGCTGAGGATTTCTGAGGGCCAGCCAGAGCTGCTAAAGACTGAGGAAGCATGACTGTGATGCTGGTACTTTGTATGAACCTGTTTGTGCCTTTGTTAAACCTTGTCTTCCCAGGAACGGAAATTGTGAAGGATTCGAGATAGACTGGACCCTGTGAGCTCCAATGTGGAGCAGGAGCTGCACAAAGAGCTGGACAAGGAGCTGGGAGCTGTCTGCCTTTGAATCCAGGTGATTGTTTGGTGAATCCAGGTAGGAGACGGGACCATGGAAGGGACTCCAGGGCATCTGAGAGACTACCCTGAGTCAAGCTTAAAGAAGACTTTACTTGGATACTGTGTACTGACTGAGAAATTGTCATTTACTAGTGACCTAGGGGTGGAGGGTCTGTTCATTTTCTAATGATTGAATAGTGAATAATGGAGGATGATTGAATGATTGAGTTGATTGATTGATTGACTAAATGATTGTACTTAGTGATTGATGACTGAATAAGTGACTGATTTTCTGTGATAAGCTCTAACATTGTGAATGCTGTACCATTATTTCTGTGAATGTTTTGCTCTGATTTGTTATGGAATAAATAGAGTGTTTACTATACTGTGTAATCAGAACCTTAAAAGCTTTTCACAGTAGCATTCTTCTGGAAAGCTGCTCATGTTTGGCTTTATACTTCTCCCCTCTGAAAAGAAAAAAAAAGTGGGCTTCTGGAGCAGTAAGCAACATGAAAGCATGGAAAATGGGGTGTGGTTTCCCCAAAGTAATCTGGCTTCATCAATTACTCTTCCTCCTATACAATTCTGGACATAGTTCACTGTTCTCTGCTGTATGTGTTATTCACTATATACATACTGATAGAATAATTTGATGTGCTATACCTCAAGTTGTATATCATATTCTAGGTAAAAATTTATTTTGCAGTTACTTTTTTTTCAATGTGTAGAGTCCAAGCAAATCTCTTTCACATTACAGAGCATTTCACTGCAGAAGCTTGGTAGTATTCTAGAGCTTAAGTTAATATAATACCATCTTTGAATTATAACATTTGAAAAATGTTCTATTAATACATATCAATAGCATCATAGAGTAATAAATTTGGAGACAGCAGACCCTGGGTTCAAATCCTCCATTTGATACTTATACAATCATAAATTTGGATTTCAGGCTAGAAGAGATATTAAAAGTCATTTATGTCAGCTTTTTTATTTTTTAAGATGAAGACCTGAGCCCTTGGGAGTTTTAATAACTTGTCCAAGTCTGGCAATAAGAGTAAATCACTCAAATTCTCTAAGCATTGGTTTCCTTAATTTATAAAATGAAGATAATAATATGTACTAGACAATGCCACATGCACAGAAGGGCAACATAGTACAGTGAAATAGAACTGTCTTCAGAGTAAAAAGATCTGAGGTTAAAACCTACTTCTTATGTCTTTTACCTGCACAACTTCAGCTAACCTCCCTGGATCTCCATGTCCTCAGCCATAAAATAAAACTAAAAGCTAACATTTATATAGTGTATCCTCTGTGTCAGACACTATGCTAATCACTCTACAATTATCTAATTTAATACTCATAACAATCCTGAGAGATAGGTGCTATTGTTATTCCCATTTTACCAATGAGGAAACTGAAGCAAATAAGGTTTAAGTGACTTGCTTGGGGTAACACAGATAGTGTTTGAGGCCTGATTTGAACTCCAGTTTTTTGTTTCTTCAGGCCTTGCACTCTCTTTACTGGGCCACCTAGCTTCCCCTTATGGAGATATTAGAAAAAAATGTCCTTTAAGATCTCTCTCAACTCTAGATTTATGGATCTTATGATTGCTGTGAGGAAGAAATGGGATAGTAAAAATAATTTGCAAATCTCCAAAATCTGAATAATTACCCATAATCAAAATTATTACATGACTGCACACCTTAGGTGCAAGTATACTTCCCAGGTTAACACCTTACTTAATGTCAATAATCAGTAGGTCATTGTTCTCCATGTAATTGTTCATGATCTCTGTGCATGCGTTGGATACATAAAGTTGAATCAAGATTAATAATGGTTTGATAAGGAAAGTTTGTTATCCCCCAAGTTTTAAAATAAATTTAACAATGCATGGTTGGTTTCTAGAAATAGAAATAAAACAAATAGATAGACAGGAACAATTGGACGTGTAGCCTGAAAAAAAAAATTGCCCAAATCTTATTAAATAAATCAATTTCAGATTCTATCATAAAGATATACCACCCAAAAAAAGACAAATAAAAAGCTCTTGCAAAAGGTGCTTGCTTCATTGACCAAAGTTTCTGATTTGCTTTCCAGTGTGGAATGTGTCTTCAATCTAGCAATTGCTCTCCTTGACTGAACATTTCAGTTTTCAGTAAGCAATTTCTAGGAGTGATGGTTTCAGGCTGCCTGTTGATCATTCTGCATTTACCTACATTTGCAGTCAGAAGAGGCTTCTTCTCACCATTGGATCACTCTTTTTACCCTTCTTTTTAGTCCTTTAGCATTTCTCTGAATATGATGTACCTCTGAGATCAGGTTTTGAAAATAATAAATACAATGTTCCACAAACATTTTTCTTTTCACAAAGGAGTTTCTCAAACATAAACTACAGTTGATCTATCTATTGTCAGATTATAAGAATTGCAGCATATTCCTAAAAATGATACCCTCCAATTTACTGTCAGGTAGTTTCCACTTCAGGCTAATTATTGTCTGTAATAATGTTTTGCTCTACTTTTTTTTAAGTCTCTCTACTTCTTAAGCATCCTGTTAGGAAGTTATTCAACTCCCAAATATTAAAACCTTACTCTGTGAAATGTAATAGAGACAACAATGCAGTTGGGGCTGGTGCTTTGTGTCAGTTTAAGTAATAGTATTCAGCATTCAGATTATAGAACATATCTCAGGAAGAATTTTATTATATCCTACACTGGATGCAGAAACAAGAAAGTCTCTTGTTCTCTCTGAGATAGATTTTCGTATTGTAGCTTCAGCACTTAGAGATGAATTCCCAGGATGTCAAATGTATAAACAAAAATACATTCCAAAATAGAAAATAAATTATTTTCATTCATCATTGTGGATCATCTCTGTCAAGAGAATCAAATGTTACATCAATATCACATCAAGCAATCTGTAAATTCATTGAAGAGGACAGTCTCTTCAAAGGTACAAGAAGCAATTCATTCATTTTTTCTCATCCCATGAAATGCATGTCCATATCCTCCCGAAAAAAATCCTCCAGGGCATTCCCCAAAAATGCTAGAGTCTTTCTTCTAAGTCTCTTGACTATTGTTAGTCACTACAGCACACAGGATATTCATCATTTATCTTTAACTCTTGCATGATTTGAATTCAGGTCTTCCTGACTCTTCCTGACTAGAGTCTTACATTCTACTATGCCACCTATCTGTGGATGGTCCAGTTTCATGGTCTGTTTGTCCCAAGTGAATATCACAGCCTAAGCTGTATCAATAATTAATATTTAATAGAAATTTAAAAAGTAATAGATACTTGCAAATATACATATATAATATCAAAGAAGGAAGGGAAAATTAAGGAAAAAAATCTCACATGATAATTTAATGTGCCCTTTTCTCTACCATCTCCAGGATAAAATGTATTAGAGCTACTATTTTCTTTAAAGATTATGAGGATGAAGACTTTTGGAAATGAAAGAGTTAAAGTTATCATTTCACTGATGAATTTTTTAAAGTCTTCTAGTTACCAGATATAGTTGGGAAAAACAAAACAAAAAATCACAACATAGAAAACCTATATCCGAATGAATCAGGGCAATAGATATATTTCTTGATACTCATCAGCTGGTCACATTCATTAAGGGCAAATCAGTATAAATGCAACCAGATGCTACATTCATTTCCACTAAAATTGATTCAGACCAAATTACAGAACCTCTCAGATTAAAATCACAGTATTAAGCCAATGGTTTACATTTAGAATTCTTATTTTACTTTCAAATCTTTTTGATAATTACTCTAGGGGGAAAATGCAATATGTTTCACCATCTCCAATTGTTCCCTGATTATATTTTACAGTGTATTTTTTCCCACTGTTTTGTCTTTTATGAGATTTTGAAATAAATTTGGCTCAAGTGCTTTGTCATAGATATCTTGCCATAAGGTAAATCTTTTCTTTTCCTATTTCTGTTTCTGAATCTATTTCTTTATTGGACATGATATCTCATCTCTTAAGGGACTCAAAGCAAGAAAAGAACAATTAATATGTTATATATTTAAGTATTACTATTGTAATGAACGTGTAGTTGGGGCTTTTTCATTTGTAACTATTAAGAATGGATTTTTTAAAAATATGGAGTTCTTTCAGAAATTTAACTAGATAATTCTTACATAGAGTAAAAATTGTTCTCTGTGAGTAATTTAGAATATTTTGAGAAACTGCATTAACTCTTTCAAGACATTAGAATTAATGTTCCAAAGCAAAGAACTTACTCAATGGCAACTTTTATTTTGAGAGTATTTTACTTACTATATAATCTGTGATAACTGACCCATTGTCCCATTCATTGTCATACTATATAATACGCAGACTCTTTGTATGTATGTTGTATGTCTATATATTATATCTGTACTCTATGCTGAAGCCAAAATAGACTTTGCATGTTCACCACAATCATACTTGAGCTTTTGCTTATCCTGGGCCCTCTATTTGGAATGTACCTTTCCTCCATCTTTCTTCATATCCTATCCATCCTTTAAACATCAGCATACCAATTTTTTTTATGAAATTCTATGTGATTACCAGTTGAAACTGACCTCTCCTTCATTAGATCTCCTAGTATTTCAATCATCAGCCATTTACTTAACATTCTAATTGATATGAAAATAGATACACACATATCTGTATATACACTTATATACACATAAGTGGACATGTTATATATGTATATACATATGTATGTATATATATATATATATATATATATATATCCTTTCATGCTTTCTATCATGCTAAAAGCCTTTTATAGGTAAGGAAATTTCCTTAATTAACATGAACTTTCCAATGATTGGTGCCAAACATAAGATGTAGTAGATATTTAATAATTTTTAATGAATCTGGTGATATCTATTGAAAAAATCAT
>CM053592.1:94146433-94163959 GCA_028646515.1 Pseudochirops corinnae | reverse complement strand
ATATCTATTGAAAAAATCATCTATATTTCATTTCCCCTCTGGAATTGTATCTACATCTTGTCTAATTGCACAGCAGACTTTTCAAGCTTTTTTCACTTAGAGAACCCTTCTGGTTTGTTTTAATGACCTGGAAACAAGAGGGGTTATGGAGGTTGCAGATAATGAAAAATATGTAAATTAAACATAACTTCACTTTTTTTATGGAGTTATAGAGATACTTCACTAAAACCTAGCATACAAAAATTATTGTTTTGAACTCATATAATAATACCAGTATATATCTTCTGAGGGTTAAATTAGTACTTGAGTAACAATGCAGCATCTTTAATCCAACTCTCTAGGGTCATATCTTATTCGTTAGTCTATATAGGAATCCCTCAGAATAGATAAAAGAGTTATACATTTGTGTAGACTTCATTATTGACAGGATAGCACTTTAAGTTTTAGTTAGTTAAGGTCATAGAGAAATAAAGGACCTTAAAATCACCTTATCTGACCCCCTTAACTTACCTAAGGCTGAGGCCCAAAATGAGGACAAGAATTTCCCAAGTAGTCTCAATAAATTAATGTCAGAGGAAGGACTGGAATTGGGATATCCTAATTTTGGGGACAGGATTCTTCTGTGTCAGGTCTTTCCAACTGGCACCTTGTTTCAACCTTGCTTTTCTTCTCATTTAGAAGTGAAGAACAGAATAGAATATTAACCTCAGAGACTGAAGCAAAATCTCAGCTGCAGTAAGTATACTATTCATCCTAATGCATTCTCATTTATACAAATGACTAAAAAGGAAATAAACAGTATTAAAGGAAGTAATAAACATGGAGAGAAAGTATCCAGAGCAATCCAAAAGGATTTGGATATGCTTTGTAAACACAGTTACATGGTAATGAATTGTAGTTTTGACAGATGTGTAATATGCCATTTGGCTCAGAGATGATATTTGCGGTCATTTTAAGAAACAATTAGATGGCATCTGGGGAAACTGGAATATTAAAAAAGAAATTAATCTTAAAGGAGCTGAATGACCTTTGTTGACTTCTATAAGTATAAAATTGTACTTTGTTTTATGCACAGGGCTTACTAATTCTCTCTTAAGGTTATTTCTGGTAATACTAATAGTAGAAGAAAGAATACTTTGAAAGGATAAAATGCATTTTTGGCAAGGTTTTCATCATGTGATGAATATATTAACAATATTCATTAACTAAAATATCCTAGTCATTTTTTTTATTCATAAAACCATATAGAAAGCTCAGAACTAGAATACTAGAACTGGAAGAGGCAGAGAGATTATGTCATCCAACTCCCTCATTTTATAGAAAAGGGCACAGAGTTTACAATAGTCCTACTATCATTTTGAGAGAATGTTACTATCCTTAGAGATGAGAAATCAAAACTCAACATTTGAAAAGTCTATTACCTTATTAATGAAATAAAAATATATTGAAGGTGGCATAGTGTAATGGATGAAGGACTGTCCTTAGAGTCCAAAAGCCAGGGGTTCAAATATTATCTTTGCCAGTTGCTAACTGTCATTTAACCTGTCTGTGTCCCCAGGCAACTGAGTTTATAAGGTGCAGATAAGATACTGATTGCACTGGTAAAAGAAGTTCCTCATCAGAGGGTCCCTATAGTCAGTAAATAAACAAATATTAATGCCAACTATGTGTCAGACACTATACTAAACCCTGGGAGCACAAAGAAAAGTAAAAGGTAGGCTCTGTTTTCAAAGAGCTCACAATCTAATGAGAGAGACAACATGCATACAATTATAAATATAAGGTAATAGCTAATCCAGACAAGTTACACATAGGGTAAATTGGAGATAATCCACCAAGAGAAGGCACTAGAACTAAGGGGGATTTTGTAGAAGGTAGGATTTGAGGGAAGGCAGATTCTTTCTTTCCTGTCAGCAGCAGCCATGAGGCAGGCTAAGTGTGAGCCATGAAGGGGGTCTACATATACATCCAGGGGCTATGGAGGAAGAAACAGTTGTATGTCATGCAGTTCCTCCTGAATGTGCACAGCTGGCAGTACTGTCTGCCCTGTACCACACCCCCTGACCCACCAGACCCAACAAGTCTTGTAAACTGGGTATAAGGCCATGCAAAGTTATGTCATCTACTGTATTTGTGTTCATCATGGTGGGTGAAAGTGTCTAGTTCCCAAGGGAGCAATCTATGGTAAACCTGTGCATCATGGTGTCCATCAACTGAAGTTTGCCAAGAGCCTTCAGTTTGTAGTAGAAGAGCATGCTGGCCACCACTGTGTGGCCCTAAGAGTTTTAAACTCCAACTGGGTAGGTAAAAATTCAATCTACAGATTCTTATTGACTCATTCCATAAAGCTATCAGATGAAACCCTGACACTCAATGGATCACCATTGTACAAATCACTCAGTGTACAAATACAGAGAGATTCATGTGTTTACCTCAGTTGGCCAGAAGAGCCGGTCTTGGAAAGGGTCACAAATTACACCATACCATTGGAGGATCTCATCATGCTGCTTGGAAAAGGCACAATACACTCCAACTACATTGGTACCATTAATTGATGTACATTAATTTGTAACTCTAGGGCTTAGCAAGGTGCTTCATAAATAGAAGGTAATAAATGTTTGTTGACTTGATGAGTATAAATGTTGTTAAATATTTGATGGAGTGTTTACACAAAGAAGTGGAAAAGAATCACACAGTATAAGAAAGTATGGATGTATTGGAATCTGCACTGCAAGATGAAATAAAAAGAATCTGAATCCATTAATATATTAATGTTAAAATTCTCAGAGTTTATGGAAGCATGTGATAACAAGTATTGATACCCCATTTAACCCATAGACTAGGCAAATTCTGGATTGGTGAGGATCTGTTTGGTACTGAGTCTCAAATGGGTCTAGGAAATCCAATTCATTGCATTTTTCTTACATGTCCATGGGACCTTGGAGAAAATAGGGCAGATTTGAGTCTGAACCAGACTCAGGAGCACACTTCAAGACTGAGACCTATTTGCAATGCATTAGCCTGTCATAGAGCATAGACAAACCTAAGTACTTCCCAAATCACCCCTATCTCCCTGAAATTCTTTAGCCTAAGTGTGACTATGCCTAGGATGCTACCAGTATGTGAAGTTTGCTAGAAAATACTTTTTCATCCCCAAAACCAGATAATTAAGTTAATTATCCAGGCTCTTAGAATATTTGAACTTCATGAAGAGTCAAATTTAACACACACAAATTAACTTTATGGATAATGTTCCATTAAAAAATCTATACTATAAAGAGAAGCTTAATAGATTTAGTAACTTAAAATTGGCAAAATTCCTCAGGCATTTTGGAGCTTGTCTATGTGTCTGACTCCAGAGAAATAAGAAGTAGGGAAAGGAACAAGAAATCAGGCAGTAAATTAGCAAAAGGTGAAAGGAACAAGCATTAATTAAGTACCCTTCATATACCAGCCATTCTAAGCACTTTCAAAACATTTATCTGATCCTCAAAAGTCATCCTATTTGGTAGGTGTTAATATTTTCCTGATTTTCATTGGAAAAATTGAGGCAGACAAAGGTGAGATGACTTACTCAAGTTGATATAGCTAAGGAAGTATCTGAAGCCATATTTGAATTAGGTTTTCTTGAATCCAGACCCAGCATTCTATCCATGGTGCCACCTAACTGCCTTGATGCTTAATAACCTCAAGTTTCCACAACTGTCCTTTACTTTTCTTCTTAAACCAAATCATTTCTCTCCTTTCTCTACCTTTTCTTCTGTTCTTCCCTATTTTTCTTCTATCTCCTACCTTAGGCATTGAAAACAAGACTGAAATCATCTACTCTGATTCTCTTCTAGGCTGGTTTTCTTATTGTTTTGTTGCCACTTGATATATAATTTTCTTTATTATTAACTCTTGTTGGAAATTTATGGGTACTTTGATTGCACTAAACTATACAACTAGAACCCATGCCAAGCCATTTGGATAGATACTAACCTTTTAGTACTATAGTATCAACAGTTGGACAATGTTTTGAGGGGTTTATGAGCATTTCTTAAGCATCTATTTGTGACAGACATTGTGTTAGGTGCTGGGGATCTCAATGCAAAGAATGACACAGTCCCCAATTTCAAGGAGCTTGCACTCTAGTGGGAAAGACAAATAAACATGTAAAAGGAATATAAAGCAAATTAGTTAGAGAGGGAGGGCATTAGCAACTGCCACAGAATGAATGGCTTCTTGGAGAAGATAGTATTTAAACTAAACCTTGAAGTAAGTGATGGATTGTGTGAATCAGAGTGAAGAGGGGATATATTCTAGGCCCAAGGGACAGCCAAAACAAAGGCACAGAAATATGAAATAGGAAGTGTCCTACAATGTAGGAGGAACAAGTTAAAAAGCTCAGTGTGACTGGATCAGAGGGGGGAGTAATGCACAATGAAGCTGAAAAAGTAGGTTCAAGTAAGGTTGTAAAAAACCTTAGACAATAAAATGAACAGCTTTATACTCTATTCTAGAAGCAAGGGGGAGACTTTGGAGTTTGTCAAGTAGTTGTTGAGTTATTTCAGTCATGTATGACTCTCTGTGAACCTATTTGGGGCTATCATGGCAAAGATACAAGAATGGTTTGCCATTTCCTCCTCCAGTTCAATTTGCAGATAAAGAAACTGAAGCAAACAGTGTTAAGTGACTTACCCAGGGCCACACAGCTAGTAAGAAAGCCTCTGAGGCTGAATTTGAATTTGGGAAGATGAACCCAAAGCTCTCTCCACTGTACCACCTAGCTACCAATTCATTGAGTAGAAAGTGATGTGAGCAGACCTGTGCTTATGGAAAATAATTTTGGCCACAGTGTGGAGAATGAATTGGAGTCAGGAGAAACTAGGCAGGGAGACTGATTATTAAGTCAACGCAATAATCTAGCCTAAAGGTGATATGAAGATTTGAAATAAAGTAGTAGTCGTGTGAGTAAAGAAAGGTATCAGACATATGAGATATTGCAGAAGGAAAAATGGCTATATTTAACAATTGACTGGATATATGAGGAAGTTTGGAAGAATGCTGGAAAGGAGGAACATAATGAGTTCCAATTCTGTTAAATTGGAGATATGTTTAGGACATTCATTTTGAAATGTCTATTGACAATTGGTGGTAGGAGACTGAAGCTCAGATAAAAGATTAGAACTGGATATGCAGATGTAGGAGTCACCTATTTAGATATGATAATTAAAATGATGACCTGATGAGGTCACCAAGAGAAAAAAAGAAGTGATGACCATTTTTGCTTAACATAACTAGATCTCCAATTGCATAAGTACATTGACTCCCCTCCCCCACTGCAGAAATGCTACCACAAAATAACTTTTAATAACTAAAGCAACTCAGGGTTTTATTTCAGTTTACATATTTCATTTTCAATAAGTTCTCATTTAAAACTTGTCAGAACCTGTTATTATATAAATTATAAATTAGAATACATTTATTAGCAGGTTTTCTGCTCCAAAGTTATTTCTATTGTGAAGAATGGTTTTAAGGTCCCTCACGTATAAAACATGTCGACTGAGTTTTGTCAGTGATGGAACAATTTTGTGAAAATTCAAAAAGAACACTAATATTCTGTCTAAACAAGAAGATACAGGATGTAGCAAAAAAAAAATCCATCTTTGGTTAATAACTTTCTTGGTAATTTAGATTCCAAGACAAGCGAAAAATTGCAGCAGAGTGTAATGAGTAATGATTTATATTAAGGGTTGGAAAATATTTGCTAAGCAATTTAGAGATGGAAAAACATGATGGGATGTAACAAAATGTCAGATGCCAGCCATACTCTCAGGACATCCCGAGTCTTGTCTCTGGCTTGGACCCCAGAATTCATGACTCACGAATTTGCAGTATCTCAATGCTACAACTAGAATGTCTTATATGAACAAAGCAAGAAAAACAACAAGATGGATTGTGACTTCATCTCCACAGCATCTTCCTGTTCTTTATTAACCTTCCTCTACCTAAGATATGCTAGGTTTAGATAGAATTTTAAAAAGAGTTCCCTAAGAGCCTTCATCATTTGGGTGGGAGCCAGAAGGGTGGAAACAATCAAGGCTGGGTCAGAAGGTGTAGAGGTAAATGGATATTCAAGAATAAGTTGGTAGTTAGGTCAAAGGTACAGGTGTCAGGGTTGGTTACTGAAAGCAGGACTACTGGACAAGGATTAAACAGATGACCTGGCAGTTGAAACCAGGAAATCTGAGTAAGATTGGACCAAGGATACATAAAAAGGTATACAGGAAAGGACTCATTACCAAGTCAGACAAACTGGCATGCACAAGACATATCACAATTGGAAACAAATTCTAGGTATGGAATGCAGCCCAGAAATGAATGATTACTAGGCAAGGTCATTAGCAAGTAAGTGATGTCAGAAACTGGACCAAGATCACAGACAACATCCAGGACATATCTTAGAAAGGGAAGGTATGATTGCTGAGGCTTACTACCAAATGTGTCTTTTTAATGGGCTAAATAATTTAGCCCTAGTAATTCCCACCAATTTGAGCCATCGAAGGAGAGATCTGTCCTGGCTTTAAACACCTTCTGTCTGTCCCACCCCAAAAGTCTGAGCTAGAAAAAGTAGTGGAATCTTTTCTCGCCTTTCTTGTCAACTTCCCCTTCCCTCTCCCTAGTAAATATTAAGTGTCTGAGGCTGGATTTGAACTCAGCTCCTTCTGACTCCAGGGCTGGTGCTCTATTCATTATGCTACCTAGCTACCCCAAGGATCATTAGGTTTATCAATGAAGAGATCACTTGTGACCTATCAGGGAGATAATTGTAATGGTTTCAGAGGTGACTGGTAGGTGAGAAAGGATAGATATGTTTTTTTGTAGAAGCTTGGCAATAAGAGAGAACATAGATGATAACAGCTTGAGGAGATGAAGGAGAGAGATGTGGACTAGATATATAGAATTGGGAATCATCCGTAATGATGATTATTAAATCCATGGAAGATGGAAAGATCACCAGGAGTCACATTATAAGAAGAGAAAAGAAGTAAATGCAGGATGGAACCCTGGGGTATACCCTTACTTAGGGTATGGGAAATAGATGATGATCCAGCAAAGGAAATTGGAAACTTACGGTTAGATAGATAAGAGGAGAACTAGGAAAAGCACAGTAATGGAAGCCTACAAAGAAGGGTGTATCCAGCTAGAAGGGGTGACAAAATGTCAAATATGACTGGAGAGGTCAAAAAGAATAGATGTTGAGACATTGCTAACCTGGGAGAAAGTATTTCAAAAAGAAATGGGATTGAGACATTTCTGACCTGGGAGAAAATATTTCAGTCAGTGGTGGTATGGTAACCCAAATTTGAAGGGTTGGGAAAAGAACAGGAGGTGAAAAAGTGGAGGGAATGGGTAAAAAATTTACTTTTTCTAGGAACTTGAAATGGAAAGGAAGAGTTAGTTTGAGGGAATGTCAAAGCCAAATGATTTTTTTTTAAGATACAGGAGACCAAGGCATGTTTGTGCATAGCAGAGAAAGAGCTGAGAGATTATAAAGAGATTGAAAATTAGGGGAAAATAAACCAAAAGGGCAGGCTTCTAGAGGAGATGGGAGGGAACAGCATTCTAAGGAACAAGTAAAGGAGTTGACAAGGATAAAGGCCACTCCTTTTTCAGAAAGTAAAGCAAAGGAGGAAGGAGGAAGGATGATATTGAAGGGCTTTGAAGTATAGAACTGGAGAAAAGAGGGAGCTCACGCCTGTAAATTTTTTTTTGGTACAGTTTGATATGAAGTGTTCTACTGAGAGTTGAGGGGGTGGTTTAGGTTGTTGAAAAAAGAAGAAAAGGTTTGAAATAACTATTGAGGGGAAGAGATAATCAATCACTGGAGAAACAGAAGGTCTATTGTGTAACAATGACAGCCCATTACATTGAGATTAGAGAATATATATTTACAGTGTACTGAGTCAGCAGGACTTCAATCATTAGTATGAGGCAGTGAGAAGAAGTCAAGGGACTCCAGGAGATACATGAAAGAAAAAGTCTGGGTCATCTATTTACATAAGTGAAAGGCACTGGCCTAATTCCACCACTGTAGATCATAGGAGTAGCAGTCCTTGAAATTTCCAGAGCAGTGATCCAAACTCTGGAGTTTTGTTCTCAGCCAGCTTTCTATGGATTACTCTGGACTGGTAAGGCTACTTCACATATTATAACAGGCTTCAATTTCCATCTAGCGTTAGGTGGCACTGGAAATTTCACTTGCAGTCACAGAGCATCCCAAGTCATCTTGCCAGGGGTGTTTCTACTCCATTATTTTTGTTCTTTAATATGGTACTACAGGCTCTCCATGGTCTGGCTCTAATCTTTTCTGTATTTTTGTCTTATTCCTTCTATCGTGAACTTACTCTATACTCTATTAGTCAATCTACCAACATTTATTAAGTGCTTACTATATACCATGCACTGTGGTGCTAAGTGAATCACTGCTTTCATGAAGCTTATCTTCTAATGGAGGAAAAAACAAAGCACATACATAGTAAGAATGTACATAATTGATATTGTATGACATGATATGATATGATATATGATATGACATAGCATGGCATAGCATATCACATACCATAACATAGCATAATGTAATGTAATACAATTATATACATGATATAGAGAAAATTAATGCAAGGTAGTTGTGGGAGGAAGAACAATCACGGAGAGGGAAGAATTAGTAGAAAAAAATTTTCATGTAGAAATTAAAATTTGATAACTGATACTTGATGGAAACCAGAAATACCAAGAAGGGGAGGTTAGGAGAGAGGCAAGGAAGACAGACAATGCAAAAAAAATGAAGACTAGGTATTGGAGGTATCTAGTCTCTGTATTCGCTCTAGACCTCATCAATGGTTTTCTCCTAATTTTAGGGCACCCTTCACCTCAGTTCCATTTAACCACCAATTAGTATTTGGATTAGCGGCCACAAGGTAATGTTTGCTTCAAAGGTATAACAAGAATACATATGCAAACACCATCCTTGACCCCTGGGGAACAAAATGCCATCTCATTTGCTAATTAGGACCTACAACTTGAACCTCTTCGTTTACTGGAAATTTAAAGAGGATTAAGTTCATAGATTAGCTTGCTTCCTACTTAGCACAGTCTCACCAAGTTCCACATCCAAAACTTCCCTTGGAATTAAGCCCCAGGCATCCCGGATTCTCAGAATTTTCCTGTTGGGTTGGCTGGCTAAACATTTGGCCTGAAATCCTTCCTTCGAGGTCACCTTGCCTCATGTCTGGGTCTGCTACCTGTGACAAGAACTGAAAATGATAAACGAAGTGGACAAAAACCCCACACTTGTTTTTCAGGACCATTGAGACATAAAAGAGTAAGAGGAAAGTAGTTTATCATTCCTCCCGCTCAATTCATGGTACCCTGCTATGGGTGAACTTGAACTTTCTTCCTTTCTGGATCAAGCTAAAAAGAGACTGAGATTGTTTCCAGCTGATAGTTTTAAAGATGCAGCCTATTCTATCTACATAGTCATGCTCAAATGGTAGGAAAATATAGGATGTCTTCTTCCATAAGCAAATTCCTAGCTTGAGAGAGACACATGGGGATCTCCATGGTAGGTTATCTGGATATGTATAAAGCCCAATTACAAAAGGCAAAGCAAGCAACTTAAAGACTTGTGAACTCTCCTTAATGAGATGACTAGCCATAATTTCATAGGACAGAGAGATAATGGACTCATTGTGCAAAGGAGGCATAGGTTTTTTGGACATAGTCAATATGAGAATTTGTTTTTCTTAAGCATGCATATTTCTTAGAAGATTTTGATTGTTTTTTCCCAACTAGGGAGGGGTTTCTGAGAAAAAAAAAATATTTTGACAATTAAAAAAGATAACATTAGATTAAAAATTTTTTAAAATATCTAATTGAGCTCCTTTTCTAATTATGATATAACTTTGGAATTTTGTTCTCAGGTAAGTAAATAAATAAATAACAGGTGCTGTAAACATTTAAAACAGTCTCCAAACTTTATTTGGAACAATTTTGAATAGCATGCTCTTTTGGGTGGTCCTTTACATATAATCTGCTCTCCATGTCCTTGAATCTGCAAATAGAACATTGGTTTCATTCTGTGACCATGGCAAAGATTGGCAGGTGTGACTGATCTGTAGATATTGAGAAATGTGTATTTCCTATGTTCTCTTGACCCTGTTGTCAAGATGTCCCTGATGAAATGTTATAGATTACATTCATATATGGAACTTATCTTTTATTGTCTGTGACTTGTAATGGTGCAATCTTCCTAGACAGGATTTTTCTGAGACCATTATAAATGACAAATTTCACCAGTCATGGAAGTATCATTAGAGGGTTCCATCATTAACCCTACATATGCAGTAACCCCACAACAAAAAAGCCACATGTCGCAGTGCTGATGCAAAAGGTAAAGCTCTCCAATGTAGGTAACAATTCTGTCACTAGATCCTTGAGATTTTGTTTGTGAAATTAATATCTCTGAATAATGATGCCTAGTTCTAGTGAAAAGTACATTTCCATTATTGGAATTGGAAATATTGGAAATTCTGCAAGTTAACTAAATGCCATAGTCTTATAAATCAGTCACTGAGAAACCTTGGACAACTTGAAGGAAGAGAGAGAAATAAGAATTTATTAGGCACCTACTATATGCCAGGCACTGCACTAAGTGCTTTACAAATATTATTTCATGAGATCCTCACAATAATCCTCTGAAATAGGTGCTGTTATTCTCATCATTTTATAGTTGAGGAAACAGGCAGAGGTTAAGTGACTTGCCTACAGTCAGAAAGCTAGTAGATTAAGCAGGATTTAAACCTGAGCTTTCCTGACTTAGAGTTCAATGATCTGGCTGTCTAGGGGGGAGCTATCCAAACTGAGAAATGGGGGAAGGACAGATGGGAGAATAGTATGCTTTGGTGAAGACTCTATTTTTTTTTCCTGAAGATAGTTCATCCTTTTGGTTCAGAATTATGATTTCATCAGTTTAGGAAAGTCCTAGTGAAAGAACTCTTTTCAGGGCTGTTCATTCACTTTTGTTGTCCCTTTATCTAACTCTCAGCTATAGCTCCAAGAAGCTATAGAATGCATAGTAGTCACACCTTGGTAAACTACTTTGGCAGATTGGCTAAACCAGGTTGAGGGTAACCAACAGGCCTCAAATCCATCAGTAAGTTAGGGGGATGTCTACCTTAAACATATGAAGTCTCCTCCTTAAGCTGTCCCAGTAGAATGAATGGGAGAGAACAATTTGTTATAACAGCCATGAAGGTGGGTTCTATGGAGTTCTCAGAGTTTGGTGTAATGCCATGCATGAGCAGCTTTCCAAAAGAATGCTACTGTGAATAGCTTTTAAGGTTATGATTACACAGTATAGTGAACACTTAATCCCATAACAAATCAAAGCAAAACATTCTCAGAAAATAAAGGTACAGTATTCACAATATTACAATTTATCACAGAAAATCACAATATAGTGTTCACAACAGCTTATCATTAAAATGGCCACATAGTTTTCACCAAAGTGGTCATAATAGCTTTGAACAAAGAACAAATATCTGGTGTATCTAAGGAGGTTTGCCTCCTTATTCAGTCATTCAGTCGTCTCAGAGTACAATAGTCAGTCTTCCACTTGTGTGGCAACTAGGTTAACTCAATCAGTCACTTATTTAGCTATCAGTTACTAAATATCATTAATCACTAAGTACAATCATTAGAAAATACACAAACCCCCACCCCTAGGTCACTAGTGAACCACATTATCATCAAAGCATTCAATACCCAAGGAGAGGTCTTTCCTTCATCTCAAATTCTCTGGATTCCCTTCCACGGTCCCAGATTCTACCTGGATTCATCAAACTGGATTCACCTGGATTCAATGGCAGACAGCTCCCAGTTCCTTGTCTATCTCTCCAGGTAGGTCCTGCTCCACACTGGAGTTCACAGGGTTGAGTTCATCTCAAATCCTTCACAATTTATGTTTCCAAGAATTCAAGGCTCAACCAAGCCACAAACAAACAAAGTCTCAGCATCCTTGTCATACTTCTTAGTCTTCTGCTTCCTCACTCTTCTCCTGGCCTCCTGGCCTCCTAGGCTCCTGTTCAAAAGAAGCTCAGCCACCACAAGTTCTCAGGAAATTTTAATTGTGCCTCTCTGGGGCTTTTCTTATATATACACACACACACACACACACACACACACACACACACACACACACAGAGCTCCTCCCCATTCTGTCCCTTCTTGTTACATCAGCAACTTCATCCCAAGGCTTTAACTACCTCTGTGTTAATTAAATAGCTTAAACAAGGTGTTAACTTGAAACAAAGTGCTAAGTACCTGCTTACTTGCCAGTACAAAGGGGCATGGAAGATCTTCAGATTCCATTAACATTACACTTGGTCAGACATCAAAGACACCAAGGTCAACCAATACATCTCAGGCCATTGTCAGTCATATTGACTTTTATCTTGCCACTGGACTTTGCTTTCTCTGAAAGAGAGTGAAGCTCAGGACTTTGTTCAACTCTGCCTCACTTAAATCCAAGATATTACCCTGTGACTTTGTTAGTCCTTTCTGAAAAATGAAGAAGAACAACAATAATCAACTAGTCCATAATTTACAATGTTAGAGAAATAGACAAGGCATTGAAAGTTTAAGTAACATAAACAGATAGAATGTTAGTAGAATGTAAGTACTTTAAGGGCAAGAACTGTCTCACTTTAATACCTTCCTGCACTGTAGAAACCTCCTCCCTGGGGCTCTTCTGATTCATAACTGCTTTTCCTACATTACTTCATGAAAAAAACCATTCATACCTCATTTAACCCATAATTTTCTATCCATCTCCTCCTTCTCAGCCCTTTTCCTTCTTGCTATTCACCATGTCCCACACTATGGATATCCTTTTCTTCTCTCAGTAGGGCCCTGTTACCTTCAGGATCAAATATAAAAATCTTCCATCTAACATTCAAAGCCCTTCACAACCTGCCTCCCCCTCCTCATCTTTCCAGTCTTTTTAGGCTTCACACCCCCCTACCTACTTTGTGATAGAGTAATACTGGCCTGCTTATTGTTCCTCGAAAAAGATATTTCATCACTTGATTTGGGGCATTTTCTCTGGTTATTGTCTTTCAATTCTGGAATGCTCTCCTTCCACATCTTCAAGTCCCAGTTAAAATGCCATCGCCTTTTCTGAACCCCTTTAATTTTAATATCTTCCCTCTGTTAATTGTTTGTACTTAGTTATTTACATATTGTCTCACTTAATAGATTTGGAGCTTTTTGAGAACATGAACTACTTTTTTCCCTTTCTTTATATCCCAGGGCTTAGCATAGTACCAGGAGGTACCTAATAAATATTTATTGACTGACTCTCAGCTATGGAACCATGAATTGTGATTAAATTAACTCTGTTATTCTTCTTGAATACCTTGCATCAACCAAGGACCCTAAGGCCCAGTCAAAGTTTCCTCCCTTGTTTCTATTCCCTTGTGTATATTTTCTCCACTCTCAGAATATAAGGACATGTGCTGACTTTTGGTTTTCGTATTTCTATTTCAAGGGTTTAGAACAATTCCTGGCATGTAGTAAGTGCTTAATAAATGCTATTTAATTCATTCATCTGTATACCTAAAGCCTGGCACAGAACATAAGAAGTATTAAATACATGATCACTGATTCATTGATTCTGAGGCAGGACTTGAACCCAGGTTTTCCTGACTTCAAAGTCATCTTTCTATTGAACAGAGTCAAACATTGGGACAGAGTCAGTCTCAAGGCACCTTGTGTGTTAACTTTGCTCAACATTTGGGTACAGTGCTTAACCAGCCTGTAGGAGAGGGCTCAGTCCCCTTAGGAGTAGTCCCATCTCTGGCAGACTAATCCAGTCTCCTATAGACTACTTTCATCACCTGAGGACTCTGGACACCTGAGGGCTAGTCTCATCTCCTTAGCACTAATCTCATTTGGCAATGATATTGAAATGGGGGGAAACTTTTTTGTTCAATCCTTTTCAGTGGTGTCTGACTTTTGGTGACCTCATTGGGAGTTTTCTCGACAAAGATATGGAGTAATTTGCCATTTCCTTCTTCAGCACCTCTAACAGATGATGAAATTGAGGCAAACAGATTTAATGTGATTTGCCCAGAGTCACACAGCTAGTAAATATGTGAGGCCAGATTTGAACTCAAGAAGATGAGTCTTCCTGACTCCAGATCTAGCACTCTATCCACAGCATCACCTACCTGTTTCTAAAGAGAGGCTTTTTTGTGCATTGTTTTAGTCATGCCCAACTCTCTGCAACCCCATTTTGGGGGTTTTCCTGGCAAAGATACTGGAGCAATTTGCCATTCCCACTGTGCCACCTAGCTACTTAGAAAGAGCTAAGGAGGCATTAATCCTACCTCTCCATTGAAAAGGCTACCAATCAGGATTATTTTACCTCCTTGTAAATCACTTTGTTGTTCAGTCTTTCTGTCAAGTCTGACTGTTCATGACCCCATGGACCAAAACACACCAGACTTCCTTCATTATCCCTTGAAGTCTGTCCCAATTCATGGTCATTGTTTCCATGACACTACCTATCCACCTCATCCTCTGCCATTCCCTTTTCCTTTTGCCTTCAATCTTTCCCAACATCAGGGTTTTTTTCTGATGAATCCCATTTTCTAATCATGTGGCCAAAGTATTTAAATTTCAATTTCAGTATTTGACCTTCCGGTGATTAGCCTGAATTAATTTCTTTAAGCACTGGCTGATTTGATCTTTTTGCTATCCAAGCCACTGTCAAATGTCTTCTCTAGCACAATTCAAAAGTGTCAATTCTACAGTATTCAGCTTTCCTCATAGAACAACTCTTACAGCTACTAGAAACATTGCTAGTAGAAACACCATAGCTATGATTATACAGACTATGTCAGCAAGGTGATGTCTCTGCTTTTTAGTATACTGTCCAGATTTGCCATTCTCTTTCCAAGAAGCAAGTATCTTTTAGCTTCATAGCTGTTGCCCTTTGCAGTGATCCTTGAGCCCAAGAATATAAAATCTGACACTTCTTCCATTTCTTCTCCCGCTGTTTGCCAGGAAGTAGAGAGCAATTGCCAAGATCTTGCTGTCTATTTTTAGTTAAACTTAAAGCCAACTTTTATATTTTCTTCTTTTGCCTATATCAAAAGGCTTCTTAATTCCTTATTACTTTGCCAGTCGGTGATATCACCTGCATATTTGAGATTGCTTTTATATTTCTCCCAACAACCTTAATTCCAGCTTTTGAAACATCAGGTTTCACATCTCACATGATGCATATAAGTTAAATAAATAAGGTGACAATACACTGTCTTATCATACTCCTTTTCCAATCCTACACCAATCAGTTGTTCCATTTTTGGGTCTGTTGGCTCTTGGCCTGTATACAGGTTCCTCACTAGACAAGTAGGATAATCTGGTACTTTCGTCTCTGAGGACTTGCCATATTTGGTTGTGATCCATACAATGAAAGACTCTAAAGGAAGCAGAAGTAGATGTTTTGGGTTTTTTTGGGTTTTTTTGTTTGTTTATTTGTTTGTTTTGGTGCCTCCCCTATCCCCCCCTACCCCAAACTTCCTTGCTTTCTTCATAATCCAGTGAATGTGGACAATCTGGTCTGTAGTTCCTCTGCCTCTTCAAAGATCAGCCTGCTCTTCTGGCAATCCTTGGTTCATATATTGCTGAAATTTAGCTTGCAGAATCTTAAGCATAACCTTGCTAGTATGTGAAGTGACCTCAATTGTTCAGTAATTTGAGCATTTTTTGGCATCACCCTTCTTTAGGATTGGTTCATAAACTGAATCTTTTCCAATCCAGTGACCACTGTTGTGTTTTCCAAATTCACCAACATATTGAGTGTAGCACTTTAATAACATCATCTTTTAGGGCAGTGGTTCTCAACCTTCCTAATGCCGTGACCCTTTAATACTTGTATGTGGGCGTATCTGCATGTGGGTGGACTCACCTGGAGACAGATAGAGGAGTAGTGTTTCTGTTCCTAAGAAATATGTGTTTTCCAATGGCCTTAGGTGACACTTGTGTTCTCTGTGAAAGGGTCGTTCATGACCCACAGGTTGAGAACCACTGTTTTAGGGTTTTAATAGCTTGGCTGGAATTCTATCACTTCCACTAGTCTTATTGTTAGCAATGCTTCAGAAGGCCCACTTGACCTCATTCTCCAGGATATCTGGCAGGAGATCAGTAACCATACCATTAGGATTATTGGTAGTCTTAAAATCTTTCCTGTATAGTTCTTTTATATATTCTTGCCACCTTTTCGTAATCTATTCTACTTCTAAATCCCTACCATTTTTGGTCTTTTATCATGCCCATCTTTTTTGCACAAAACTTCCCTGTGATAGCTTTAATTTTCTTGAAGAGATCTCTTTCCTATTCTATTGCATTGCTCATTTTAAAAAGTCTTCTTACCTCCACTATTCTCTGCAATTCTACATCCAATTGTATCTTTCTTTCCCTTTCTCCTTTCCCTTTTGTTTTTCCTCATTCCTCAGCTATTTATATACCCTAATCAGATAATCATTTTGCATTTTTTGCTCTTTTTCTTTGGAATTTTTGTTTTGGCTTACTTTGGTTTGGTTTTTTGTTCTATTTAGTTTTGCTGCCTCCTATATAATGTTGTAAATCTCTCTAATGAAAGCAGCACAAAGTGGGAATTCCAGCCTAGGGAGAGACCTGAACCAAAATTTCCTTTTAACACTATTATGCTGCCTTCTCACTTAGATAACAGAAAGCAGTATAGTGTCTTAAAACTCTTCAATAATCCCCAAATCAGTCATTTTTTATATAGAGTCTGCTCATGTTCCAGGGCAGAAGATGTATTCAATCATTTACCGGTAGAGTGGGAGTTATATTGTGTGCAGTTGTACGACGTTAACAAGGATCCACAGATACAGTCAGAAAGATTGTTGTGTTGGGTATCAGGAAAAAGCCAAACAACAAACAGGCTTTCATATAATCACCTTTTATTGAAGCAAAATTACTAAGAAGAGACCATTTTGGAAAATACTATAATATCCTATTGCCAGAAATCAAAAGGAAAAGATTAACAGAAGAAGCATCATGTGATAGGGAGAAGTAGTTTGCTTTAAAATACTTGGAATTTAAGAGACATAGATGAAAAACTTAATTCTGCTATTGATGCCTTGTGTGACCTTAATGGAATTATTTCACCACTTTGGGACCCAAATTGTAAATTGAGATGTTAGCCAAGGGATCACTAAGGTTCCTTCTATCTCTGAAGTTCTAAGATTCCAGGGATGAATTTCTTTTTTTTGTTTGTTTGTTTTTTTGTTTTGTTTTTTAATTTTTTTTTATTTTTTTATTTACTCATTTACTTTTAATTTACAAGATTCAGTTCCACAATCACTTGAGTTTCAGATTTTCTCCCCTCCCTGGATCTGCAAATACTTTCACATTGTACAATGGTTTGGTCATATAGAAGGGCTGTAACCA
>CM053592.1:94119576-94145933 GCA_028646515.1 Pseudochirops corinnae | reverse complement strand
ACCCAGTTCCGTCGGTCCTCACCTCGGCAGTGAGAGGGCTGCAGAAGCCTCCAGCTGGGTGAGTCTGCTGGGTGGGGTTTCCCAGTCTGCCGCGTTCTGCTCTCAGGTCCGCGCTGGTGCCACTCCTGTGTGCTCCGTTCTCCCTGCTCCGACCTGATTAGGCATTTCTCTGGGCTGGGAATCTGTCACTCTCTGTCTCACAATGGGTTCTGTCACTCTTAAATCCGCTCAAATTTACTTTTTAGTTCCCAAGGACGAAATTCTTGGGGAGCTTGTTCAAGTCACTGCTTACTCTCCGCCATCTTAGCTCCGCCTCCAGGGATGAATTTCTTGATATTTTTCATTCAATTTTTCATTCAGGATCATATGATCATATATTTAGAATTGAAAGGGACTTTGGAGGTTTTCCAATTCAGCTCCATTATTTTACATATGAAAATACTGAACTGGATAGATATGGAGTGATTTGCACAAGGTTGTACAAGTAATAAATGGAAGTCAGAGTTTGAACCATACCCTCTTAGTACAAATCTGAAGACTTGAACCATCTTTAAATAAGCATTTATTGAAAGTGGAGTAGGCAGAAAATTAATAGTGTTTCAATTGCTTATAGGCTATCTAAACTTAACTTGGTCAATGTGCCCTCACAAAGTACTTCAGTTTCTTCCTTCATAATGTGGACCTAGTGAAGGTCTTGTGGCATAAATTATAGACAGCTGGCTTCAGAATCAATAAGTCTTAGATTCAAGTTGCCTGCTTGACACATGCAAGTGGGATCTTGGCAAATCACTTAACCAAATAACAAGTCTAAAGAAGCCCTCCATAAAAAAAAAAACTACAGGGAATTAAAATAAGAATCTATCTTATTTGACTCAGGCAAAGTCAGTTGCACTGCAATACAGAATTCATGACTTTTAGGGAACGTTAATCACAGGGTATTTGGAAATAGAACCTAATATGTGCACTTTGCCATTCACCAAATTATTTCTAGAACTTAAGTTCTTGAATGTCTTGATATAGCAATATTCCATTTACTCTCCAAACACCACATTGAAATCAGAATGCCTAAGTGCCTTTAAAAATACACTTTCCAACAGTTAGTATTTAAGATTGTCCTACCTTTTTTCAGTCTTTGTGAAGTCATAGGAGTTAACCTTACTATATGCATTTTCAAGATGAAAGAGAAAAAAAAAACTGAAAAAAGAATAGCTTTGGGTCTTTACTACATATTAAGTTAATGCTTTTCTCCATTTTTAAAGGAAAAATTGGAAGAAAAGGAACAAAAGGCAAGGGAAACAGAAAGTTTTTCAAATCATATGCCTTGTTGAAGTTTGGAAAGACTTGGGTAAGTTTTCAGGCCCCAACTCTCATTTCCCCTCATGGCCAAGAAATGTATTTTTATTGGTTTTAAGTTGAGATCATTAGTATTTCAAGAAAAATGACCTGCCCCATTCCAGAGCTAAAAAGTCTCTGTCATCAGCACATCTGTATATGCACAATACACAATGTGCTGTCTGTCTGAGGATATTGATTGGACATGGCAACACAGGCTCAGAATCATGACATTAAGCCTGGCATTGAAATTATGCTCAAAAATGACAAAGTGTGTTATACATTCTATTACATGCAGCCACAAATGCTTGAGAATTCATTCTTCACAGGTGATGCTCACATGGTCTTGTAACAAAAGGCTATTGAATCCCATAATATTTTCCTCATTATTCCTGAACTCTAACTCAAGCTGGTGAAAAAATTCATATTAGGAGCAGTTCTTTAAGCATCCTAGAGCAAAGAATAGTAATATAAAGTGTCATGTAAAGAAGGCCATATCAAATGGGATCCACATGAAAAAAGATTCACACATGAAATGCCAAAGATTTGTAGATGCTACATCAAGCCCCTGAAACAAATCAAGAAAAAAAAAAAGAGTTCTTGGACAACAGGAAATGCTTTGGTGGACATAAGTGACCAATTTTGACAGTTAAGATGCTTCTTAATCTCTCCACATCGTCCTAAAGATGACCAAAGAGCCACAAACCCTTTAGAATCCAGTAAAATTACACTTCAATGATGCTGGAAAATAGTTGTATCTTAATCTTCCAGATTAGAAATGAGTACAACTGAGGCAGAAACATATTAAATGAATTGCTTGAGGCCACTAAAAGCATCACTGCCCTTTCCGCAGTATTCTATCAGATGAAAAACAGTCTATCCCCATAATTTTATTTTAGCCTGGATACTTAGTGGATTGATAGAAACTGTCTTTCATCTGTATCAGATATAATTATTGCATTTTTTCCTTTTTTGGAAGGGCAACTTTATTTATAAGAACTTTTGAAATCTCTAGATGTCATAAAATATTTCTTCAAAAGATAGTAGCAATTGTCTACCAGGACTCAGCCAAAAGGCCACACATGGCCTAGAGGCTGCAGTTCCCCACCCCTTGTCAACTGTAGGTTTTTGCCAATACCAAGGAACAGGTTTTCCAACTTACTTCATTTTGGTTTATTAAAAAACAAAATCATATTGAAAAAAAATTCAATATGTCTTTTTGCTTTGATTCTTCAGTGATGTTTTCAGAAAAGTTAACAATTTCCCAATAAACTAAAAATCTCTTCACTACTTTGATACATTGAAGGGGATCATGGCTGGCAGCATTGCTGTGCTTATGTCTCAGACTGTATTTAATTATGCCTATACTTAATGCAACTCTTATAGGTTATATTTTATGATTTGAGAGAGCTATTGCATTGGGATTTCATTCACTGAGCCTTATCATCAAAGGAACTTGACTGTCACTCCATGAAGATGCATTCTAGGATAAACTAGAATCTACTGACAAAATCTCATGGAACATATTAAAAAACAATTTTCCACTAAGTAGTGAAATAATCTGCTAGGCTAAGTGACTGTAAAAAAAAATCACCATCAAAGTTCCTTAGAATTACTGGTTCTTTCAGACTTTAAAAAAGTTCCAATGAGGAAATGTGTAGGCATTTTGATTTTGATTTTTAATAACATCCTGAAATGAATCCCTCAGAAGATTTTCTAGACTATAATTACCTTACCATGACTGCCATTGCCCTTATAGCTTGTGGTTGAACAGCTAGAAAAGTGACTACATCTATGTATCCTAAAATAGGTTATAGATCAACATAAGGAAATTTTATTTATTTGACTCAGTAATTTGAAATTCAAAATCATTAAAGAAATAGGCTCTGGGCTGAAGCATGTGCCTTTCCACATAAGTGTAGGAATAATTTGGAGGGGTATACCATAGAGTTTAGAGTAGGAAAGTCCTTATCATTTATTTAAGGGGAAGAAAATTGGTGAGTCAATGCAGGAGTTAATGTGAGTCAAAAGCATTTTCTCTCTCACCGGAATCCAGGAGCTGCCTCTGGGCCTCTCAGTTCCAAGTCCCCTCTATGTACTCCTTAGAGATAAGGAGGTGCTGAGAACTACAGGCTATTTTCCAAGGATGTCTTGATAGAGACCACTGACTTGCTGGACAGCTGCTGATATCACTGGCTTGGATCTCCTCCATTGGCCTACACCCTCTGTGTACGAGGTGGTCATGCATGAATCATGCTTACTTTAGAGTAATATAGTAGCTGGCTTGCTTACTGGTAGTGGCCATATTGGAATAAACTACAAGCTGCACACATCTCTCATCTCTGATCTCTTAATTCCCTCCTGAGATCATGACCCAAGGTGGGCCCTTGGATTAGAAAAGTGGCCATAAACTACAAGTGAAGAGGGCAAATTTTTTCAAGACTTTTGCTACAGAAAAGAACCTAGGAGAATTCAGTTTTGTACTTACAAGATGAGGTATAAATAACTTCAAGAAGTTCAAAAACAAGTCTGACAATCTCAATCAGAAAGTAGAGTAAGAAGAATATGTCCATGTCTTATGTGTTTGTATTTTTGTCACAACCAAATGCTTTTATATGTTCCAAATACAGGTTGGTCTCCTCTAAAGATGAGGTAATTGAACGCACAAGGTTTGGTAGCAGAATCTAAGATGTAAAGGAGTTACTCTGAGCTTCTAGAATAAGTCCAATACAGTGAAGGGGAAGACCAGTATGGCTAAAGCAGACACAAGGGTAAGTCTAATATAAGCTAAGCTGGATGAATAATGAGACAGAGAGGAAAGAAAAGTTATTTAAGAAAAAAAGGAGAGGCACACCGACAGGCCCCCGTATGATGTGGCACATGCTGAGAGGCCCCTGGACAACATGCCAAGAGGCCCCCAGATGAGGCCTGCTGATCCACCAATTACAAGGGCCATTCCCAGGCCTGTCACTGCAGGGTGGGGATCAAATGAAGCTGGGCAAGAGACAAAGTCTGGTTACTCCTAGGACTAGCCATCCACTACCTGGAAAGTTAAAAAGTTCTATCTGAACTTCCAGGCACCAGGATGTCAAAGTGAAACTCTGCAGCTCTGATTGCCACTCCCACCCCACCCCACCCCATCCTTAAAATACAGTAATTATTGCCCCTGAGAAAAACTTTGAATTGTAAAGGCTTAGGAACCCAGGAGGAAGGGCATGACTAAGGTCCTGCCTCAAAATGGGAAAAAAGCAGGAGACAAAGACAAAGACTATAGAATCCTATTACTCTGAGAGGGAGGAACCAAATTCAGAAGGAGAGAGTATTGACTCCACACCCACAGCTGAAGCCTTAACAGGGATAATTACATGGTCTCAGGCACAGAAATCATTCCTAGATGAGCTCAAAAAGAGCTTTGAAATCCAAGTTAGAGAAGTAGAAGATAAGGTGAATACCTCTTTTAAAAGAAAACTTGCAAAATTAGAAAAACATTACAATGAAGAATACAGCTCCTTAAAAAGTAAAATGTGTGAACTAAAAAGGATGTCTGAACATATGGAAAAGGAGCTTCAAAAACTAACTTAGGAGAATAATTCACTAAAAATTAGAATCAACCAAATTAAAGCTAATGACTTTTTGAGGAAGAAAAATCAGTCAAACAAAACATCAAGACTGAAAAATTAGAAAAAGAGGTAAAATATCTCAATGGAAAAATAACTGACCTGGAAAACAGATCCAGGAGAGACAATCTGAGAATTATTGATCTTTCAGAAAATCATGATGAAAAAATAAGTCTAGACAACATCTTCCAAGAGCTCGTCAAGGAAAACTGCCCTGAGATCCGAGAACCAGAGGGTAAAATAGAAATCGAGAGAATCCACCAGACACCTCCTGAAAGAGATCCCAAATTGAAAAGTCTGCAAAACATTGTGGCCAAACTCCAGAACTATCAGGTAAAGAAGAAAATACTACAAGTGGCCAGAAAGAAACAATTCAGATATCTCAGAACCACAGTGAGGATCACACAGGATCTGGCAGCTTCAATGTTGAAAGATCAGAGGAACTGGAATATGATTTTTCACAAGGCAAAAGAGCTCAGGTTACAGCCAAGGATCACCTATCCAGCAAAATTGAGCATACTCTACCAGGCAAGAAGATGGTCATTCAGTGATATAACAGAATTCCAGACCTTCCTGATGAAAAAGGCAGAGCTCAATGGAAAATTTGACCTCCAATTACAAGACTCAAGAGAGACATACAAAGATAAATAGGGAAAGCACACACACACACACACACACACACACACACACACACACAAAACTTGTTATTTAATAAGAGAAAACTGTTTACATCCCTTCATGGGAAGCTGATACCTGTTAATATCATTAACTCTATACCCATGGTGATATCTAAAAGGGATATAGATAAACAGAGGGTGTGGGTATAAATTACACAAAATGATGATAAAAAAAAAAACTTATTACAGTATTTCAATGGAAGAAGAGGAAAGAATGAAGCAGAAAAGGGTAAATTATGCCACATAAAGAAGCATAAAAACATTATAGCATGGGGGGCGGTGGGGGAGTCAAGATGGTGGCACAGAAACAGGAGAATTCCGGGAGCTCTCCCCATAACCATCTCAAATACCTATAAAATATGACTCAAACAAATTTTAGAGCTCCACAATTCACAAAAATGATAGAAAAACACGTCTCCCACTGAAGGCAGCCTGGCAGGTGGTAATTGCAGCATGCTGGGAGCAAAGCCCAGCCACATGTGGTTTCAGCCCCAGAGCGTCCAGGAGAAGCCCCGGCTGGAGTGGTCAGGAGAAGCAGATCAGCAGATCAGCAGCAGCTGTGGCAATTTCCAGAATTACCAACCCATAAGAGCCAAGGACAAAGGGAAAAGGTCAGTGGAACTAGGCTAAATTTGAGGGAGAGAGTCCAGCCCAACTGCCTCCAGAGCTAGAAGCAGTCTGAAGCAGCAGCCCTGCAGCCACCTCCATGTGCCTGCTTCAGAAGCTCCCAGCCTGCAAACTACAGGGGGGACAAATGATCATTCAGAGGCTACATGCTCTTGCCTTAAGCTGCTTGGATCAGGATCATGGTATTGGGTGGTGGTCGTGAGGTGTGTGACCAGTGAGCCAAAGCTTGTGGGGGCTGCAGAGATGGCAGCCTCCTAATAGCCCTGGCAGCTGTGAAAACCCCAGCAATTTGGGACAGTGCTCTCCCCTCTGAAAGCATAATTTTACTGAACCTAAAAGTCAAGTAATTGACTGGCGACATGAGTAGACAAAGGAAGCAAAGCAAGCCCAGCAATGCAACTTTAGATTCCTTTTTGGGGGACAAAAAAGGATCAAAGCATAGAATGGGAGGAAGACAACACAGTCAGAATTACCACAGCTTCCTAGAAAAATGTAGACTGGATACAAGCCATAGAGCAGCTTAAGAAGGATTTTGAAAACCAAATAAGAGAAGTGGAGGAAAAATTGGGAAGAGAAACGAGAATGATGCAAGGAAATCATGAACAAAGAGTCAACAACCTGACTGAAGAAAATAACACCTTAAAAAATAGATTAACTCAAATGGCAAAAGAGGGCCAAAAAGCCAATGAGGAGAAGAATGCCTTAAAACTCAAATTTGCCAGATGGAAAAAGAATCTCATAAGATTTCTGAAGAAAATAATTCCTTCAGAATTAGAGTGGAGCAAACAGAAGCAAATGACTTTATGAGAAATCAAGATACTATTAAACAGATCCAAACAAATGAAAAAAATAGAAGGCAATGTGAAAAAATCTCACTGAAAAAATGACTGACCTGGAAAATAGACCCAAGAGAGGCAATTTGAAAATTATTGGACTACCTGAAAGCCATGATAAAAAAAAAAGAACCTAGAAATAATCCTTTGAGAAATTCTCAAGGAAAATTGCCTTGATATTTTAGAACCAGAGGGCAAAATAGAACTTAAAAGAATTCACCAATCACCTCTTGAAAAAGATCCCAAAAAGAAAACTTCTAGGAATGTTAAAGCCAGGTTCTGGAGTTCCCAGATCAAGGAGAAAATATTACAAGCTGCCAAGAAGAAACAATTTGAATACTGTGGAAACACAATAAGAAAAACACAGGATCTAGCAGCTTCTACATTAAGGGACCAAAGGGCCTGGAACATGATATTTCAGAGATCAAGAGAGCTATAATTAAAACCAAGAATCACCTACCCAGCAAAACTGAGTATAATGTTTCAGGGGAAAATATGGTCATTTAATGAGGTGGAGGACTTTCAAGCATTCTTGAGGAAAAAAACAGAACTGAACAGAAAATTTGACATTCAAACACAAGAAGTATGAGAAGGTAAACGTGGAAAAGAAATCATGAGGAACTTATCAAAGTTGAACTATTTACATGCCAACATGGAAAAATGAGAATTGTAACTTATGAAACTTTTCTCAGTATGAGGATAGCTGAAGGGAATATAAACATATGTGGATAGATAGATAGATAGATAGATAGATAGATAGATGTATACATACATGTATGTCTATATAAGAGGGTATATATGCATATGAATACATATGTGAATGTGTGTATTTATGTATACATAGACAGGAGGCACAGGATCAAATTAATAGCAATAGATGATATTTTAAAAGGTAAAATTGAGAGGTGGGAGAGGAATAGAATGAGAGGAGATAGGGAGTGACAGAATAGGGTTAATAATCTCTTATAGAAGAGGCAAGGGATAACTGTTACAATGGAGGAAAAGAATAGGAAGGCAAAAAGAGAATGGGTCAATCTTACTCTCATTGAATTTGGCTTAGGGAAGGAATGACATACACTCTAAATTGGGTATCTTGCCCTACAGCAGAGTAGGGGGGAAGGGGATGAAAGAAGCGATGATGGAGGGGAGGGCAGATTGGGGAGGAAGGTTGTTAGAAGCACACACTTCTGTAAAGGGACAGGGACAAAGTAGAGAATAGAATAAGTGGAGGGTGGGATAGAAAGGGGGGAAATATAGTCAATCTTTCGCAATAAGTCCATTGTGGAGATGTTCTGCATAATTACACATGTATGGCCTGTACTGAATTACCTGTCTTTCCAGTGGGGGTGGGTGACAAGGGAGGAAGTGAAAGAATCTAGAATTTAAAACTCTAAAATCAAATGTTAAAAATATGTATGTATATATATATATATAATTATTATTATTTACATGCAAATGGGGAATAAAATATACAGGCACTGGGGTTGGGAGATCCATCTTGCCCTACCATAAATTCAAAGGGGTGATGGAGGAGAATATAGGAGAGACCATATTGGGGGAGGGAATATACAGTGGGATTGCTATTTTGGGGTAGTGAGTAGGGGAATGATGGAGAGAAAATTTGTAACTCAAAATCTTGTGGAAATCAGTGATATAAGCTAAAAATAAACAAAAGTCAGTTTTTAAAAAAAAAACATTGTAGTAGAGGAAAAGAAGGAAGGGAGATGACCATTATATGAGCTTTTCTCTCACTGGTTCTGGTGCAAGGAGGGAATAACACAATCAGTTAAGTATAGGACTCTATCAAGGAGAGACACAAAACTTACCATAATATAGGGAAAGACAGGAGTGGGGAGGAGCATTGCATGAGATCTATTCTCATCAGTCTTGGTTTGAGGAAGAAATAACATACTACATTAAGTATAAAAATTGATCATATCCTACAGGCTGGATGAGGGGGGAAGAGGCACGAAGGGGGCGGTAGAAGCCAGGGAAGAAGCAATATGGGAGAAAGGTAGGAAAAGGGAGCGGGGCTGATAAGAAGGGAATACTGAGGGAGGTGGAGGTCCAAAAGAAAACTCTTAAGAAGGGAAAGAAAGAAGGGAAAAATAAAAGCATAAACAGGCAAGGGAATAGGATGGAGGGAAAGACACAGATAGTAATCATAACTGTGAATGTAAATGGGATGAATTCTCCCATAAAATGGAGGCAGATAGCAAAATGGATAAAAAACCATAATCCTACAATCTGCTGTTTACAAGAAACACATCTCAAACAGGGGGTACACACAGGGTAAAGGTAAAAGGCTGGAGAAAAAAATATCATGCCTCAGCTAAAGTAAAAAAAAAGCAGGGATAGCAATCCTTATCTCAGACAAAGCAAAAGCAAAAATAGATCTAATTAAAAGAGATAAGGGAGGAAACTATATCCTGGTAAAAGACACCATCAAAAATAAGGCAATATCATTACTAAACATTTATACACGAAGTGGTACACCATCCACATTCCGAAAGGAGAAATTAAGAATGCTAGAGGAAGAAATAGATAGCAAAACTAGACTAGCGGGGATTTCAATCTCCCCCTCTCTGACACTGATAAATCTAACCTCAAAATAAACAAGAAAGAAGTTAAGGAGATAAACAGAATCTTAGAGAAGATAGAAATGATACACCTCTGGAGAAAATTGAATGGGAATAAAAAGGAATATGTCTTCTTCTCGGCAGTACATGGCACATATGCAAAAATTGACCATATACTAGGGCATAAAAATCTCACAATCCAGTGCAGAAAGGCCAAAATATTAAATGCATCCTTCTCAGACCATGATACAATAAAAATTATATGTAATAAAGGGCCATGGAAGGATAGATGAAAAACTAATTGGAAACTAAATAACTTAATCCTAAAGAATGAGTGGGTCAAACAAGAAATTACAGAAACAATCAGTAACTTCATTCAAGAGAATGACAATAATGAGACAACATACCAAAACTTGTGGGATGCAGCAAAGGCAGTTCTTATGGGAGGTTTTATATCACTGAATGCATACACGAATAAATTAGAGAAAATGGATGTCAATCAATTGGGCATGCAATTGAAAAAGCTAGAAAAAGAACAAATTGAAAATCCCCAGTCAAATACCAAATTAGAAAGAACGAAAACCAAAGAAAAGATTAATAAAATTGAATTCAAGAAAACTATTGAATAAATAAAACTAAGAGCTGGTATTATAAAAAAGCCAATAAAATTGATAGACCTTTAGCCAATATGTTTAAAAAAAAAAGAATGAAGAAAACAAAATAATGGATTACCTCCAATGAAGAGAAAATTAAAAAAATAATTAGGAATTATTTTGCACAATTGTATGCACATAAATTTGACAATCTTAGTGAAATGGATGAATATTTACAAAAATACAAGTTGCCTAGCCTAACTGAAGAGGAAGTAAATTACTTAAATAACCCGATCTCAAAAAAAGAAATTGAACAAGCCATCAGCAAACTCCCTAGGGAAAATTCTCCAGGGCCAGATGGCTTTACTAGTGAGTTCTACCAAACATTTAAAGAACAACTGACTCCAGTACTTTACAAACAATTCAGGAAATTTGGAGAAGGAGGAGTCCTACCAAATTCTTTTTATGACACAAATATGGTACCTAAATTGGGAAGAGACAAAATAGAGAAAGAAAATTACAGACCAATTTCCCTTATGAACATAGATGCAAAAATTCTAAATAAAATATTAGCAAAAAGACTACAGCAAATCATCATGAGAATAACACACTTGGATCAAGTAGTCTTCCTTAAAATAATAAGTAGCATCTGTCTGAAACCATTAGCAAGTATTATATGTAATAGGGATAAGCCAGAAGCATTTCCAATAAGATCAGGGGTGAAACAACAATGTCCACCATCACCCCTCTTATTCAATTTGGTACTAGAAATGTTAGCAGTAGCAATAAGAGAAGAAAAAGAAATTGAAGGAATCAAATTAGGCAAAGAAGAGACTAAGCTATCACTCTTTGTGGATGATATGATGATGTACTTAGAGAATCCTAGAAAATCAAGTAAAAAACTACTTGAGATAATAAACAAATTTAGGAAAGTTGCAGGAATTAAAATAAACCCACATAAATCCTTGGCATTCCAATATATCTCTAATGAAAGCCAATAGCAAGAGACAGGTCCAGAATATCAAGGCAACTAATGAAAAGAAATGCTAGGGAAGGTGGCCTAGCCATACCAGATTTTAATCTGTACTACAAAGCAGTGGTCATCAAAACTACTTGGTACTGGCTGAGGAACAGAGCAGTGGATCAGTGGAATAGATTGGGTACACAAGACTCAGGAGTCAATGACTATAGTAATCCATTGTTTGATAAACCCAAAGACCCCAGTTTTGGGGATAAGAATGCACTATTTGACAAAAACTGCTGGGAAAACTGGAACATAGTATGGCAGAAATTGGGCATAGACCAACATCTAACACATTACACCAAAATAAAGTCAAAATCAGTGGGTGCATGATCTAGGTATAAAGGTTGATACTGTAAGCAATCTGGGAGAGCAAGGGATAGTTTACCTGTCAGATCTATGGAGCGAGTAAGACTTCATGATGAAACAAGAGTTAGAGACCATTACAAAATGCAAAATGGATAATTTTGATTATATTAAATTGAAAAGCTTCTGTACAAACAAAGCCAATG
This sequence comes from Pseudochirops corinnae, assembly GCA_028646515.1. Taxonomy (NCBI): domain Eukaryota; kingdom Metazoa; phylum Chordata; class Mammalia; order Diprotodontia; family Pseudocheiridae; genus Pseudochirops; species Pseudochirops corinnae. The sequence goes on along the minus strand of CM053592.1, from coordinate 94,134,142 downwards.
TTACCAAGATTAAAAGGGAAGTGGAAAATTGGGAAAGAATTTTTACAACCAGTGTCTCTGATAAATGCCTCATTTCTAAAATATACAAAGAATTGAGTCAAATTTATAAGAATACAAGCCACTCCCCAATTGATAAATGGTCAAAGGATATGAACAGGCAGTTTTCAGAAGATGAAATTAAAGACATCTATAAGCATATTTAAAAAATGTTCCAAATCACTAATGATTAGAGAAATGCAAATCAAAACATTCTGAGACACTACATCACACAGGCCAGACTCACTAAGATGACAAAACAGCAAAATGATAAATACTGGAGAGGATGTGGAAAAATAGGAACACTAATGCATTGTTGGTGGAGCTGTGAACTGATCCAGCCATTCTGGAGAGCAATCTGGAACTCTGCCCAAAGGGCTATAAATAAGTGCATACCCTTTGACCCAGGAATACTACTTTTAGGGTTATATCCCAAAGAGATCAGAGAAGGGGGAAGAGGACCCATATGTACAAAAATATTTATAGCAGCGCTCTTTGTGGTGGCAAAGACTTGGAAATTAAGGGGATGCCCATCAGTTGGGGAATGGCTAAACAAGTTGTGGTATATAAGCATAATGTAATACTACTATGCTATAAGAAATGAGGAGCAGAGAGACTTCATAATAAGCTGGAGAGACTTATATAAACTATTGCTGAGCAAGAAGAGCAGAACCAGGAGAAATTTGTACACGATCACAGACACAACGTATGTGTAATGACTAATTTCAATAGACTGGGCTCCTGTCAGCAATACAAGGTTATAGGACGACTCTAAAACTCTCAGGATTGAAGGAGATATCCACAGAGATAGGAGATAAAGAGTCTAAGTGCAGATTGAATCAAATTACTTGCTCTGTTTCTTTTTCCTATTTTGTTTTGTTTCCTCTTTCCCACTGATCATTCCATCAGTTGCAATCCTTCTTTACAACCTGATAATGATTAATGGGAAGATATTTGTAGATCCATATCTGAGTGCATGCTGCCATGATGGGGGGCAGGAGGGGAAAGGAAGGGGGAGAAAAATCTGAAAGCCAAGGGACTGTGGAACTGAATTTTGTAAACTAAAAGTAAATAAACCAATTTTAATCTAGAGGTAGTTGAATAGGGATATAGAAAGCTAGATTGGTATTTGGACTATCAATGGACAATGTATCTTGTTATGAAATCTCTCTTTTGAGTTAGGCCATTTTGGCAGCCACACTCCCCATAACCCAATATCTTGAAGAAGGCACAGAATGAGGTCCAGATATGCAAGGATGGTAGTATTTAAACTTTTTATATATCCATTGCCTGATTTGAACTTTTTTCAAATTTTACAACATTTGAACAGAGGGATTTTGCCTAAATTTGTAGAATGCAAATGCACTAGACAAAAAAAAAGTTCTAGGATACAGAAAATACTATTTATATCTTAAAGAATTTTATAATCAAGTTCATTTATGCAGCACTGATGGAAATGTTTATAATTGTAAATAAAATCAAAAAATAAAAAACCCATAGCCTAACCACAACCTTGAAAAGAGATAGTAGATGCATTTGGCATTTAATTACAAACATTCCCAAAGCAAGTTGAAATGAATTTTAAAAATATTTCTTAAGTACTGACTGTGTTAGGGTGTCCTTAAAGTTAAAAAGACAAAAATTAAAAATTCCTATTCTTAAAGAACTTATATGTTACCAAAAACTTTACAAATTTATACTAATTTACTTCAGTTCTTCCCATATGGATCTTAGAGAAAAGAATTAGGGATCATGATTGAGCCTAATGCTTGTTAAAACTACTTTAATTAGAGAAAGTACTATATGAATGGGGCAGTTAAGTGGTAGAGTGGATAGAGTGCTGGACCTGGAGTGAGGAAAATTTATCTTCCTGAGTTCAGATCTGGCCTCAGACATTTAATTAGCAGTGTGACCCTGGACAAGCCACTTTACTCTGTTTGCATCAGTTTCCTCATCTGTAAAATGAACTGGAGAAGGAAATGGCAAACTACTCCAATATCTTTGCCAAAAAAACTCCAAGTAGGGTCACAGAGTCAGACTCAATTGAAATGGCTCAATATCAAACATCACTAGATAAAACAATTAATTAATCAAGGACAGAAAGCAAAAAAGAATACATTCAATATATTTATCTCTTTTTATATTCATAACAACTCTATCAGAGAACTAGAAACAGGTATCATTCCATTTAATTGATAAAACAACAGAAATACCAAAAGTTTTAGGATGTTATTTAATATCCTACAGCTAGGTATTGACAAAGCTGAGCCTAATAAAATCCCATCTCCTACATCCCATCCCAGTACTCCTTATCTCCAAGATCTCTTCTATGTCTAAATCTATGAACATTCCCCTGTGATCCTCCCCCTTAAGTCTACTAGTTCTAAAATCTCTTTTCCTGATTCATAAAGGCTTGATCATAATGACTATTAGCATGACCCCATTCCATTTTATGGAATAATACAAGTACAAAGGTAGAACAACTTCTATATTTTATACAGGCCTAGCAATGCGGATTGAGCTTAGGGTGATCAAGAGATGCGAAAAGGAGATCACAAAACAAACAAATATAAAACACAAAGGTGTTTCTGCATACATAGGGGATTGGTTCTTTAAGCAGTACCATAGTTTCAGAAAAGACATTTTGAAGCAATCACTTACTAATTGGAAAATTAATTAGCATCTGTCATTTTCACTCAGAGTATTTTTAAATTTCAATGTGATTTAATTTAGTTAACTGACTAAAAAAAGAGACTGAAAATTCAATAAAATTGTTAGCATGATTTCTTCCACGAGATTATCTCCCTAGTCTTGAATTACATTAATGCAAAAAAAATTCATCAACCAGCTATTGTCCGTCAATGATCTTCAAAGTAACCAATGGTTCCATTCCTTATATTTAGATTCTTATATAGCTCTGTACTTTAGGTGATGTGGTGGTTTTTGTCTTAATCAGAAGATTTTAGTAAACTTAAATAATAGCTGCAGCTTCTGGCAAAGTGATAAACTGTGCTTGTGTTCAGTCTTTCCCCCTAAGGCTAACTTGATTATTTAAACACTCTTTTGATAAACTAAAAGTCTATGGAAGGGGGCACTTAACTAAACAAAACACTAGATTAGGAACAGAAGAGCTAACATAGGCAAAGTCTACAAACTTGATAATCATTACAAAAGAGATATACTCTTTCTTATTCTTGAGGCTGGAATCAATTCAAGAGGTCATCCAGATGGGTGATGTCAAACTCAAATAGAAATGGGAGCCATTAATCCATACATAAGGATCCCTGAAGGCTCATGTTGATTTAGTTTTTAATAAGTAATATTATCTGTTCTATTGTATTTTTTTTATTTTGCTAAATATTTCCACATTATATTTTTATCTGGTTCATTCAGGTCACAAGCATCTTGTCCTGTGGTGGTGTGTTGGACACTTTGGATTTAGATTACGTCTCTATCTAGAGGTATACTGCTAGTATCCTATAATAAATTCCTAAATATTCCTTTAATCTGAGATGAAAAATAAAAGTAAAATAAATAGATTAGAGTGAAGGATAAACATTTGTCATCATCTTCACTAACTTTTATGTATTAAGAGAAAAGAGCAGAAATGATGAGATGAAGAGGGGGAAAATCCACTGATTTTAGAAGGGTTCATCTATTAAAAACAGAACATTTTCTATTAGGTAGACAAAATTATATTGAATACATAAGTACCTTTTGAACGAAGATATCTTTTCTGATAGATTCAACATAATGGATTTAGACCAGAAAGTCCATTTTCACCAGATTGGCCTGACTTTTATGGTATACTCATTTCACATTTAAAGTAAGAACCATGCTAAACAATGAAATGTTAAGACTACTTAAGTTTTCATCATTTGTTTTTAATCAAAGAACACATGTTCTTTCTAATTCTTGCCTCTCTCATAGTTAAGAACACTGGAGAAAGGAAGACACTAGTATAGGAAAGACTCAAAGTTTGTACAAATGTCTTAGTTACCTTAGTTACCCTAAGCTTATCAAAGAGAATTGAAATGTTGTCTTAACTCTAGTGATACAGTGTTTTATTTTATTTTTACATGTATTTAAAGATCCTGGTTTTCAATATGTTTGTGAAAAGAATGGAAATTGAGCAGGTTAAATAGAATAAGTGTGTGAAAGAGAAAATATGGAGGACATCCAAGTCATGTGAGCAACAAAATGGAGGACCAGACATTTTTTCTGATCCCCACAATCTCTCAAACTTCATCAAAATAGAAATTGTGCACCAAAGATAAAGCAAATTGAGATGTGTCCATAGTCTAGGATACCCAGAATTTAAATAAAGAGTTAATAAAAAAAACTAATGAACTGACACTTACTGACCCTGATATTATTCCCCTACTTCCAACACTACTGGCTGCAATAGCTGACCTAAAAACATGACACCAATTTACAATAAAACCTATTCCTATACCTTACTACCCACTTTCACTTTCCAGTGCTAGGGGGGCTCCAGTTCCAAGCTGTGGAAATTTACTTGAGCCACAACAGTTAATTTGATCATATCTCTTTGGGAACAAAAGACTACCAGGGGTTGCAATCTTGTGGCACCCGCACTGCAAAACTCTTAACACCAATGCCAGGTCAGAGAACTGAGGCTCTTGAAGAGTAGAACAAGACACCAGGACAACATACCTGGGGAGTTGTTTGTTAGGGGAATCTACAGCACTCCATCAGGTTGGAGCCAGTCAAAAGCCACTTGGAGAGAGACCTAGACTGGTGAGCCATGAATTGCTGATGGAGGCTGAGATACTGTGAGATTTAGACCTAAAAGAAGTCAAAATCAGAGGGGAGGGATTCAGAAAGTGAGTGATAGGGAAAATATGTAAAAGGAGGAAACCTAAATAAGATCTGAATGATCAAATATTTCAAGAATTATAACAATAATAATAATAGCAACACCAATTTTTTTTCAAATAAAATATAACTAAGGCAACCCTTCCCATCTTGTAATTAGGCAATTGATTTTTTTTTACTTTAAAAGCAAGACTTCTTATTTAGAGCTAGTCCACTATTCTATTCTACCCTATCATTTTTTAAATCTTAAGTCTATTATACATTATAGTATGTAACTCTCCAGCTTTCATTCATTTGACAAATATGTAAAAAAAAGAAGCAATTTAGCACAGTGAAAAGAAAGTCCTGGTTTCACATTCAACCTTCAACTTCTACTAGTTGTGTAGACATAGGCTTTTACTTGATTTTTTTGAGCCTCAGTTTCTGTATCTGTAAAATGGGAGTAAGAATACTTGCCCTAATATGCACACTTGAAGGAAGTGATTTGTAAACTTTATGTTGCCATATGAGTAATCATTACTTTAAAATGTAGATTGTGATAGGGATATAAACAATCCTCCATGTGATACTAGAAACCTTCTTCAAAGTTGACATTGGTATATAAATCAGATCTCTTGTCATGGTTGCAATAAATGCTTATTGACTGCTTGGCTGAACCAAATGTGATTTTCTTCATTAGAGTCATAGTAATGTCCAAATAAATGGACTATGGCCTCAGGACAAAAAAAATTGCTAGCATTTACCAGGAACTATGTTAAGTATTTTACGTATCCTATCATATTTAATCCTCACAACAACACTGAGAGATAAGCGCTATTAGTATCCTCACTATTATGAATGAGGAAAGTGAGGCAAACAGAGATGAAGTGACTTGCCCAGAATCACACAGCTAGTAAGTATCTAAAGCTTAGATTTGAACTCTGGAAAATGAATCATCTTGACCCCAGGCCTAATGAAGAAACTTCATTCTAAATATACTCAAGAACACAGAAATCTGATGATGGTAACAGTGAAGAGGCAGACTGGAGGCATTGTGGACAGAAACTGGTTACATCCTGCCTACATTTGAATCAGTGCTGTTTTATGGGACTACATGCAAAGGTACATAAAAGGAGGGAGTGGGGCAAGGGGATAGAAAGGAGGGTGTGATGTGCTAGGGTCAAATCAAAGGCTAGAAATGATAGGATGATGATCTCTATGGTCTCAGAAAAAGAAGACCCTATAGGAGAGTGGGGGAGAGGTGGGGGAGGATTAAAAAGGAGGGCAGGAAAGAGGTCTTACTTTAGTATTAGAAAGGTGTTCCCACGAATGAATTCCAATGAGGGAAGAGAGACGGTAGGTAAAGAGAGATGAAGACCTTACACTAGATGAAGCATAGGGGATTTGGTCACTGAAAAGTCTTCTTACTAATGCACTGCTGGTGGAGTTGTAAACTGATCCAACCATTTCAGAGACCAGTTTGGAACTATGCCAAGGGGCTATAAAATGGTACATGCCTTTTGACCAAGCAATATCACTACCAGGTCTGTGTCCTAAAAAGAGGGGGGTGGGGGGAGGAGAAGAAAAAAAATGTACTAGAGTATTTATAGCAGCTCTTTTTGTGTGAGCAAAGATTTGAAAATTGAAGGGATGTCCATTAATTGGGGAAGGGCTGAACAGGTTTATTGTATATAATTGCGATGAAATACTACTGCACAAATCATGCTTTTAGAAAAACCTGGAAAGATTTACAATAACTGATGCAAAATAAAGAACATTGTACACAGCAACAGCAATATTGTCCAATAATCAACTGTGAATGACTTAGCAATTCTCAACAATACAAAGATCCAAGACAATTACAAAGGATTTATAATGAAAAATGCTATCTATGTCCAAAGAAAGAATTGATGGAATCTGAATACAGATTGAAGTATACTATCTTTATTTTTTTGCCCATATTTTCTTTCACAACATGACTAATATAGAAATATGTTCTGCATGATTACCCATGTATAACCTCTGTCAAATGACTTGCCTTCTCAATGAGAGGGAGAACATCTGGAAATCAACATTTTAAAAAATGAATATATAAGAATTGTTTTATATGTAATTTTTTTGGAGGGGGAAAGACAGGGCATTTGGGCTTAAGTGACTTGCCAAAGGTCACACAGCTAGTGTTAAGTGTCTGAGGCCAGATTTAAACTCAGGTTCTCCTGACTCCAGGGTCAGTGCACTATTCATATACCACCTAGCTGCCCCTTTTATATGTAATTTTAAAAAATATATATCAATTTTGGAGAAAAATTTTTAAAAAGAAAGAAGAAAAGTCTACTTGTCCTTTATTGGTAGAGAAGTAGTTGGAACCCATGGGGACAACTGGCCCCTGGAAGAGTGGGAAAGCATGGACACAGTGAGGATGTTTTGAAACAAATATGTAATAAAAGGTAACCAAGGTAGGGGATAGATGAATAATAGGCTACATAATTAGAGACACAGTTGGGTAAAAGCCCTTTCATGGGGCAGCATCTTCTCTGATGCCTGCAATAATTGTCATTGTTCTGGGACTGAGGCACAATGGAAAAGGGGAATCAACGGAGTACACCATATAAGGCAGTGGCGCAACACACTTAGAGGAGAGAGACTAGAATGCATACCTTGGAAGCTTTGATTGAATAAAGGAAACAGAGAAAAGAGAAAAGCTAGATAATTACAGGGATTATGAATCAGAAAATGAGGGTCTAGAGTAGACAGAAATAAAGGACAGATAATGAAGAGAAATTCTTTTTTGAAAAGGAGAGCAAAAAATGAAATTAAAAACAACAATTAATACACAGGACTCATTGAAGGGAAGGAGAGAAAAGAGGAATCTACTTGACAAACCAAAGGGAAAAGAAAAAGAGGAGAAGGCTATGGATATAGACATAGATAACCAGATAAAAAGCAGGAGAGAGAAAATATAAAGAACACTTTAGTTATTTTAGAAGAGAAAAGGTATATGAGTAAAATTCTAGAGATCGAGTATTAGAAAAGAATAGTGTCTAAGCACAGACCTTCATAGTTAATTTATGCTATGAGTATGTGAGTCCAGAGTTGCATGTGCATGAGGTAGAGTTCTAAGACCAGGCAAAGACAGATATCCCTTGCTTATGTATTGGGCTAGAAAAGTTATCCAGTTCCTAGTTCCAATTTCCCATTCAGTGATATTATCTGAAATTGTCGGGAACAAACCCACCCTGGGTTATGCTGAAATTGATTCTATAGATATAAAAACAAAGTGCAGGTTATTCATTGCACAAATATTATATCCTATTATCATGTAGTTCAGAATATCATGATATTAAACAAAAATATAGTTAAGCAAAATGTCATTTGAGGTTTAAAAATTACTAGGCTGAACCTTCAGGGAACTAAAAAACTTCACAAAATCACATAATTTCAAAGATTTGGGCAGAAGTGGGTTGAAACTTGTAATCTAACCCATTTTGCTACTTCTGTTCTTTGACTTCAATTTTCTCTGATCCTTCTTCCCCCCAGGTCCACATAATTTCTTCTGTCAAGTTAATTCAAACTAGAGTCCATATGTAAGTTTCTCAGTTTCCTCAACTTGGATACTTGGTGGTGTGGTAGAGAGGAATTAGAATGCTGGCAAATTGACTTTAGGGAATCAGAATAGGCTTTTACAAGTGATTGTTCAGCAACAAGGCAAGGGGTAGTTTTATTTGGCAGATGTGGACTTGGAGGCTGTTCCAAGCCTTGGGAGCAGTCAGAATGGTGGCACCATATCAGGAATGAGAAAAGAAATAAAAAGCTCATGAAAGAGAGAGGTATGGCTCCACAGAATTCCTCCTGCAGTTCTGGGACTTTCTGTTATAGACTTAAATTTATGTACATTCCCACTGGTGAATGACTGGATTTTGGATATTTTTACACAGGCACTATAGTATTCACCTCCAGCCCAATATACAACATCACTGACAGTTCTGTAAGAATACACTGACTCATTAAGATTCAGTTACCATTGGTGTCTGATAAGCATGGAGCAGATTGAAGCTAAGGTACATTATTAGCAAAGCAGTTTAAGAAAGGCAGCAATTATTTCTAATGTGCCTGGCTTAAGCAAATGTAAAATAATGACCATGAGAATGAATTCTATGTTCAGTCTACTTAAATAATATAAACACAATACCAACAAATCTTTGTCATAGAATTACAAAATTTGGGAACTGCAAAGGACCTTTGCAACCATCTGATTCGACCCATACATAAAAGAAATGCTCATTCTAACATACTTGACAAATGGTTAGCCAGCCTCTGCTTGAACACATCTGAGTAGGAGGAATTAAAAACCACCTGTAGTAGCCCATTTTAGGATATCTTTAATCAAAAGGAGAAAACTATGAGAAAGAAAAAAACATAAAGAAAAGAGTATGCTTCAATCTGTATTCAGACTTTGTAGTTCTTTCTCTGGATGTGGATAATTTTTTCTATCCTGAGTCTTTTGGAATTTTCTATATCATTGCATTGCTGAGAGAGGTAAGTCTATCACATTTGACCATTGCACAATGTTTCTGTTACCATGTACAATGTTCTCCTGGTTCTGCTCACTTCACTCACCTTCAGTTCATATAAGTCTTTTGGAGTTTCTCCGAAATCTACCTGCTCCTCATTTCTTATACTACAATGGTATTCCATTACATTCATATACCACAAATTGTTCAAACATTTCCCTATTAATGGGCATCCCCTCAAATTTCCAATTCTTTGCCACCACAAAAAGAGCTTCTATAAATATTTTTGTACATGTGGGTCCTTTTCCCTTTTTTATGAGCTCTTTGGGATACATACCTAGTAGTGGTAATATTGGATCAAAGGGTATGCATAGTTATATAATCCTTTGGTCATAGTTCCAAATTCATGACCAGTTTCTTCAACCAGTCCTTATATAGTATGGAAATCATCTTCCTTTCCCTCCTTCTAGACACTCACTAGCTAATCAATACCCTTTCTGCAACACAGCACCCAGATTTGAACAAAATATTCCAGATGAGTGGTGATAAAGGTGGGATACAATGAGACTCTCACTTCCTTATTCCTGGAAAATATACTCTTTTTAATTACAGTTCAAACTGCAGTAGTCTTTTGGCTGCCTCATTAACTATTGCTAATTTATATTGAATTTACAGGCTGTTAATCCCCCCAGATCTTTTTTCCCAAACAATTGCTATCTGTCCATGCCTCTTCCATTTTATACTTCTGAAGTATATTTGTTGTACCCGTTTGCATGATTTTCCATATCAATATTCAATTCCACTTTAGTAGATTAATAATAAGGCTCTACCCACTTAAGATCCTCATATCCTGTAACTCACTTTTGTCAAAGTATCAACACATATGAAACTTATAAGCAAAAGTATTTAGGAGTTAAGAAGAGAGAAAACATTGTCTAACAACTTTATATCAAGCTCATATGTCCTCGACCTCCACAAAGTCCTACTCCAGTGCTCCATAATAATGTGAATGTGATGCTGAGTTCTCAAATGCTATGCCAGAGAAGGACAAGCTCTGGCATTCTTTACTCCATTTGAAAGGCTTTGAACAGTTCTTTTCTGGGTCTAAACTACCTAAGTGTAAAAAAGCTCATAGAGGAGAATGACTCCTTGGATAAATCATTTGGCCATGATGACTTTATACAAAATAGTACTTTATTATATCAGGCACCTTTCTGGTTCTAGAGATAATGGTGGCAGAATCTTGGAAAAGAAAGTCAAGGAAGCTAAGAGCTCTATGAATCCCACCATTTTTAGGCCATTTATATACTTTAATTTCATTGTTAGTATTGTTAAGCATGAAATTCTTGCCTCATGACTAACAAATAAGCTTACCACTGGAGGGACTGAATTGTTTCATTTTGACATTCTCATTATAAACCAAACCAGAAGGAAGTTAAAACTAAATGGACAGATGGAACAAAGATTCCCATTGAAGAGATAAATAAATGACACACCAGAGCTTGTTGATTTTTTTTAATCTGCTCAAAGGCAACAAGAAATACCATTTTATGGGACATTTGGTCATCTCATATTGCAGTATGAATGATATTTATTTAAAAATCACTGCAAAAATTACAGTAGCTTGGGCACCAACATCTGTTATATTGGTTGAAGAGAAAACGAAAGACTATGAAGAACTCAATTATATCTTCAAAATTAAACCAGAAGATTTACTCTAGAGCCAACACAATTGAGTAGACAGAGTTACAAGGTATCTGGAGAGGAAGAAAATGGCCTGGAAACTTGGAAACATTATTAATACTAGAAAAAGCAACTAGCATCAACAATCTTATTTCTCCTTTCCCTTCCATATACTATATTTATGAGAAACATCAACACACATATCAAGGGCATCTTTGATAAAGATATTAGTTAGGAATAGGCAGGCTTTCAGATGTGATATTTCATAGTAAATAACATCTTTACCATCACACAATTGACCAAAAAATTCCACTCCACTTATCTGTTAACTATTTTTTTAGAAAGAAATTTGATGTAGTAGAACAAAATGTCTCCCTAAAATCTCTCTTTGAACAAGTTGTCACTTATCTATATATCAAAATTATTCAAGATTTCTTGAATGATATAACAAAATTTATGAGGGTTTTTTTTTTGCACAAACAGATCTAATGTAGCTAATATTAGAAGATAAGCAATAAGCTGGGAGGAAAAATCTTTGCAACAACCACTTAAAACAATTTGGCCTATCACTCCACAAAGGAAAGACAAAATAGATGAAAAAGGCTTATTTTTCTAAATTATGATGCATAATTAAGTGGAAAATCTATAGAGTTTATCAAAGCAGGATAGAAAGATAGATAGATAGATAGACAGACAGACAGACAGACAGATAGATAGATAGATAGATAAATAGATAGATAGATGAGGCAATACAAATAGACCATGATTTGGGCCCAGACTTAAACAAAAGAATTCACTGAATTTCCTTCAGAAAAGTGAAAAACTTCTTTAATGATGTCTATAAGCATATGGTTGTGAGTCATGGCATAGTATGGCTTATTAAAAATTAAAAATCAATTTCACACATAAGGCAATGTAGAGGATGAAATATGTAACAAATACAAAATTTCAAAGAATCTGGAATAGGGGTTTGTGGTGCTAATTCCAAGGAACAGCAGAGAGGTGATTAGGTTCTCCTGTGTATTTAGCAGCTAATACTCTCTAAATGAATAGTTATATGCTAAGAATTACTCCCCTGCCTCTAGAAAGTAAAGCCAACCTCAACATAAAACTCATATCTATTCTAGTGAGATTTCTTGGAGGATATGTTATTGCAGAGATGAATTATAACTGGCTAGATTTCAGATAGATAGTTAATGCTCAGAGGATGCATTTCATTCCCCCATGTTCTTGCAGTTGAAGGGCATGCTCCTCTTGTAAGGTATTTTTTTTTTTCTTATCTTGCACTCGCTTTCTCCATGCCAATACAAATACCCACACCATTATGAAAGTTACAGGCTAAATCTGGCAGCAAAGCACTTTGGGGCTATATCAGTCTTCTTATATGATGAAAAATCTTCACTGCTGAGGTCAGTCTTTAATAGTGAGGCCTTTAACTATTCAACTGTCCTCAAAGATTTATTAGTGCTCTCGAGTTCCCCAACATCTATATTTCTATATCTGTATCTAAGATTTTATAGTTGTATGGTACAGTAGAAAGTATACTGAATTTGGAGTCAGTAGACCTGGATTCATCTTGGCTCTACTACTTAGTGCCTGTGTGACACTGGGAAAATCATTTAACCTTCCTGGCCCTCAGTTTCCTTATCTGTATAGGGTCTAGATGACTTTTAAGAACTCTTCTCATTCTAAGTCTTATGATCTTTTAGGTCATAGAAAACAGGTATCATAAAAACAAAGTTTAACAGACTTCTTGGAATTGCAATAACATTCAACAAATTTATTCTTTAATAAGCGCTTACTTTATTCACACTACTGGACAGTGTAAATATGATAAAATATGCAAAGTGCCTTTGGGATAGGGATTTGTCGGTGTAAATATGATAATATATACGAAGTGTCTCAGGGATGGGTACCTGTGATTATTTTTATTGTATAGACAACACACAGGTGAGAAAACTCTCTATCAATGAAGGTCTGTAACTTCTCTGCAAATTATAATCTTGGAGAGTTGCTTCAAGCCCTGAAAGATTAAGTATCTTTCTCACGGTCATACAGTCATGTTTCAAAGATTATACCTGAATCAGGTTTTCATGGCTTTGAAGTCATGTTTCCTTCTATATTTTTTCATACTTTTTCAATTTATCAATCAGTTGCACTGTCTTTTTCTTTCTATTTTTCCTCTCCAAAAAAAATGCTATTTGTCATGTGGGACAGTTTTCCAGAAGGGGATGGGAAAGAGTAAATGGGCTTCTAGGGTGATACAAGCAACAGAAGATGTCAATGAAATTTTATTTTACAAAAAGAAACTATGTAATGTACCTGGAAAAAGTTTCAGTGTCTACATTTGCAGATATTATTAGGAAAAAGGTAAATTATGTGGCCAATTATATTAGGCTTCTTCACCTAGTTGGAAGAGGTTAGACCTAGAAATAGTCAAAGTGACTGATCAATTTTTTATTATATCCTCTAACACCAAAGGAAATCTGTCAACTCCAGATGGAATCCTTGCATGTCTGGTACGTAAAACAAAATTAAGAGCCTGAAAAACCATAAGAAAATGTAACTCATTCACAATAGAAAAAAACCACCAAACCTTCAAATTCAGTCAAGGAGAGACAATTTTAAAAGCACTTAACTCCCTAAAAACCATAATAAAAAAGGACTTCAATATAGCCTTTCAAATCTACATAAATGGAACAAAAAAAAAGAGGGAAGCTAAAGACTTGAAGTGAAAACCTAAGGAACTGAAGCTAACTTAATATCTAATAGAAAAGTCTGATATAAAATATTATAAATTTACAGAATGGGAATAAAAAAAAGAATATACTTGTTTCTCAGCTGTGAATGGCAACACATGAATTGACCCTGTGATGAGATATAAAAATCTCATGAACAAATACAAAAAAAAAAAAAAACCCACAAATCACATCCTTTATTGACATCAACACAATAAGGATTATCATTATTTAAAGAGCTTGGAAAAAACTGAGATGGAGACTAAATAACCTAATTTTTTAAAGGGAAGGCCAAGTGGCACAGTGAATAGAGCACTGGCCCTGCAGTCTGGAGGACTTGAATTCAAATTTGACCTCAGACACTTAACACTTAACTAGCTGTGTGAGCTTGGGAAAGTCACTTAATCCCAATTGCCCTGCCTTCCCCCTCCAAAAAGCAAAAAAAAAAAAAATTAAAATTAAATATTTTTTAAATTTATGTCAAAGAAAATATAGAGATAATATTCAAATAATTTTATCAAAATTTGGGTTTTACCTAGTATATTAAATATGTATAAGTGTAAAATGTAAAGTGTCTTTTAACTTGTAAGTATTATATAAATGATATTATTTTTCACTGTTTTCAAGACAATTTCACAAGTTCAACTAGTCCTCTCTCAGTCTAGATTTCTATGACACAAGAATATTCATAAAACATGAGAACTGTAACTCAGAGTTTCCTATAGAACAATCTAGTCATTTTTAGGAGGAAAAAAAATTAAGACTGATAAGATGAAGCAA
>CM053592.1:94095016-94119076 GCA_028646515.1 Pseudochirops corinnae | reverse complement strand
TCTAGATTTCTATGACACAAGAATATTCATAAAACATGAGAACTGTAACTCAGAGTTTCCTATAGAACAATCTAGTCATTTTTAGGAGGAAAAAAAATTAAGACTGATAAGATGAAGCAACTTGCCCAGAGACACAAAACTAGTTGGTGGTAGAACCAAGACAGATACAAATCTGTTGCTCTTTTTCTGTCATATCACACTCCCCCTTCTTGTTCTCCATCTTCCCTTGATGGGTCTATGATTACACTGAGGTGAACACTATGTCAGCACAGATTTCTTTCTGTCATTCCCATATTGGGTGATTTTTTTCTATATCCTTCCATAAATCTTCCTTAAAGGATTTATTCAACATAGTAGTCCTCCCTCTTGGTCATTTTAATATACTGTGGATGCCAGGGTATAACTTGAGCAATCCATCTTCTATTGCTTGATTTCACTATATGTCTACTTCAATTTCTTTTGAGGTAATATACATTCTTAATGATGACTTTTTATAAACAGTTCTGGTCCATGAGTTATCTTTAACCTTATCCCAATCTGTTTGTAGCCACCATGCATTTTACCATTCTTTTTTTGGATAATCCAAAATGTTTACTTTTATGAGACTTTGGGCTTCCAATGTATGTGGCTATATAATATCACCAGGAGAATGTGCATTTTAGAAAGATGGCTTTTAGGTACAGCAAAAAGCCAGGGATCAGTAAAAGCATTACATTTGCAAATGCAATAGAGTCTGCTTTCTTCCTACTGAATTCTGGGACCATATCATGGTGCATAAGTGATTATATATGTGCTATGTATGTATCAAATATATGCTGATGAACCAACTTAAAGAATTTTTCATCTGCTGGCATTCCATAATATCAAAAAATATATATATTCTCCATTCACAGTTTTTCCTATGTGAATTGCTTTGCAGATCTTTTTCTAGTTTTAGACAAGGTTTTGCTGTAGTGACTTTTTTGTTGTTTAAAAACAAATGCCATAAGACCTTATAGTCTCAGTTGATTTATGACTGAAAATATAGTCTCTCTTTTGAGTGGCTTTGAATGTCATGGAAGAGATCCTATAATGTTTCAGTGCATAATATAGTCTACATAAAGATAAGTCCATTTAGGGTAATTCTAGCTGTAAGAAATAATTCTTCCATTTAGTCTTTGCTAAAGACATCCTCCACGACATTAGTGAATATTTTTAATAAGCATATTTATACCTCCTTTACTATTGATACTCGAAGCACAGTGAACAAAGTAATTTTTATGGTTCCCACCATCAGAGAATCTTGTAAGATATTAGCATGTTCATAGAAAACACTTTGTTGGAGAAGAAACTTTAAGGCAAGGCATCTGTGAATTTAAAAATATTTTTAGTTAACTATTTCAGTATAATTGAGTTCTTCTGTAATCTTTTTTATTTTATGCATTTACAAATATGATCCTGAGAAAATACCTCTAGACTTCATCACATTGTCCAAGGGGTCAATTAAACAAAAAAGGTTAGGAATTGCTGCTTTAAGGACTATGTTTTCTTGTCTTCTCTTGTTGTAACTATTTAAAAAAAAAACATTAAATGTATCAGAATCCTTTAGCCAATTATATAATTAAAGATATAGTCTTTCATTCTGTATTTAGTCCATCCTCACAACTGGTTTATGGGGATAAGAAAGTAGGAATATGGGTAATCAGTTATAGATTTCTTCTCATTCACTTTCTCCTCGTAAATTAAACCATTCATGTTATTTTCCATTTATGTGAAATATTCTGACTTTTTAATATCCTGAAAGATCATTCTTGAAGAGATTTTTTTTTAATTGGGTTATCTCCAGGAAAGGTTTTTATCGCATGCATTTGTTCAATTCTAGCTATTTTTCCTGACTTCATCTTTTTAAGTAGCATTTCCACTTCCTCATATAACACATTGAGTTAAAATGTTAAAAATCAAATGTAGCAATTCCATTGTCATCAATTAGTGGGATAGATTGATTTAAAAATGATAACAAGTCTTCTTCATTTCACATCTTTTATTATCCTTCTAGTGATGTTGTCCTTTAGTTATAAATGCTGCTGGAATGATGTGTTTTAGTTGGGTCTCCCACTAGGCTTTTAGCAGCCTTTCTTTTCCATTCAACGGTTTTTTGTTTTGTTTTGTTTTTTATCATTCATATTCATTGATCACCTTCTTCCAGAATGCTTTATCCATTAACTTGTATTCTAAACCAGTGGGATTCCATCTCTCTTTTTTTTGTAAGAAGATTTACATTGTTTAGATGTTAAGATGATTAAAAAGCATGTGATTAGAATAATTTGGCTATGAGTCTCCTTGAAGAGCATATGACTTATGAGGAGTGGTTAAAGGAATTAAGAATTTTTAGCTTGAAGAAGACAGTCAAATATTGAAAATCTCCCCTTTGCCTCTTCTCTCAAGTGCCAATCAGTCTTTTTCTGAGCCCTCATAGTTTCCCTTTCTTTTTCCTGAGAGGAATCCCTCTATTATCCCCCTATGATTAATTAATAAGGGAATAGGATTTTTTATCCCTAAGATAATAATTTATTTCTTCTTTCAACTTTCTTCATCTTTGCATATACTGTATATCCAGACACACATGTGTATGTATGTATTTGTGTATGTATGTATGTATGTATATTATATATGCATGTATACATATATGTAAGTAGGTATGCATGAGGTTTTTAGCCCACTGGTTTTCACTTAGTTTTCTCAATGTCTCTGAGACAATGACATATCAATTTTGAAAAATAGGTTTTGAAGGAAAAAAACTTTTGCCCTAGCCACAGGAAAACAAATATTTGAACTATTAATCTTCTATTGACATCCGAAAGATTTTTTTTTAGCATTCTTTAGTTTGATTCAATAGCATGTTGAATACCCTGCTTACATCTGAGTTCTTTTAAAGGCATAGCCTAAATTCTTCTTTTTTGCTTCATGTCCCATTTTCCTCTTTGATATACAACTCACAGAGTATTATTTTCCAATCTTTGCTATTTAGAATATTACACTACATTTTCCTTTTCTTTGTAAAAAAGAAGTACTTATCTGCTATTCTTATGGCCATCAGGTGAATGGTTTTCTCGCCTATAAAAATGTATTATTTGATATAATATTTCTAAAGTGTGGCTAATATTTCTTCATAACTTAAACTTGTTTCTACTGGTAGTCTATGGATTCAATCAACCTGAGAGAATTCTGTCATTGTGTAGTTCTTATGCATTCTTTTGAACTATCTTTTGATTTGGGAGAATTAATTTCCTTCCTTTACATTTTTCCACCGGTTTTATGACTTTTATAAAGAATTTAATGTCTTCAACAGTGTTTCTTTCTTTTTTTTCTAAATCACCTACTGTCTTCTTAGACTTGTTTATATCTTCCTTAGTAGCTTTATATTATAGTTTTATCTTTATTTCTTTTATATTTTACTTAGTTCTTTGAATGTTCTTTTGGACCAATCTGTAGGTTCCTGAAATTACTTCATTTTCAAAATTTTATCAAAAGGTTTCATAGCATTTATACTGTATTGCTTTCATTTTCCTTGGGGAATATTAATTCAACATCCTTTGTTGTAAAACACTTCTTCATTGAAAAAGGGCTCTCTTCTTTAATTGTTCATATCTTCTAGCTCGTATATCTCCTTCTGGATCCTTTTGCCAATTTCTTTGTGGTATTCTTGGAGTAAATGTGTTTCTAACCATCAAATTTTTTTCTGTCTACAAGTTCAGCACTTGTGTGCCCCTACACCTAACTCTGCTGTCTGTTCTTTGTATACTCAGTCACTGGGGTTGGATAAGGTCTTTGTCTCTCAAAAGATGGAATTACCCATTATGTTACTCCTGTGGAGATCCTTTTAAAGGCCACTACAATTGAATCTATTCTCTTTTCCCCATCTCATTCTCCTGGGATGTGCCCTGCTCTTTTTGACCATCTTTTTTTCAGTCCCTAGACTAATGCCAGGAAGATGGTCACAAAAGGATTTAGGGGAGGATTTCCTAAGTACATAGTTTAGGGGAAATCAAAAATAATCTTTGTAATGAGATACCTTCCCCACCACCTTTCTGTCATTCCTTTTACTGGCTGCCTATTTCCTCATGAACAGAGCTAAATAAGTGTAACCCACACCTCACTCCTGGGTCCCTCTCTCTACCATAGCTTTCTTTGTCAGGATCCATAGTACTAAAAAATTTATCCCCTTTTTTTCCACTGCAAACTTAAGTCTCGTTCACTGGCCTCCACCTGCCTTAAGATCAGGGTTCCTAAAAGATCTTTAACAATGTGCTTACTCTGAAAGTTAATGTCTAAAACTACAGCTACAGTAATGGCTGCCAGATTGTCTCAGATCAAAGCAATTGTGGGACAGGGGGGTTATTAATGATGGGAGTACAAGGAATGATTGGATGATGAGTTGGTTTTCAGTTATTTTTGTTTCTGTAAGATTTATATTATAGGACGTCTCTCAATTTCCTTTTTTGCTGACTTTGTGGTAAATTTTATGAAAATTTCCTTGTTTACGTGGAATGTCCCTAAAGGTATATACCCTCAGCCACCTTTTACACCACCATCCCCAACATTTTCTTGTCTTAAGCACATTTTCTAGTTATAAATAATGTAAATTTCTAGCATGTCATATATGAAAAAATATTTGGAAGAGGGGTTCCATTGTAATAGTAAATTTTAGTAAGTTATTTCTATGAAACAAGATAGCATAACTTAAGTTAAGAACAACTGTATAGTACAAGTCAGATGAGCCATTCAAAAAATTAGATATCAAAGCTTCAGAAGACTTTTTCTTAATGGGATATAGATTTAGTTAACCCTTATTTTTAGGCTGCTTTATATCTATTGAGTGTGTCAGGAAATGTGCAATATCAGGAGAGAAGAGATTTCAATTTCATGAAAATTTGGAGTTCTTTTTCCTATCCTCTCACCATAGCAACTTGACAGAAAAAAAATCTGCCCTGCTTTCAATCAGGTCTCCTTGCTCAGTGAAAGCTAAGGAAGAGATCTTTAGCATATCATGTGGAAATAGCTTTTTATCTGCAGGGATTGGGATGAAAGACCATCATAACAGCTCATTTTTATGAACATACATGGACTTTTGAAGTAAGGACACATTTTCATTTCTGTGCCTTTCTAATTTAGACCATTTCAGAGCAATGTGTAAGCCTTCCCTTGTCTAGAAATGGCTACCTCTGGTATGAATAGGGCAATATTCTTCTCCTGCCCTGTAACAAATACCCCATCCAGTAGGGAAAATCATCACTTAAATAAGAACACTGTGTCTTTTTTTTTCTTCTTTTTTTCTCTCCACCTCCAAGGAAAATGGGCTTTTAAAATGGTACAAACCTGATTGCTTGAGTGGAAACTGGAGCTTTCGATCATTTTAGTTCAGGATTCTTTCTTTAAATGAAATTATTTTCTTTCCAGAGTGGAAGAAAAGGCCCTGAAAGCATTCTGTTACTGCATTAGAAAAGAAAGTCATGTGCTGTTTACTCAGAGGTAAAACTGATATCAAATTACTCCAAGATAAAATCAGAGCTCCCTGACCTATTCAAGGCATAAAATGTATAGGCACTTTTCTATTCTGGTGCCTTAAATAAGCTTTTAGCTTTAATATAATAACATAGCATTATATACTTTGCCAAATACTGACTATTATAAGATATTTGCTGATGAGTAATCAAACAGACAGCTATAGCTGTCATGAAATTAACTCCTAAATGCATAAACATGATAAACAATTACATTTTTAAGTATAAGTAAAGCATTTAAAACAAACCAAGATAATTTTCAAAAATAACTATAATAACAATAGCAATGTAAGTACCAGAAATATTTTGCCGAGGTTATGTTATTTAATATTGTGTCAGAAGTTCTGACCCCTAGCTTTTTTTTTAAATAAGTTTTTAGGGAAAGATCTTGCCCTCCACAGCCAAAGGTCTTACATGTCCCTACTCACAGTCTCACAATACAGGGAAGATGTAGAATCAGCCTCCTGTCTTGAAACTAGAGAACACTATGGAGACCCACGTAACTAACATAGCATACTAGACAAAGATGAATCTGCCCTATCTCCTTTTGAGTGATCTATATTTTTAATGTTATCTTCTAACGTAATTCTTTCCCAGTGACTATGTCATACATTTTCTTTTCTGATTCCAATTCTCTGATCTAGGAAATAACAGCTTGCTCTCCATCAAGAGGTGGGGTAATGCCATGTGGAAAAGTAACCATGAGAAAAGCCCCAAGCTCACCACAAGATATACAACTTAAGTGGGAGGTTTATTTTAAAATACAGTATTTGTGCACTTATATTTACAAGGGCACTTAAAAAAATATTGCAACTGAAATGTTACCATCTCTTAAAGCTGGTTTCCCATGGATTTTGTCTTCTGCATAAGTGATCAGTTAAGTCAATTGGTAAGTATTTACTAAGTACTTACTATATGCCCCCAGCATGCTTAGCACTGGGGATACAGAGTGTGCAGGGGGGAAAAAGTCCCTGCTGTCAAAGGGAGTATTCTACTGGGGAAGATCACATGTCAATACAAGATATATACAAAAGTGATATGAAAGGGGAAGAAATTAGCAGCTGGAAAGTGGAGGAACACAAAAGGCCTCCTGCAGAAGCTTTGGATTTGAACTTCAACAATTAGGCACATGATGGTGAAGAGCATTGTCTTCCTTTGGAGAGCAACACCACTATTCTACTTGGAATCAGAGATCAGAATTAGGTTAAGTAGGTGAAAACATAGGGAGAAAGCTTTCTGCTAACTCAGGTTTGTGAGTTAACATTCATTGGCAGTAGTAAACAAAGGCTACATACGTGACCACTTGTCAGAAATGCAATGAGACCATTCATGCTTCAGGTGGGGGAGGGAGTGTCTGACCAAATGACTTCTGGAGTCCCCTCATTTTTGTACCAATAATCTAACAGAACTGCCATATGGCTATGAAGTCTGGCATTATAAAACAGAAAAATCAAGATTATGGACTGCAATGGAAAGATCTGAGGTGGGAGGTAAGCAGTCTGCAGCATAACACTAATGATAACTTGAGCGAAATAGGTAGCATGCAAGTATTAGCAGCATAGGCCTTAGATTTTACAAGGGGTTTCCCTCCTTTGTTCAACACTGAGAAAACCAATATATCAAAGAGAACTCTGACAGGAAAAGGAGGTGAACCAATCATTTAAAAAGATGAGGCATGACAGATATGCATCCCAAGTGTTGTACTAGTCTCTGGGGAATATGAAAAAGAATTAAAGGAAATCTTTCAGGGTATTAGGTAGATCCTTTACAGAGGATTTATGGAAGGACACAGATAAGAATCACACAGGATGAGAAAGAATGGATGAGTTGTGATTCTCTGCAATATGGGGAATATTCATGTAGATGAGATGATTAATTCATCCCAAGTAGTGAAAAAACAACCAGGGCCTTCTCATTCCCCAGGTGGCACCCTTTCTACCTCACTACAGCCATCAAAGTTTTTACAAACCCAGGGTGTTTCCATTCATAGGCAACATATTTCTTTTTCTTCCTTTGTGTTATGAACTTGACAAAAATTAACAAACACAAAAATTTGCATATGCAAGGAATGGAAAAAGAGGCTTGAATTTGAATTTCTGTCTCACATATATATATATGTGTATATATATAATATTAAGGGGATAACATTTACACTGTTCTGCCTATATCCCTTGAATTTCCTTCTGCCCTCTTCTGTGTATTTTTGCAATGTTTTATTGATGCTCTTTTCCCTATTGTTTTTGATTACCATATGGTTATCATATTTGTATAAGTCCAAACCCCTAATATTAGTATTTTGTAACCCCCAAATACTACTTGTCCTGTATATAGAAGCCAGCAGCATCAGAGAAATTTTTCAGAAGAGTCCTAGCAATCGCTCTAGCAAAAATTAGAATGGGATCAGTTTGAATCACTGCAAATATACACAGACTACATCTCTCTTTATATGCAAAAGGACATTGTTGGAAAGACACTACAGTGGAGAAAAAAAGCTAAGAAATCAGAGGCTTACTTGTAATACATGCATATGCATATGTATACATATAAATGTCTGTATATAGGTTTATATGTGTATATTAGTGTCTAGCCTCTGACAATGTATATTGTCTTATTATTCTGGACAAGTTACCTAAACTCTTAGTGGTCTAGGAAACTCAGAATAAGTCAGAGAGAAGTTGGTGATGAATTTATAAATTTGTGAACCTCCATTATATATAACTTTTAAAAATATATATGAATTAAATATTAATATAATAGCACTAATGCTGGTCTGACAATCTGTATTCCCTGAACTTGGGCAGAAAAATTTCTTACTACAAATTCCCTATTATTTTAGCCTTTTCCAAATAGCTATGCATGCATGTAGGTACATATGCGTATGTGTACACACATATATATATGAATTTACTCATGCATACTATATATTGATGAATTTTGTATATGCATATGTTGTATATGTGTATATATATATATAATTTGAGTTCCATAGGAATTCTTCTGAGATTCTGAGATTTTGACTAATACTTCTAGGTCTCATTCATAGTGCTGATGATATTTTGGGATTATATACAATGCTGATGCTAGAGGGTAGGAGGGCAAGATGAAGATAAGTTAGATAAAATATCCATGTTATATCTAGTTTGTTTATATACTATTACAATAGTATATATACATATAGTACATACGTATATATACTATTGTTATCTACTGGGGATGAAATAATATATATACATTCACATATATGTTTAATACATGTATATTTGACCTACACATATTTCATTACGTCTTCTTTCATTCAAACCTTTTCCTCCCCTTTGCCTCCTATCGTCTTCTAAATGTCAGCCTGTAAATCTCTCCTAGTCATCCTTGTGTCTGTTGTTCACTTTATCAGGATCCTAAAATGTTTGCCAGCATCTGCCTATATCACACATACTGAATTCTTCAGCAAAGTTTCCCCTAAAATTAGAAACAATGTAAAATGTGCAATAATGTAAAATCACTGCCTTTTTTTCAACAAGATGTCTAATTCTCACGAGGACCATTGTACTTTCTCTCAGAACCTAGGCTTAGAGTCCTTTTATTTTCATGGTGAGGTACATATTGTAAGGCCTCTACTGCTGGCAAATTCAGATGAGGACTACATAGGTCTACTCATCTTGGAGGCAGTAATTACAGTACTACACTACTAATTAGACAAGGTTGAATTTGACCCACTGTAGGCAGAGAGAGATGTAATCCTCTCTTACTTCATCATCTCTTGAGGGGCAAATAGAGAAAGATTCCAAATTCAAAACAGAATGGTACCAACTCAGAGAAACCAAAATTACAATTTAACCTTTATTTTAAAAGAATTGAAAGAATTTCTAAAACTTGCTTGAAGTTTGCGGATATCAGATAGAAAAGTAAATGCTTAATCTGTTTGAAAAATATGTTAAGTGCAGTGGTAATACATGCTGCATGAATAGTGAGAGATGAAGAATGGGCAACTTATCTACATAAGAGCCTCAGATTGATTTCTTTAACTTAACATTTCTTCCCAATCCTTAGCATTCAGGAACTGAGAGATATGCATTGGAGACTGTCAGCATCTGAACAAAGCTCTTTTTATCTACCATCAAGATAGCAAAGAACTTTACTGGCATTATTGAAGCCTATGGGAACAATCATTAGTTGAGATGTTAATCAAGGTGGACATAACTTCTTTTCCTAAAGGAATTTTTAGACTTTTTATGCCTTTTATTCAAGATCAAGTTTATTAAATAAGCTGTCTTAAATTCTACCTAAATTACCTATAGAAAACAGGTTTTGTTCATTGATGTGCTATGAAACTTAATAGTTCCTTTCTTGTTTATGTCAGTATTCAAAGGGTGGAATTTAGATACTATAACACTTTGCTGTAAGTTAATAAAAATTAGTATTAAAAAACTATCTGGCAGATTTAGTCACAATAAGTTAATTAGAATTCATCTTAAGCAACAGCATAGATTTACTATGGTCCAATACTTTTGAAAGTTAATTTGTAACATTTTCCATAATTATTAGTATCAGCAACATCTTATATATTTAGTGATAGTTTAAATTTCTTCCTTTGGGAATGGTGTGCTCATAACTTTAACCATTTATCAATTGTGGAGGAGTTTTTATGCTTATAAATTTTAACCAATTCCTTCTATATACTAGAGAAGAGATATTTTTTTATCAGAGAAACTTGGTAATAAGATTTTTCCCCAATTAATTATTACTCCACTCTATTTTGCTACATTAGTTCTATTTATGAGCTCTACTGAAAAAGAGAGAGAGAGAGAGAGAGAGAGAGAGAGATGTAGGTATGTAGGTATATTATCTAAGCAAAATTGTCCATTTTTTTCTTCCATTTGCCTCTATTCTACTTGTTTGGTCACCAAGGCTTCCACTAGGTAATTTCTTCCTTCATCCAACTTAATTATAATGTGATCTATTATATCTAGGTCATGTTTACATTTTTAGTTCATCTTGATATATGGTGTAAGGTATTGGTCTAAACCTAATTGCTGTCAGACTGTTATATAGGCTTCCTAGATTAAAAAAAAAAAAAAAACAACTAGTAAGTCTATACTACCAGAGACTGATTAAGTCTTCAGATTTATTAAACACTAGATTATCACATTCATCTGCTTCCTAGGTTGGTCTCCTAATCTATTCTACAGATAGACCACTCTATTTTTCTTTTTAATAATAATATGTGTGAATATGTATGTGTGTATAAAAAAAACAAAACAATTTCAACAATATGTCACAGAGCTAATGACTAGTGACAGAAATTTTTTTTTAAAGCACAAACAAAACAACCCTATTACTATCATGTTAAATTTGATATGTACTTTTCAAAAAATAAGGAATTCACAATTCCATATACAATTCTCTTTTCTGTTCTTTATATATGGAAAAATTCATGCCTGTTGTTAAATGCATAAGAAAAATATTTAGGTGATAAATTAATATAAACTTATTGGTAAATGTTTATAAAGGAACATATAAAAAATATAAAGAGTATCCTCTCAAAGAGGAATTATGGAGAGATAATCAGGTTTACAAGTTTGCTGTGAGATCTGCTTCAGCATTACTGTACGAAGTTCTTTTAATGATGTAACTGGATAGAGAATAACAAATAAACAAAAAACTGAAGTTCACAACAATTCTCATAACAAGTTCTTTTTACCTTTAATTATTTGTAGAGTTTCATTAATACTTTATTATTACTATTCCACACATGCCTCTTGATGAAGCAGATATAGTTATGAAGAAAACAAAAACGAGAAAAGTTGTAGACCACATATATGCAGAGGACATCTACGATTATAGCCACACAGTTTTGAGACCATTGGGTAATCAGTTCTCAAGTTAACTGAAACAGTCAGTAGAGAGGACACCAAAGGCTCAAGAAAAATCCAAAATCTTATTGTTATCCCAAAGGAGGCAAGTGATGACCCTCCAATTGTTATGATAAACTGATAGACAGACAGACAGACAGACAGGTAGATAGATAGATAGATAGATAGATAGATAGATAGATAGATAGATAGATAGATAGATAGATCTACATACTTATTTAGGGGTTTCCTTGGTGAAAGTGTGAACAATTAACAAGGAAAATTTTCACAAATTATATTTTGCAATATATCACATATCATCATGCAACTGACTGAAAGATATAAGGAATGCTGGATCCAACTGATGTGTTTTTTTCCCCTTATCTCTGAAAAAGAAAAGATTTCATATGGCACAAAACTCCCATGAGGGCTCTACTCCAACATGGAGACTGTCATAATAGTATATAAGATTCCTTGAAAGACATAACAATTGTTAATAATAGATAGCAAATTAAGATTTGCAAATACATTTTAAATGTTATTTTGTTATTGTTACTCTTATTTTACAAATGGGGAACTGAGGCAAATAGGCAAAATGGCTTGCCTAGGGTAACAGCTTGAAATGTCTGAAGTAGGATTTTAATTCATCTCTTCTTGATTCCAATTGAGCACTCTAAGCACTACATAACCTATCTCTAAACAACATTAGCTCTCTCCAAACAACAAGAAAGAGTTTGATTGTCATCCATTTAATGATCAAGTAATACATAAAATGGGGCAAATTACTCTTGCCAGAAGTGCTTGCCACTATCATGAAAGAAATCTAGTAGGAAGTACAAAAATAAGGATCCCCTAACAAGCAATGAAATCCTCCAGATGTTTTGATTTATAGTTACAATTGGCATGGCTGAATCAAGTCTAGGAATCATTTCCTATATTAACGACATAACTACTCAAAAAAGATAAGTATAACTTTTCAGAAGTGGATGAATATTATTTGTAGTTGGATAGATAATCCATAGAGCTCATTCATCTCAAAATGTATTCTTTCCTTATTTTAGTGACAAATCTGAAGTAATTTAAAACGTTCAATAATTTCTCAAAGGTAATCAACCCTCATTCTCTTTCTCCTTTTCAACTCTGGAACCATTACATTGTCCATTTAAACACTATCACCCAAATACACATGCATGCACACACACACACACACACACATAGAAAATAGGCCACTATGCTATAAATATGCATACATGTATGTATACTATACTAAACACATATATACATGCATGTGCACATATATGTGAATATGTGTATATACATGTATTGTGTAGTGTGTGTGTGTATATATACTATACCATCTATATATATATATATATATATACCACAGTTGAGCAAGAGAAAAAAAGTGGAGTATATAGTATTTGTAATGACACCAACCTTCTTGAAACAAAACCCTAAATATTTTTAAAATGGTCTTCTAATGAGCCTCTATGGCTGAAGTTCATGAAATAACACAATCCCTGAAGAATTAGAGTTGAAAGTCACTCAAAGTTCAAGCATCTTCTAGACCTGAGTAGGTTACAATATATTGTAAAGAAATAATGGTTCCAGAAAAGCAACATAAAGGATATTAAAGAGTTAGATTACCAGAAACAAAAATAGGTTTGTCATGTAACTGGAGCAAGATATAATCATTGATTGATGGCCAAACTATGTACTATATTAGTATCCACAAAATGTCAAAAGAGTTAAGGTTTAAGGCAGTTTTCCACTGGCTAAAATGATACATTTTTAATCTGAACTTGGGGAAAGGGGATAAGGAAAAATATATTAAAATCTAACTTGCTTTGGTTTCTTAAGATCTTTTAGAGCCATAGTCATAGTTAGTGATCTTTATTCCTGTTTTATTGTCCTTCAGCTAGAACATCTTATCATTTTCTCAGCTCTAGTTGGCTACAAATATAAGATGTACAGAAGATGGATAAGTGGTCAAATCACTTTACAAGGCATATTTATTTTTAATAAGGCATGATATAATCATTATGAACTGTATAAAACATTCTTCTTGTTCATAACTAGTATTGTACATTAACTTCCTCCAGTTAACTCAACAGACATCAACATAATTGATCTGTGTTCTCATTCCTACAGTGGTGTAGATCTCCAACAAGCCACATGTTATCATTCTATATGACTCTTCTTCATATCTTCCCATAAATTCACCACAATGGACCCATGAATCATTCTGGTGACCTGCTTCTAGAGCTCCTGACAGTACATGCAAACCAGTGGAACATGTGGGTTGCTCAGTTATCTTTCTACTTGTTATATGATTGACTCACCTCTTTCACATTCATATAGTATTCTGGTGACATAATTTATGTTGCTTTTCCTGAAATTATTCATAGTAATATACTCTAGGTTATTTGGTATCCACCATGTATCTCTCCATTATCTGCCGAGTGACCCAAAACTTTAAATCTTCAACCTAAAAGGTATTCTAGCAGTGAAATAGGCATGTATGTACATGTGTATATGTGTGTGTGTGTGTGAAAGGCAAAGTCTTTAGATGCCAAAATAAAAAACCTGAAATATTTTATTGAAACTCTATTGTCTCAACACAAACTTCACTACAAAAACAAACTCCAAAATAAGGGGATTGGAGAAGTCAGCTATAGCAAACAAAATGGTTTATTCTTAATCTCTACATTTTCTTCTCTTCCTCCTACTTTGAATGCATAAAATTAGTTTAATAGCCCCTATTTTGCCTAAGCTAAAAAGCTTCACTAATTGCTAACAAACCAGATCTTCAAGAAGAGATGTCTTAAAGTGGTCATTATTAACATTATCATTTCTAACTTGGTATGTTTATAACATCAAAGGTGATTCAGAGGCCACCAAACAAAGAACTCAATGCTGTAAAATTTTCAAGATTAATGTTTTCCTCAAGAGTGATTCTTGTTTCCAGCTGTATTGTGTGTCATGCTATAGTTTTAGATACTTAACAATAATACAATTGGCTGAATATAAAAAGGACTGATATGTATCTCTTTGTCATTAGATATTCCCCCAAGAGTAAAACTTTCCTACCTTATTGTCATGAAAAAAAGCATTTTGTATATACATAAATTTCTAGCAAAGCTATACTCAGTTCACTAAACAAAGGAATCAGATTTACTGCAGGAATATATACATCATCACTTAACACACATACACACACATGCACGCACACACACACACAAACATTCTCTATAAAATATCCATTCCCAGGAGCAGAATAGTACCTACTATTATCATAGAATTTCTTCTGCAATATCCATACAGCAAAGAAACTAGGGGCAGGAGAAGGGAAGAAGAAGGAAAAGAGAAAGGAACAAACATTTACAGAGTGATTACTATGGACCAGGCATTTGAGATGAGTGATTTTTATAAATATTATCTCTTTTGATACTCATAACAATGTTGTAAGGCAGATACTATTATTGTCCTGATTTTATGGTTGAGGAAACTGAGGCAAACAGAAGTTAAGGGATGAGCCCAGGATCACAGAGTTAGTAGATATTTGAGGCAAGATTTGAACTCAGTTCTTCATGACTCTAGTCCCGGTGTTCTATGCACTGCACCCATGATTCCAAAGCACTATTTAAAAGTGAAAAATTCAACCAATTTCTTGCTCTCTAAGACACTAGAAGATTTACTAGAATGTTTAAAAATTTAATATGTTGCAGTAATATAATGGAAAGGTAGTCACAGATTTTACTGTGAAAAAATAATATTTTGCATAAGTAGGTAAAGCCAAATTTTAAACTTAGGTGACTCCTTTGTCCATATTTCTAGATCACAGTTGCAGGGCAAAGAAGATGGTTTGCATTTACAACATGGAAAAAATCTCAGAGAGTACTAGTGCTTATGACTGCAAAAGATCAAGGGACCATCCTGGGTAAGGACCAGACTGCAGAGCAGGAAAGCAGTGACCACATCTCTCCCTAGAACACATCACCTTGGAAGTACTAAAAATTCCCAAACCTTCATCACTAGCTCAGAAAACAGCAATGCAAAAAATTATGAAACAATGTCCCACCACCACCACCTGAGGAATAGAGTTCAACTTTAACATACAGTTCAAAGTCAAGAAATAGGCTGGGGGAAAAATGAACAAACAACAAAAAAAGAACTAACCAAAAGAAACTCTTAAGGTTCCAGAGAAGGTCTAGACATAAACTAAGAAAA
This sequence comes from Pseudochirops corinnae, assembly GCA_028646515.1. NCBI lineage: Eukaryota > Metazoa > Chordata > Mammalia > Diprotodontia > Pseudocheiridae > Pseudochirops > Pseudochirops corinnae. Next base: position 94,103,457 of record CM053592.1, on the reverse strand, counting down.
AGACAGCAAAACAGCAACAAACAAAGCCTTGAAGAAAAAAATGTAAATTGGACAGAAGCCCAACCATAATTCCTAGCAAAGTGATAAAATAATTTTTAAAATCAAATAAGAATGGCAAAGGGAAAACTAGATAAACAAAGGAGAGTAAGAGAAGAAAAATATGAAAAGAGAATTAACAACTTGGTAAAAGATGCACAAAAAATACTGAAGAAAAAACACCTTTCAAAACAGTTAGTCAATTAGAAAAAAGTATAAAACTTCACCAATGAAAATAACTCCCTAAAAAGCAGAATAGGTCAAACGGAAAAAAGAGATACAAAAGTTCACTAAAGAAAATAGTTCCAGGGCAGAGCCAAGATGGCAGAAAGGAAGCAGGAACTTTTCTAAGCTTCTCCATGAATTCTGTCACTAAACTTTAAAAAGTGAATCTGAATGGATTTTAGAGTAACAGAACCCATTGGGAAATAGAGCAGGGCAGACTCCCAGCTCAGGAAAGTGCCCATGTAGGTCTGAGCAGGGGGAGCGTGGAGCATACAGAGGATGCACCAGCATGGACCTGAGAACAAATGACAGCACAGTGAGAAGGAGCCCCAACCAGCAGATTCACCCACCCCAAGGGCAATTTGCAGCTGTCTCACCACAGGATGGAGGATTGGTCAGAGCTGGGTAAGAGAAAGCTCAGGGCCCACAGCAGTGACAGCAGCTTCTCCTAGGGCTACCAGCCCACAGCCTGGATGTTTAAAAATCACCTATTTGAACTTCCAAGAGCCAACATGGTGGAGTAAACCTTAGCTGCTCTGATTCCCCCTCTCTGACCCAGAAAACCCAAAGATAAATGTCCCACCCAAAGTAAAATCCAGAATTAGTGGAAACAGCCTCAGGATTGGGAGACATTGAGAAAGGGCATAACTAAAGCAGTAAGGACTCTGAAGTGAAAGGCAGGGGGTGTCCCAATAAGCCCCACCTCAGCTGATCATCAGGAGCTCCCAAAAGCCCAGGGGGGTGGAGCCAGCAAGCACTAACAACACAAGCCCAGGTGTGCCTTATCACCACCAGGGGAATCAGCAGACACCAGCACTGCTGGCTACCAGCTGCTGAATCTGCCTGGGGCACAGAGGTGGAAATCTGAAGTGGCCAGATGACTCCTCCCCCACACTTTACTCTGTGAGCCTCATAACTCGGAGGAAACACTAAGAGTTCTGGCCTTGGCCTCAGTCTAGACACCCAGAGGCTACAGCACACAAAGTTAACAACCAAACCCCTCCTTCCCAGTCTGAGAAGTATGGTACATCTGTACCCCAAAAGCAGATATCCACTGTAAAAAATTCAGGACATAGGCAATCACAATGGGCAAGGAGGAATCTGTGAAATCAAGAATGATGTGATCCAGTTGTAGTGAACAAGAACAACCAAATTCAGAGGATAACATGGACTCTATACCTGAGACAGTAGAAGGAAATATGAATTGTTCTCAAGCTCAAAAGGCATTCTTGGAGGAGCTCAAGAAATATTTTTAAAACCAAATTAGAGAGGTAAAAGATAAATTAAAATCTACAGTGAGCAAATTGGAAAAAAAATCTCACTGAAGAAAACAAATTCTTAAAAAGTAAATTGGTGAACTGGGATGGGAGGTTCAAAATCTAACTGGAAAAAATACCTCCCTAAAAATGAAAACTGAACATGTGGAAAAGGAGCTTCAAAAACTAAGCAAGGAAAATAATTCACTAAAAATTAGAATCAGTCAAATTGAATATAAGGACTCTATGATGCATCAAGAGTCCATCAAACAAAACATAAAGATTGAAAAATTAGAAGAAAGTGTAAAATATCTTACTGGAAAAACAACTGACCTGGAGAACAGATCCAGGAGAGATAACCTAAGAATTATTATTCTACCAGAAAGCCATGATGAAAAAAGTAACCCGGACAGCATCCTCCAAGAGATTGTCAAAGAAAACTGTCCTGAAGTACTAGATTCAGAGGGTAAAATAGTTATAAAAAGAATTCACCAGACTCCTCCTGAAAGAGATCCCAATTTGAAAACTCTAAGAAATATAGTAGACAAATTACAAAATTACAAGGTCAGGGAGAAAATACCACAAGCAGCCAAAAAGAAACAATTCAAATATCATGGAAGTAAGTCAGGATTACACAGGACCTAGCAGCTTCTACATTAAAAGACTGGAGGAGTTGGAATTTTATATTTCATAAGGCAAATAAGCTAAGACTGCAATCAAGGATCAACTACCTGGCAAAACTGAGCATAATCTTTCAGGTAAGGGGATGGGCATTTAATGAAAAAATGGACTTCCAGACTTTCCTAATGAGAAAGCCAGAGCTCAATGGAAAATTTGATCTCCAATTACAAGACTCAAAAAAGACATAAAAAGGTAAACAAGGAAACACACACACACACACATACACATGCATATATGCACACACACATGCAAATAACTTGGGATTCAATAAGAGCAAACTGTTTACATCCCTATATGATTAGCAGATACCTGTCAATATTGAAATTTGTATAATTGTCATGACATTTAAAAGAGCTATACATACATAGAGGACATAGGTATAAATTAACTAATCTGATGATGAAAAAACTTATTAAGGGGTAAAAAAGGATTGTAATGGGATAAAAGTAAAGGATGAGGCAGAAAAATGTAAACTGTGCCATATGAAGAGGCATAAAAGCATATTATAGTAGAGGGGAAGGAACAAAGGAGATGAACATCATATGAAATTTATTCTCATTGGTTCTGGTTCAAAGAGGGAGCAACATAATCAGTTAAGTTTAGTATTCTAACATGAAAAGACACAATAACTCATTATAATAGAGGGAAAGGAAAGAAAGAGAGGAGCACTGTATGAAATTTACTCTCATCAGTTTGACTTCAAGGAGGGAATAACATACTCTGTTCAGTATAAAAATCCATTGTGCCCTACATGTGGTAGGAGGATTAAGGGAGTGGGGGGATAAAAACTGGAAGGGGTGGTTAGAAGGGAGGGAAATAGTAGTAAGGGGAAAGGGTAGGTAAAGGGTGGGGCACAGGGAGGAAATACTGAGGGAGGTGGTGATCAAAAGGAAAACTCTTAAGGAGGGGAAGGGAAAAGGAAGAAACAAAACATAAACAGGAGAGGGAATAGAATGGAGGGAAAGACACAGATAGCAATCATAACTGTGAATGTGAATAGGATGAACTCTCCCATAAAATAGAGGCAGACAGAAGAATGGATTAAAAACCACAATCTTATAATATGCTGTCTACAAGAAACCCATTTGAAACAAGGGAATAAACACAGGGTTATGGTAAAAGGCTGGAGCAGAATATGTTATGCTTCAGCTAAAGTAAAAAAAAAGCAGGGGTAGCAATACTTATCTCAGATAAAGCAAGAGCAAAAATAGATTTAATTAAAAGACATGAGGAAGAGAACTTTATCCTGCTAAAAGCTACCATAGAGAATGAAGCAATATCGTTACTTAACATATATGCACCAAGGGATATAGCATCCAAATTCCTAGAGGAAAAGTCAAGGGAATTAGAGGAAGAAATAGATAGCAAAACTATATTAGTGGGAGATCTAAGTCATCCCCTTTCTGATCTTGATAAATCTAACCTCAAAATAAACAAGAAAGAAGTTAAGGAGGAGAATAGAATTTTAGAGAGGCCAGACATGATAAATCTCTGGAGAAAACTATATGGGGATAAAAAGGAAAATACTTTCTTCTCAGCAGTACATGGCACATACACAAAAACTGACCATGTACTAGGGAATAAAACCCTCACAATTCAGTGCAGAAAGACAGAAATATTAAATGCATCATTCTCAGATCATGATGCAATAAAAATCTTATGCAAAAAAGGGCCATGGAAATATTGACTTAAAACTAATGGGAAACTGAATAATTTAATGTTAAAGAATGAGTGGGTCAAACAAGAAATTATAGAAAACATCAGTAACTTCATTCAAGAGAATGACAATAATGAGACAATGTACCAAAACTTGTGGGATACAGCAAAGGCAATTCTTAGGGGAAGTTTTATATCCCTAAATGCATACATAAATAAATTAAAGAAAATGGAGGTCAATGAATTGGGCATGCAATTGAAAAAGCTATAAAACAAACAAATTGAAAATCCCCAACTAAATGCTAAATTAGAATTAATGAAAACCAGAGGAGAGATTAACAAAATTGAAATTAAGAAAATCACTGAATTAATAAATAAAACTAATCTGGTTTTATCAAAATAACAATAAAATTGATAGACCTCTAGTAAATATGATAAAAAAAAAGAAAGAAGAAAACCAAATTACAAGTATCAAAAATGAAAAGGGTCAAACTATCTCCAACGAAGAAGAAATTAAAACAATAATTAGGAATTATTTTGCTGAATTCTATGCACACAAATTTGACAATCATAGTGAAATGGAGGAATATTTACAAAAATATTAGTTGGCCAGATTAACTGCAGAGGAATTAAATTACTTAAATAACCCCATCTCAGAAAAAGGAATAGAACAAGCCATCAGCGAACTCCCTAGGAAAAATTTCCAGGGCCAGATGGATTTACTAGTGAATTCTATCAAACATTTAAAGAACAATTGATTCCAATACACTACAAACAATTTGGGAAAATTGGTGAAGAAGGAGTCCTACCAAATTCTTTTCATGACACAAATATGGTACTGATACCTAACTCAGGAACAGACAAAATGGAGAAAAAGAAAATTATAGACCAATCTCCCTCATGAATGTAGATGCAAAAATTTTAAATAAAATATTAGGAAAAAGGACTATAGCAACTTATCACAAGAATAATACACTTGGATCAGGTAGAATTTGTTCCAGGAATGCAAGGAGGTTTCAATACTAGGAAAACCATCAGTATCAATGATCATATCAACAATAAAACTAGCAGAAACCATATGATTATCTCAATAGATGCAAAAGAGGCTTTTGACAAAGTACAACATCCATTCCTACTAAAAACACTAGAAAGTATAGGAATAAATGGAGTTTTCCTTAAAATAATAGGTAGCATCTATTTTAAAACATCAGCAAGTATAATATGTAATGGAGATAAACTAGAAGCATTTCCAATGAGATCAAGGGTGAAACAACAATATTCACTATCATCCCCCTTATTCAATCTGGTACTAGAAATTTTAGCAATAGAAATTAGAGAAGAAAAAGAAATTGAAGGAATCAAATTAGGCAAAGAAGAGACTAAGCTATCACTCTTTGAAGATATGATGATATACTTAGAGAATACTAGAGAATCAGGTAAAAAACTACTTGAGCCAATAACTAAATTTGGCGAAGTTGCATAATATAAAATAAACACCCATTCCTATGTATTTCTATAAAAATCCAACAGCAAGAGATAGAAACAGAGACCCCATTTAAAGTTACTGTAGATATTATAAAATAGTTGGGAATCTACCTGCCAAAACAAACCCAGGAACTACAAAACACTTTTCATACAAATAAAATCAGATCTAACTAATTGGAAAAACATCAATTGCTCATGGCTGGGTTGCTCACAAAAAAAAAAAATGACAATTTTACCTAAATAAAATTACATATTTAGTGCCATACCAATCAATCCACCAAAAAATTACTTTATAGAGATACAAAAATAGTAACAAAATTCATTTGAAAGAAGAAAAGGTCCAGGATATCAAGGGAATTAATGAAAAGAAATGTTAGGGAAAGTGGCCCTAGCCATACCAGATTTCAATCTGTATTATAAAGCAGCAGTCATCAAAAATACTTGGTACTGGCTGAGGAATAGAATAACGGATCAATAGAATAGATTGGGTACACGAGACGCAGAAGTCAATGACTATAGTAATCTACTGTTTGATAAACCCAAAGACCCCTGTTTTTGGAATAAGAATTCACTATTTGACAAAAATTGCTGGGAAAACTGGAATATAGTATGACAGAAACTGGGCATAGACCATTATCTAACACTGTATACCAAAATCAAGTCTAAATGGGTGCACAATCGAGATATAAAGGTTGATACTGTAAGCAATCTAAAGAAGCAAGGAATAGTTTACCTGTCATATTTATGAAGGGAAGACTTTATGACCACACAAAAGTTAGAGAGCATTATAAAATGCAAAATGGATAATCTTGATTATATTAAATTGAAAAGTTTCTGCACAAACAAAGCCAATGTAACCAAGATTAAGAGGGAAGTGGGAAACTGGGAAAGAATTTTTACAACAAGTGTCTCTGATAAAGGCCTCATTTCTAAAATATCCAGTGAATTGTGTCAAATCTATAAGAATACAAATCATTCCCCAATTGATAAATGGTCAAAGGATATGAACAGGCAATTTTCAGAGGTAGAAATTAAAGATATCTATAAGTATATGAAAAAATGCTCTAAATCACTACTGATTCAAGAAATGCAAATCAAAACAAGTTTGAGGTACCACATCTCACTGGCCAGATTGGCTAGGACGACAAAACAGAGAAATGACAAACGCTGGAGAGGATGTGGAAAAATTGGAACATTAATGCTTTGTTGGTGGAGTTATGAACTGATTCAATCATTCCAGAGAGCAATCTGGAACTATGCCCAAAGGGCTATAAATAATTGCATACTCTTTGACCCAGTAATACCAATTCTAGGGCTGTATCCTAAAGATATCATAGAAGTGGGAGGAAGACCCATATGTACAAAAATATTTATTGCAGCTCTCTTTGTGGTGACAAAGAATCAGAAATTAAGGGGATGCCCATCAACTGGGGAATGGCTGAACAAGTTGTGGTATGTGACTGCAATGGAATACTATTGTGCAATAAGAAATGAGGAGCAGACGGACTTGACATATTCCTGGAGAGACTTATATAAACTAATGCTGAGTTAGAAGAGCAGAACCAGGAGAAATTTACACACAAATATAGACACAATGTATATGTGATGACCAACTTTGATAGACTGGATTCTTCTCAGCAATGAAAGGTTATAAGACAATTCCAAAAGCCTCATGATGGAAGGAGATGTTTACATTCAGAGAAAGAACTAGAAGGAACAGAGTTTGAATGCAGACTGAAGCAAACTTCCTGCTCTCTTTCTTTTTCTTTCCCACTGTTCATTCCATCAGTTACAATCCTTCTTTACAACCTGACTAATGTCTAATGTGAAAATATTTGCAGATCCTATACTTGATTGCATGCATGCCACCTGGGGGTAGGGGGGAAGGAAGGGGGAGAAAATTTGAAACTCAAGGGATTGTGGAACTGAATCTTGTAAAATAAAATAAAATAAAGTAAACTAACAAATTAATAAAGACAAAAAAATATCTACCAAGTGGAGACAATAAACACTAAAAAAAAAAAAAAAGGAAACAGTTCCTTAAAAGTTAGAATTGAACAAGTAAAAGACAATCATTCTTTGAGACATCAAGAAACAATTTTTAAAAATGAAATGAATGAACAATGTAGGGGGCAGAGTCAAGATGGCAGTGTAGAAGCAGAAGAACTCTGTGAGCTCCCCCCACAATGACCTCAAATACCTATAAAATATGATTCTAAACAAATTTTAGAGCTCCAGAACCTACAAAATGACAGAGAAACAAGACATCCACTGAAGGCAGCCCAGCAGGCAGACAGTAAGGGTCCATCACAGCATGCTGATACCCGAGAATAGCCTGGCCTGAAACAGCAGCATTAGCCCCAAGGCAGCCAGGACGAGCCACAGCTGGAGCACGTGGGAGAGTGGATTGCCAGCAGCTGTGGCAATTCTCAGAATTATCAATCCATAAGAGGAAAGGACAAAGTGAAAGGTCAGTGGAACTCAGCTAAATTTGGGGGAAAGGAGAGGTTCTGGCTGTCTGCCCCCGGGTCAAGAAGTAGCGGCAGCGGACCTGCAGCCACCTCCACATGGCTGCTTCAGAGCCCCTGGCCTGTAGACTGCAGGGAGCCAAGCAACCATTCAGGGGCTAAGTACTCTTGCCTTAACCTGCCTGGATTGGGATTGTGGTCTTGGGGGTGGTCCTGAGGGGCATGACCAGTGAGCCAAAGCTGGTGGGGGTTACAGAGATGGCGGAGCCCTCCTAATAGCTCCGTTAGCTGTGAAAACCCCAGTGATTTGGGACAAAGTTCTCTCCTCTGAAAGCCCAAAAGTCAAGTAATTGACTGGCAACATTAGCAGGCAAAGGAATCCAAGCAAGCACAGCAATCCAAATTTAGATTCCTTTTTTGGGGAAAAAAAGGATCAAAGCTTGGAATGGGAGGAAGACAACACAGTCACAACTCCCACACCAAAAGCTTCAAAGGAAAATGTAAACTGATTACAAGCCATAGAGGAGCTTAAGAAGGATTTTGAAAACCAAATAAGAGAAGTGGAGGAAAAATTGGGAAGAGAAATGAGAATGATGCAAGAAAATCATGAAAAGAGAGTCAACAACTTGACTGA
>CM053592.1:94047169-94094516 GCA_028646515.1 Pseudochirops corinnae | reverse complement strand
TATTTGCAGATCCTATACATGATTGCACATCACCATGAGGGTGGGGGGGGGGGAAGAGAGGGGAGAAAATTTGAAACTCAAGAGATTGTGGAACTGACTCTTGTAAACTAAAAGTAAATAAGCAAGTCAATGGAAAAAAAAAAGAACCTAGAAATCACTCTTCAAGAAATTCTTAAGAAAAATTGCCCTGCTATTTTAGAACCAGAGGGCAAAATAGAATTTGAAAGAATTCACCAATCACCTCTTCAAAAAGATCCCCAAAGAAAACTCCTAGGAATGTTATAGCCAGATTTTGGAGTTCCTAGATCAAGGAGAAAATATTACAAGCTGCCAAGAAGAAACAATTTGAATACTGTGGAAACACAATCAGGATAACTCAGTGTCTAGCAGCTTCTACATTAAAGGATCAAAGGGCTTGGAATATGATATTCCCAGAGATAAAGGGAGCTAGGATTAAAACCAAGAATCACCTACCCAGCAAAACTGAGTATAATGTTTCAGGGGAAATATGGTCATTCAATGAGGTGGAGGACTTCCAAGCATTCTTGAGGGAAAAACCAGAATTGAATAGAAAATTTGACATTCACATACAAGAAGCATGAGAAGGTAAACACGGAAAAGAATTCATAAGGAACTTATCAAAGTTGAACTATTTACATGCTGACATGGAAAAACGATAATTGTAACTTACAAATTTTTTCTCAGTATGAGGATAGGTGAAGGGAATATGTGAGTTTGTGTATATATGTGTACATAGACAGAGGGCACAGGATCAAATGAATAGGAAAGGATGGTATTTTACAAGGTGAAATTAAGAGGTAGGAGAGGAATAGAATGAGAGTAGACAGGGAAAGACAGAATAGGGTTAATCATCTCATATAGAAGAGGCAAAAGATAACTGTTATGATGGAGGGGAAGAACAGGAAGGCAAAAGGGAATGGGTCAACCTTACTCTCATTGAATTTGGCTTAGGGAAGGAATGATATACACTCTAAATTGGGTATCTTGACCTACAGGAGAGTAGAGGGGAAGGGGATGAAAGGGGGGGGATGATGGAGGGGAGGGCAGGTTGTTGGGGAGGGTTGTTAGAAGCGCACACTTCTGTAAAGGGACAGGGACAAAGTAGAGAATAGAACAAGTGAAGGGCAGGATAGGAAGGAGGGAAATATTGTCAGTCTTTCACAACATGTCCATTGTGGCAATGTTCTGCATAATTACACATGTATGGCCTATATTGAATTACTTATCTTTCCAGTGGGGATGGGTGACAAGGCAGAAAGGGAAAGAATCTAGAATTTAAAGTTCTAAAATCAAATGTTAAAAATATATGTGTGTGTGTGTGTGTGTATGTATGTATGTATATATTATTATTGTTGTTGTTGTTATTGTTATTGTTTTATTTTTATTGCTATTATTATTTACGTGCAACTGAGTAATAACATATACAGGCACTGGGGTAGGGAGATCCATCTTGTCCTACTGGAAAGTCAGAGAGGTGATGGGGGAGGATATAGGAGAGAGCAGATTGGGGTAGGGAATATACAGTGGGATTACTGTTTTGGGTTGGTGGGTAGGGGTAAGATGGGGAGAAAATTTGTAACTCAAAGTCTCATGGAAATGAATGATGTAAACTAAAAATAAACAAAAGTTAAGAAACTTAAAAATAATATGAAATGAAAAAAAGAAAAAATGTAGAAAATGTGAAATCTCTCATCAAGGAGAGATCATTTAAGAATTATTGTACTACCTAAAAGCCATGATCAAGAAAAGAGCATAGAAATCATAGTTTAATAAATTATAAAGGAAAACTGGCCAGATCCTACAACCCGAGGAGAAAAGAGAAATTGAATGAATCCATCACTAACCTCCTGAAAAACCTCCCTAAATAATAATTCCCAGGAATAATATAGCCAAATCTCAGAGTTCCCATGTCAAAGAGAAAATATGTCAAGCAGCCAGAAGTAAATTATTCAAACACCATGAAACCCTAGTCAGGATCACACAAGATCCATCAGCTGTCACAATGGAGGAGCAGTTTCATTATGATATTCCAGAAGGCAAAGGAGCTAGGATTCTAACCAAGAAGTATGGGAAGAAGGGATGTGGAGAGGCAGCTTTTCTGTAGTTAAAAGAGGGCCAACATTAGAAACAGAAGGAATGAAGAAAAATGAGGAAAAGAAGAAAAGGAAGGAATGATGAAAATAAATACTTTTAAGTATATTCTATGTGCTAGGCACTCTACTAAGCAATGGGGATACAGATAGAAGGAAAAAGAAAAATAGTTCTCAAGTAACTTACTACTTGTTGGGAGAAAATAACAGACAGAAGAAAACTGAAAAGTAGGGTAGGGATAAAAGTATAGGGCACAATTTTGAAGTCTAGAAGCCAAAATCAAAGACATGGCAGGAATGAAGATCAACCTGAGTCTGTCAACAAAATGTAGTCCCCAAAAGGAATTCAGCAATGGAAAATATGAAAGAGACCTTTCAGAGCAATATTTCAGGTAGATAAGGACATTCAAGTAGTCGAATGTTCAAAAGGAAGTTGGTACCAGGTGCTGAGGGAAGTTCCAACTGGCAGTGGCAAGATTTTCATGTCAGAAAATCCAGAAAAGGTGGAAATAAAGACTAGTTTGGGGCCTCCTACAAAATGAAGACCTCAGGAAAATTTGTGAATTGGTTCTGGCCATAACATGATATTTTGTGACCATAAACAAGTTATTTCACCTTTCAGCACCTCAAGCAGCTCTTTAATATTATAAATCATAGACAAGTTGTAGATCTGCTTCAGTGAAAAGAATTTCTACACAGATATTTCCATACCCCTAATATAATCACAGGTCTTCATCAAAGTCAGAATAAAAACAGCTAAAGAAAATGAGTAGAACATTGACACCTTAAAAATAGCCAAAATATCCATCAGAGATTAATAAGGAAACACACTTGGAACTGCCTGACCTTAAGATAAGCATATAAGCTTTCACACATTTCTGTTTGACACAAACCTAGTCATTCTGTTTTAATTGTGTTTTGATGCACCATTAGAAGCAATCATTACAAGGAATGATCACAGAATTTGAAAGTTGGAAAGGAGCTCAGTGGATGTGGTTGTCTAGCTTTAATTTGAAAACCAGTGGAGTTGAAGGGGATCCACTATTTCTCAAGTTAACTTGGTTTCACTTTTGGAAAGCTCTAGACTGTAAGGAAGAGGTTTTTTTTTTTTCTTTGCCTGACATCAAACCTAAACTGTCCTCTTTGCAATTTCCACCCATTACTCTTGGCTCTGATATATAAAAACATTATATAAAAGATAGGAAAGTGAAAATATATGTATATATAAAGACTTTGATTACTTAAATATACAAAAAAAAAACCCTTTCATTTATTTAAAATCAGAAAAAATGTTAGTATGAAGAAACATTCTAAAGAACTGGAATGTGGTGAAGGTCTGTGTTAAAAATTGATTAAGGTTTGAAAACTACAGGGTATTTTGGTCTGTCAGCTCATTTTCATGTAAATATTTCAAAACTTAAGAGGGTATGATTTAATTTTTTTTAAAAATACAACTGTTTTGGGACTAGCAGATAATTAAACAACTACAGATTCTGTAGAGAAATTTTGGAGAATTGTTACTTCATAAGTACAAGGTAAATACTAGAACACTTATATTTAATATTCTGAAAATATGCTAAAGGGGAGATTAAGGTGAGAGGTGAAGTGAATGAAAAGGAAGTCTCAGTGAGATGGTAAAGATAAACTTTAGATTGTTTTGGGAAACCAACGGTAACAGCCGTAAGCAGACAAGCTAGTTCTTGAGTGGCTTTATAAAGATCTTTTTCTTTTTTCTTTTTCCTTCAAAATTTTATTTTAGATTCCAATGCCAGAACACAAATACAGAACAGAGAAAAGACAGACAAAAACATATAATGAACTTAAATATTGGAACTTAAATACAAAATTAGAAAGAAAAAAGTATGTCCTGTGCATAGCTGAACATGAGAAGATTCAAAATATATAACAATAAATTTTCATTTCAAGAAGGTGTATATGATGAATAATTCTTATTTTGTTGAGAATTGTCCATCTTTTCTAAAGATCTTTTTCATAAGTATTATTTAGAAATCCATGCTTTCCCCATTTTACTTTTGTGAAGTTGAATTTTTTGTGCTCTAGTGTAAGACTTTTTATTTAACCTTATTGAATTTTCATCTTATTACCTACTGTCAATCCAATGCTCTAGTCCAGTAATTGTTTTTTTTTTAATTGATTTGTTTATTTACTTTTGGTTTACATTCAGTTCCACAATTCCTTGAGTTTCAAATTTTCTCCCTTCCTTCGCCCTACCCACCCATGGTGGCATGCAATCAAGTATAGGATCTGCAAATACTTTCACAGTGGACATTAGTCTGGTTGTATAGAAGGGTTATAACCATTGGAATGAACACTGGGAAACAGGAAACAAAACCAAACATGGAAAAGAAGGAGAGCATGTAGTTTGCTTCAGTGTCCATTTAAACTCTGTTATTTCAAGTTCTTTCTCTGAATGTAGACATCTCCTTCCATCCTGAGTCGTTTAGAGTTGTCTTTTTACCTTGCATTGCTGACAAGAGTCCAGTCTATCAAAGTTGGTTGTCACAAATACGTTGTGTTTGTCATTGTGTATAAATTTCTCCTGGTTCTGCTCTTCTCTCTTAGCATCAGTTTGTATATGACTCTCCAGGTAAATATGAAGTTCATCTGCTCCTAATTTATTACATCACAATAGTATTCCATTACATTCATATACCACAACTTGTTTAGCCATTCACCAATTGATGGGCATCCCCTTAATTTCCTACTCTTTGCCACCACAAAGAGAGCCACAATAAATATTTTTGTACATATGGGTCTTCCTCCCAATTCTATGGTCTCTTTCAGGTACAACCCTAGAAGTGGTATTACTGAGTATGTAATTATTTATAGCCGTTTAGGCATAGTTCCAGATTGCTCTCTAGAATGGTTGACTCAGTTCACAACTCCACCAACAATGCATTAGTGTTCCAATTTTTCCACATCCTCTCCAGCATTTGTCATTTTCCTGTTTCTCATCTTAGCCGATCTGACTGGTGAGATGTGCTACCTCAAAGTGATTTCGATTTGCATTTCTTGAATCAATAGTGATTTAGAGCATTTTTCCATATGCTTATGGATATCTTTAATTTCTACCTCTGACAACTGCCTGTTCATATCCTTTGACCATTTATCAGTTGGGGAATGACTTGTATTCTTATAGATTTGACTCAATTCCCTGGATATTTTAGAAATGAGGCCTTTATCAGAGACATTGGTTGTAAAAATTCTTTCCCAATTTTCCACTTCCCTCTTAATCTTGGTTACATTGGCTTTGTTTGTACAGAAACTTTTCAATTTAACATAATCAATATTATCCATTTTGCATTTTATAATGCTCTCCAACTCTTGTTTGGTCATAAAGTCTTCCATCAATAAACTCCCTAGGAAAAAAATCTCCAGGGCCAGATGATTTATTAGTGAATTCTATCAAACATTTAAAGATCAATTGTTCCCAATACTCTATAAACGATTTGGGAAAATTGGTGAAGAAGGAGTCCTACCAATTTCTTTTTGTGATACAATTATGGTACTGATACCTAAATCAGGAAGACACAAAATGTAGAAAGAAAATTATAAACCAATCTCCCTCATGAATATAGATGCAAAAATTTTAAATAAAACATTAGCAAAAAGACTACAGCAACTTATCAAAAGAATAATACATTTTGATCATGTTGGACTTATTCCAGGAATGCAAGGATGGTTCAATATTAGGGAAACCATCAGTATCATTGATCATATCAATAATAAAATTAGTGGACAATATATGATTATCTCCATAGATGCAGAAAAAGCTTTTGAAAAAATACAACATCCATTCCTATTACAAACAGTAGAAAGTACAGGAATAAATGGAGTTTTCCTTAGAATAATAGGTAGCAGCTACTTAAAGCCATCAACAAGTATTATATGTAATGGGGATAATCTAGAAGCATTTCCAATAAGATCAGGGGTGAAACAAGGATGTCCACTATCACTCCTCTTATTCAACCTGGTACTAGAAATGTTAGCAGTAGCAATTAGAGAAGAAAAAGAAATCAAAAGAATCAAATTAGGCAAAGAAGAGACTAAGCTATCACTCTTTGCAGATGGAGAATCCTAGAGAATCAGGTAAAAAAAAAAAACTTCTTGAGACAATAAATACATTTAGCAAAGTTGCAGGATATAAAATAAACCCACATAAATCCTCAGCATTCCTATATATTTCCAACGAAGTCCAATAGCAAGAGATAGTAAGAGAAACCTACTTTAAAGTTACTGTAGACATCATAAAATATTTGAGAATCTACCTGCCAAAACAAGCCCAGTACCTTTATGAACACAATTACAAGAAACTTTTCACACAAATAAAATCAGATCTAACTAATGGAAAAATGTCAATTGCTCACGGCTGGGTTGAGCTAATATAATAAAAATGACAATTTTATCTAAATGAAATTACATTTTGTGCCATACCAATCAATCTACCAAAAAATTACTTTATAGAGCTAGAAAAAATAGTAACAAAATTCTTTTGGAAGAACAAAAGGTACAGAATATCAAGGGAATTAATGAAAAGAAATGCTAGGGAAGGTGGCCTAGCTATAACAGATTTTAATCTCTATTATAAAGCAGCAGTCATCAAAACTACTTGGTACTGGCTGAGAAGTAGCATAGTGGATCAATCGAATAAATTGGGTACAAAAGACTCAGTAGTCAATGACTATAGTAATATGCTGTTTGATAAACCCAAAGACCCCAGTTTTGGGGATAAGAACTCACCATTTGACAAAATCTGCTGGGAAAACTGGAATATAGCATGGCAGAAACTGGGCATAGACCATTATGTAACACTGCATACCAAAATCAAGTCTAAATGGGTGCATGATCTAGGTATAAAGTCTGATACTGTAAGCAATCTGGAGAAGCAAGAAATAGTTTACCTGTCAGATTTATGGAGTAGGGAAGACTTTATAGTTCAGTAATTCTAAAAGTGTGCTCTCTGGGCTCTCAGGGATCTCTCTGAGACTTTCAGGGGATCCTATTGATCAAACCTATTTTTATAATAATATTGAGACATTATTTCACTCTCAAGCTACTCTTTCTTTTTCCAACCATATATTTTGGTGAGGCCATATTATCTGCATATACTGAAACTAAAACAACATATCAGAATATATTAAACACAAAAGTAGGTATGAAAAGAATTGTGCAAAGATACGTAAAACAATGGACTTGTTCTATTAAATCTTGTTTCTTTTGAAAATATAGTTATTTTCCATTAAAATTCTAATAAGATATAATGTGTTTTTAATATAAACTAATAAATGAATTTGTAATTAATTTCTAATATAGTAAATATGAATAGGTATAACCCAAATACACAAAGCTCTTTGGGGTCATCAATAGTTTTTAAAAGTGGAAAGAGATCCTAACATCAAAAATATTTTAGAACTACTGCTTTAGTTTGTCAGGATCTTTTTGGATCTTACCTCTTTCATTCAGTATACTAGCTATCCCTGTGGCTACAGGAAACCATAGCGTGTGTAGTGACCATACCCTTGTAAAATGGTCATGGCAAATGGACTAAACAAGTTTGAAGATAACCAATAGGCTTCAAACCTGTCAATGAATTGAGGGAATGTCTCCTCCAAGAACGTGAAGACTTACCCCAGTCAAATAGGTGGATGAGAACAATTTATTCCAATGGCCATAAACATGGCTGAAGATGGCACTATGGAGAATTTAGAGCCTGGTCAGACATCAAAGACTCCGAGGTCATCCACTACATCTTGGGCCATCACCAGTGGTCTTGACTTTTCGTCTCATACTTTCTGGAAGGCAGAGTGAGATGGATGACTTAAATTCAATTCATGTATAAGTGAAGATTTCACCAGTGATGTCATTGGTCTCCTTTGAAAAATGAAGGATGAAAAACAAGCCATCCCTCCCAGCTTTGTTTCATTTCCAAAACTGACGAGCGTGACATTTGTACCATGGTCCAATTAATTAATAAAAGTGTACAAAAGTGGGGGTGGGGGTGTTTTAAAACAGGTCCCTGGGGAATCCTACCAGAGACTTCCTGACATCTAAAATAAAAACATTATGAAATATGGTCATCTAACCAGTTCTGAATTATTTTATTTCATTATTATCTTAATACATCTCTCTCCATCTTCTCACTAAGTAGTATTAGAGACATTATTAAATGTTTGCTAAGAACTAGGTAAGCTATATACAAGGAATTCCCTTTATTTACTCATTTAGTAATGCTGTCAAAAGAGTAAATGAAGTTAGTCTGGAATGACGTTTTATTAGTATAGCTGTCTTGATTTTTTTATAATCATCCATTGCCTTTCTAGATGTTCATGTTATCTCTTTAACGATCCATTCTAGACTCTTCATGGAGATTAAAATCCTGGGAAATATAGTTGTAGACTATGTTCTCTTCCTTTTTTTGAAAATAAAGACATTTGCCCCTCTCTAATTCTGCGATATCTCCTAGCTTCCATGATTGTACAAGCATCATTAACAATGGTTAATACCTACCAATACTTTCGAATCTTGAAGATGCAGTATTGAATCTGGGCAAAGTAACCAGATTGATTAAGGGCAGACAGGTGATATCAGGAAATAAGCAAAACTACAATTGAGCAGGTCTGCCTCCTCTCATATTACCAGTTATTTTTTCATACAGTCCAAGTAAATATCTTATCCCTTCTTTGTTCCTCCTTTTTTGCCAAATATATTTAAAACACCCATTTTTTGTGCTATTGCTTAAACTGCCACAACAAATTCGGAACATTAGCACTCCAACTTGTCTATATAGGACCTGTTCATAGCACAATATTTATCCACTGTTGCCTGGATTTTCTTCTATATTCTGCATTTCTTTAAATCCATATTGGTTGGTGAGTTCCCTGTGTATTCAAATAATTCTCTTCATTTTATATCCCTTTTTTTCTCATTATTTCAATTTATGCCTACAAAATTTCATTCTTCAGAATCCTGCATCCATATTCTATACATATTGATCTTTCCTTAAATAACCTAACTCTTCAATTTCTCAACTTATTCACTTCACCCCTCTCAGTTACACAGAAAGATGGTTGGTCATAACATAGATCATGCTGTTATTAACAAGTGTCAACTTCCCTGTTCATGAACTTTGGAATTCTTTCATCTGATTATATTTTTTAATTCCAGCTTTCTCTCTGCCTTATAATCCCATGGTTCCATTCTTTGTCCTCACTATGAACTCAAAAGCCTCTACCTCTCAGCTCTTTTTCAAGTCACCTGCACTGGTTACAATCCTCCCCTCCCCATTTTGACCCCTCTTCTCTCCTTCTTGAGCCTTTGGTAAACCATTTCAAATCTACACTGTCCTCTTCTTTCAAGTCCCTTAACTCTTTCCCCTATTTGTTATTCTGGAACTGGCTTTGATGATATTCCCCAATACCGTCCTTTACTTTCTGGTTTTTTGAGCAATATTGTATGTAGAAAAAGTCATTTATGTAGATTCTCTTGGATTTCTTGGTTATTATTTAGTCCAGTGTAATTTTTATGTTTTAGGTTCATTGGACGAGGGGTGAAGTAGTTGATTTGTCTGCCTTCATTTAAGCAGCCACTGTGATTCTAAGTCCTAAGTGCTTTGTTTTATTTTGTTTTTAAATAAATAAACCCCAAAGTAGAATTTTATATTCTCTACATTTTTTCAAGTAATTGTGTGATGATGAGAGATATGGCATTCTGTGGAATGTCACTTGTTAAAATTTATTTTTTACTCACTAATATCCTCAAGCATATGTAGATTACATTCTATTTTATATAGAAGGGAAAGTAGCAGAGAGTCATTAGTTGTTAATATTCTCTTAGCAGTCTTTTTTCATGATTTACAAGGACTATTTTTTTCATACCTTTTGTATCTTGCCCTCTTGAAAATCAATGATTCAATGCCCTCACAACTGTGTCACATCCATTATCTACTTAATTTAATCTAATTACTTTTTTCAACTTTATTTTCTTTAGCTCTCTACAAAACCCTAATGGGGCAGCTAGGTAGCACAGTGTATAGTGTTGGGCCTGGAGTCAGGGAGACTCCTCTTCATGAGTTCAAATCTAGCCTCAGACACTTGCTAGTTGTATGACCCTGGGCAAGTCACCTAACCCTGTTTTCCTCAGTTTCCGCATCTACAAAATGAGCTAGAAAAGAATGACAAACCACTCCAATATCTTTGCCAAGGAAACATCAAATGGGGTCACAAAGAGTTGGACACAACTGAAAAATAACTGAACAAAAACAACAAAGCCCTGACGATGCCTCATTGGGTATAGACATGCCCATGGGTTCTAAAACACACTACCAGCCAAGCATAAGTCATGGCATGCTGGAAATGTTTATGTTTGACCCTGGAATGAGCCCAACTAAGTACAGAAAGGCTCATTGCCACTAGGCTGGCCCTGTGGTTATAAATTATTTGGCCATGGAAAACCATGAAGTCATTATAAAACTGACCAAAATATGTCGAGAATACATGATCCCAGCTATACTTACTGTTTTTGATTGTGAAAGATCAGTTTCTTCAGCAGAGCAAAGTGTATTCTTAAAAGCTTTTCCAGCAAAATGTCCCCCATTCCTATACCAAAATCATTAAAGACTCCTTCAAAAGTATAACAATAGAAATAAACCTGTTCAATGACTCTCGAAATATAAACATCAGAAGTGGCATAAAAAAAGGGAGATGTATGCTAGCCAAAAGTTTGATGGAAGAGATCCAAGTTGAAGAAAGATTCTCTTTGAATGGTGAATTTCTACAGATGCTCCTGTTTGCAGAGAACAGTGTGCTGGTTGCCTCAAACTCTAGACCATTGGATAAGCTTCTGGACAAGATTTATAATCTCTTAAAAGAGTTTGGCCTAAATCTTTGAAAGTAGATAATGCAAAGATTTGAATAGACAACCTATAGAACTTGTACATTTGGGACAGAAATTGCAAATAGACAATGAGTTGGGTCCAAGTTGAACAGGAAGAGGAGAGAGGACTGGAGTGTGTTTAGGAAAATTAAAATGTTAGGATAAGAGTCAGAGATTGATTTAAATCTCTACTCATAGATCAACAACGAAATTGGCCTGGGTGTAATAGGATGCACTGGGGGAACAATCACTTTGAATCTTTCCCTGAGATAAAGGAAAGGACCAATAAAAATATCCTACCACATATAAATTCCTCCCAACCCAAGCTCTATGTGTTGCTATGACTGTAGAGATAAAGTAATAGATCCAGAATTGAGGTACTGAAGTTTGCAGATTTAGTAACAGTGGAAAGGTAAATCACAGCAATGGGAAAGTATAATAACAATATTTTATATATTTTATACTCATTATATCTCATTACTATGAAATTGCCCATATATCTGCCATGTGAAGCAGTTTTACCATTTATCTTTTGTATATATATTTTAATGTTATAAAAGTCAAATTCATCTTTAACAGATGCAATTCTGTGTTCCACAGTATTTACTATAGTACTAGTACCATCAAATATTTTTTTTTGTAGGACAGGGATGTGGTCAAATTTAACTTTGAGGAAGATCACTTTGACAGCTGAATGGAATATGAACAGGAGTGGGGAGAGATCTTTAGTAGGTAGAACAACCAGAATGCTATAGCAATAATACAGATATGAGGTGACAAGGGCCTGCACCAGAAAGATGATTGTGGGAATGGAGAGAAGGGATTATATATTAGAGAAGTATAAGAAATAAGGAGAGAGAAATAAAAGACATAGACCTAAAAAAGAAGTTGAATAACAATATTTTAAACAATGATTGAGACAAAGAATGAATCACAAAAATAATCTATTAAAAAGAATACAAGAGTGAGATAAAGCGTCATAAAATTATGGGATTAACAACACATAGGATAATGAAGAAAAGAGATGTTTTAAGAACTGATCAAGTATTTTTAAACAGAAAATCCACAAAGTAATGATCCCAAAATAAACAAATAATAATTAAAATCAAAGGAGATGCAAATAAATTTGAAAAGATTATTGAATGGATAAAAGAAAGAGCATTTTACAAGATTATCAATATACAAAAAGTTAATTTGATTTCAAAGAACAAAAAACAAAATCTCAAAATATTCTTATTAGCATATTTTTTGTATATAATCTAGATTTTCTCATGCATTAGATCTCATGATTAAATCTTATGATTTTCTCCTCCCTAATACAATCTCTTATAATGGAGTTTTTAAGAAGTAAAAAGATAAGTAAATCCAAAAAAATCAACTGATGTATCGAAAAATTCTTTCTTATACTACCATCCCTACCTCTACAAAAAATACAAGAGAACTATCTTCTCATATTTTTTCTTTGTGGCAAAGTTTTTTTTTTTTTTGAGGGGAGGGTAGATTTTGCAACATATTTTTAATTGTTTATGGTGTTTGTTCATTATATTTACATTGTCACAGCCATTATGTATCTTGTTTTCTTGGTTCTGTTTTCTTCAATGTGTATGATTTCATGTTAAGTTTTTCCATGCTTCTCTGTCAGTATGTTTCTTGCAGCACAGTAGTATGGCATTATATTCATACAATACAATTTGTCTAGTCACCTACCAATTCAAGGGCACCTGCTTTGTTTCTCTAGTTCTTTATAACCCACACGCACACACACACACATACACACACAAAATTCTATAAATATTTTGGTATATATGTAGCTTTTATTTTTGTCAATGATCTTTTTAGAATATAAATCTAACAGTCTAGCAGAGGAAGTGGACATTTTAGTCACTTTATTTTCACATTTTATGCTTTCCAGAATGGTTGTACTCAGACCTTCCTCAAAAATGCAATAGTGCAACTAACATTCCGCAATTCCTCAAATATAATTATTTTTAATTTGCAAATCTTCTTTTGAAAACTTTTCATTTGTATTGCTAGAGCATTTATCTTTTGGAGAATGGCTTTTAATCTTAAGTATTTCTATATATTCAGATACCAAACTTATCTGATAACTCTGATACAGTGATTTTTGACCAATTTACCACATCCTTGCTTATTTTAGATTCATTATATTTTGTACAAAAATTTTCTCATTTTGCATAATCAAAAATATCTATTTTAGCCATTTTAACTACTTCTAAATTTTCTTTGGTTAAAAATTCATCATTTATTCATAGCAGACAATGGCATATGGTCTGCTTCTCTTCAAATTTTTTTTGTGTCTTTAATATTCATGTCATACATCTATTTTAAATTTATCATGAAATAATGTGGAAGATGTTGGTCTAAAACTAATTTCTGCCAGACTGATTTCTGGTGTTCCCAGTTCTTATCAAATATGGAATTCTTCCCTTAGTAAATTATATTTCAGGTTAATTTAACTCTGAATTAATGAATTCTATAATTTCTGATTCTCTTTTGCCTAGTCTGTCTTGAAGGACTTTTCTATTTTTTAAATCATCATAAAATAATTTTGATAACTGATACTTTATAAAATAGTTTCAGGTTTAGAAATAATGTGCATTCTTCATTGCTCCTTTTTAAATTCTACTTATATTCTAGATGTTAGGTTCCTCCAAGTGAATTATTATTTTTCCTGTTTATAAAGTTTGGTAGTTTGTTTAGGAAGATGTTAAAACTACAAGTTAGCTTTGTTGATATTGTCATTTTATTGTATTGACACAATTTCCTAAAATAAAAAAAAATATTTACCAAAGCATGAAAAACCCAAAATTTGAAAAAAAAAATCATTAAGATTCTTATAAATGTACTTTCAAAAGGAAAAACTGAGAAGACTATGAATCAATTCCCAAAGAAAAAACTCCTGAGTTAGATGGATTTTAAGACAATTCTAATAAAATGTTTAAATTAAGTGATTAATTTAAATTAAACAATTTAATTTAAGCAATCCCTATGCTATATGAACTTTCACAAAAAAGAGATAAATATGGTCCCCTACCAAATGAGTTTTATGAAAGAAATATGGTATCAACACCCAAATTAGGGAGGAACAAAACAGTGAAAGAAAATGATACAATAGTATCACTAATGAATAATGAAACAAACAACTTTTGTTAATGTTAGAAAGAAGACTATGGCAATCAATATAAAAATGATTTATTATGGCCAGCTTTCATTTATGATGAGAGATCCAGGATGGTTCAACATAAATTAATGAATTAATCAACAAGAATTTATTAATCAACCGTTGTGACAAAGGTATTACATAAGATACAGGGGTTCAGAGGCAAAAGTGAAATTTCCTGCCCTTAAATGCTTATATTCTGTAGAAGGACATAACATATACATGTATTGGTATACACAAACTAATTATGGGTTATATTTATTTTGAGAGGCATTATAGCTGAATGGATTAGGAAATACAACATTTAGAAGGTAGGACTTGAGTTGAAATTTGAAGGAAACTGGGGATTCTAAAAAGCAGAGGGAAGGAAAGAGTTTGTTTTAGTTATGGGGAATAGCCAGTACAAAGGTATAGAGAATCAATTGCATGAATGAGGAAGTATGTATTCAAGTTGAATAGGCCAGCTAGGGTCCAAGTTATGCAGGGCTTTAAATATGAAATATAGGAGTTTTTACCCAATCCTAGAAATAATTTGATAATACCAGAATTTGTTGAGAAAGGCAGTGATGTGTTCCAGTCTTTACTTCAAAATGAAACACTTTGGCATAAGATGGACTGAAGTAGGGTGAGATGAGATAGAAAGAACAATAGAGAAACTGTTGAAATAGTCCAGGTTAAGAGTTTATCAAAGCATCAGCTAAGATTATAGTCGAGTGAGTGAAGGGAAGGGAATAAAATTAAGAGATGTTACAGAGGTAGAAACAAACAAATGACAAAAGTCTAATGGGAAGCTGGTGACATGGAAATAGAACTAAGGAGAGAGTATGGGGCTGAATGAATGCATAGAGTCATATGCATAAAGGTAATAATTGAACCTGTGAGAATTGATGAGTTCACCAAGTGAGACAGTTTAACAAAGGAGGCTAAGGAGTGGCTAGAGAACCAAACACTGTCCTAAAAACCCAGAGATGTGTTCAAGTGCCAAATTCTGCAGAGGGGTCAAAAAGAATGAGGATTGGAGAAAGCTTTTTCCACTGAGTGATAAGATCAGAAGCTAGCTTACAAAGGATTGAGAAATGAATGAAAGGAAAGCATTTTCAGGCAATGAGCGTGGACAGATTTTATCTATGAATCTGCAGGGGGGGTAGGAGAAAAATATAGGATAATAGTTTAAAGGAAGAATATTTCTAGTTTGAGGATTTCATGCAGATTACAAGACTTGGGAATGCTTTTAGGAAGCAAGAAACCACATAGTAGATGGAGAGAGATTTAAGATTAGAGAGATAGGAGGGATGAGTAGGAGACAATTATGAAAATAATTAGTATAATGTATCATATTAATAGTAAAACCAAACACTCATATCAATAGATGCAAAGAGTACTCATTTATGTTAAAATGTTATTAAAAACATAGGAATTGAATAACTTTTCTTTAACATGATTAAAAGCATTTATCCAAAACCAAGAACTAGCTTTATTTGTAACAGAGAAACTCATGAAGTTTTAGCAATAAGATTAGGGTGCAACAAAAATGTGCTTTATTCTCTTTTTCTTTCTATTGCATCCTAAAGATTTCTGGAGCCTTCCACCTGACTTGAAACTGAAACTTCTTATCCATTGTTTCCTCTTATTATAATCTGAGCACCCTAAAAAAATAAAATGATTTGTATTAGCTATATCCTTTGTGATTTGCACATAATAAGTGCTTAATTATTTTTCATTAATTCATTCATTCAGTTAAGGTTTGACCTATAGTAATGCTGGCTATAGCAATAAGACCAGAAAACTTAGGGATTAAGCACCAGCAAAGAGGGAAAAAAACTATCTCTATTTGCAAATGATATGGTGGTTTACTCAGCAAATCCTAGAGAATCAACAATAAAAAAAATCTAATCAAGAAAATTAATAACTTCTGTAAAGTAGCAGGATAAAAAATAAATCTCCCCAAATCATGACCATTTCTCTATATTATTAACAAAACACATGAACAAATGAGAGAATGAAAAAGTTCTATTTAAAGATAACTACAAAATTCATAACATATCAGGGAGTTAAGCTATCAAAACACAAAGGACTTATACAAATACAACTATAAAACAATTTTCATAGAAAATAGAATTACATAAATAGTAGAAGGGAAATTCACTGTTTATGCCTCTGTCGAGGTTAAAGAAAAAAAGATGACACCAGTTAAAGTAATCTACAAATTAACACTATACCATAACAATATACCAATTTATGTGAGGCTTCAAAAGAAAAGAGAATAAGATTTATGTAATGTCTACTATGTGCCAGGCACTGTGCAAAGTGTTTTTTTAGTATTATCATATTTGATTCTCACAACTGTGTGAGGCAGATGCTGGAATAATCTCCATTTTATTTTTGAGGAAACTTAGATTAACAGATGTTGAATAACTTGCCCTGGATCACACATTTGGTTAAGGGTCTAAGGCTGGGTTTGAACTCAGGTCTTCTTGTCTGTATGTCAAGCACTGCATCCATGTGCCACCTACCTGCCTCTAAGAAAAAGGTGAAGAATATGTAGAAAAAGAAAAAGGTGGAAATATAATTCAGCAATGTATTTTGTTGAAGGTTTATTTTTTTCATCTAATCATAAAAGTATGTGATTATGCTGGGGTATCATTTTGAATGCAATTGACAAATACAGGAAAAAGAAAAAGTCAGTGATGAAGGTAGTGTATAATACAGGCACAAGTTTCACTACCAGTAGAGTTCTCAATTGATCCATTTTTTTGTGAAAAATAATTTTCAATTATTCATGAAAAGTAACTAATTTTAATACCATTTGATTCAAGAATCCCCTACTAACTTTATTCCACACACCCAGGAAGACAGAAAGATTAGGCCAGGCAATGAACAACAACATTATTTATAATAGCATAAGGCTGGAAATATATTTCTGCTCTAAAGATTGGGAAATGACTGAATAAATTATGGTACAAGATGGTATATAATAAGTGCTTAATAGATGCTTGTTGATTGGTTCATAACAGAGCACCATGAGGAGATTTAGATTAATTGTGACAATGTGAAGAAAGCATAAGTGAAATAACATTATTAATGATGACTACAGCAATGTAAATAAGGATAATGCTCAAAGGTAGGAAAAAGGTAACAAAACTCAGGTCAACTACAATGGACAATATTAATTCTAAATCATTACATTTAAACACATATCATTCTTTCGACAAATGATAAACTACAAAATGGGAGAGTTACAAGTACTGTCAGTTCCCATAACTATTTTTCTTAACTCTTGCTTTAATTATAGGAAGGTACTATGGAAGTTTTTTTTTATTAGTAAGTCACTCATGTCTCCTAATGAAATACTTCAATAAAAATTTGATGGTGGTTAGTACAAGACATGTTTGTGAAAATTAGGAAACAAGTAGAATTCTTGAAACTCGAAATAACATCAACAAAAAATGCAAGTTAGTAATTTTGCAGGCAACAGAGGAAACCCTAATCCTTACAAGTATATAATAAAGGCATAAGAAACAACTCTGCCAGGAAGCAGAGCTGTTTCAATGTAGAATCATAATATTATAAAGCATATTCAGGGAAAACATCTCGGTTATTCCTTACTGAAGAATGTAGCTACTGTGAAGTAAACTTGTATCTGGAAGAATTTTTATAGAAAAGGGATGAACATTTGTGTTATTAAGTAGTTCCACCTTCCTGTTAAACTGTCGACTTGGACAGAAGACAGACTGCCTATCTCATGCATACCTAAAGTGTACTAGAGTGTTCATTCGACAGAATACTGATCAAAAAATCCAATGAAAAATAACAGAGACACTTTGTACCCCAGAATAGTGCAAAAAGTCAGTCAGAATTATTCCCACGTGAAAAAAGATGACCTTCAAGAAAAGCAAGATCCTGTATGACCAGACATGATATATGTAGTTTTCAAAATTCTCTCTATAAGTAGAAAGAATGGGAAACTGGGAAAAACTCCGTGTTGTTCATAAAACTCCAGGGTAGAGCCTCGGGAAGTCCATGGCACAAAAATACATGGACCAGATCAAATAGCCATTTGAACAAGGCATTTGCCTCTTTTACAAAGCCATAGCTGAAGTTGGTATTTGCTATGCCACCCAACATCCCTTCTACAAAGATCCACACAAGAAATTCTCCTTGATGTCAGTGTCAAAAATAAGTATATCTCTTCAGAGTAATTTATATGCTTTTAATTGTGAGACAAAAATCATAAAAGGAAGTATTAGATTTCAAGTGAAAATAGTAAAAGGCTCAAAGCCTATAAAGTTCCTTAGAAAAAGACCTGGTGCAAGCCTGAGGAATTATGATTATACCATTTTCAACAGTACCCTTTTGAAAGATAATCTGTAACATGCTGGGTAGCTCTGCCTCAGAAAATTTACAGAAGGATATGAACAAGAGTCACATAGGATGAGAGATGAGAAGATATAGAGAGGTTGTGATCTGAACTATCAGACAGAATATCCATATCAACAAAAAATAACATATTTCTACAATGCTTCAAAATTTTCAGAGCAATTTTAAATAACTTTTCTGATCACTCAACTAAAAAGGACCCTGCCCTTTTTTAAGCCTCTCAGACCATCTCCTATGAACTTAATCTTCATAGGCTGTTCTATAATTATTCATGTACAAATCTCATTACCCAGACACACATAGAAACACACCCTTCAAAACTCTAAAGTCCTTGAGAGTAGAGATTATATACATTTAAATCTGCATATTTCTGGCCCTCCATAAAATCCTACTCTCATGTGGTTTGGAGACAATCCTAGATTTTTTTTAAGGTTTTGCCAGCAGAGTACAAGCTGTAACAGTTCCTGCCAAGTTAGAAGGACTTTAATCATAGACCTTGCAACAGCCTGTCCATCTGTCACCCAAGGACCAACTTAAGTTCATGGAGTTTTATCCCTAGAATGATGAGCATGAGGTGATGAACAATGTTGGCTCCAGCAACTTGTCATACTCTTTTAAGCAAAGGAAACTTTAGAATCTATATCTGGACAAATGGAAAGAGTATCAGTGAAGGCACAAATATATTGAATGTACCTAAAATAACTGAAATAGAACCATCTGTCTATATCTATATCTATATCTACACATATGTATGTGTTTTTGTTCCCCTTTTTGTCTTTGTTACCAGAAAACATAATAAGGTACTAAGTAAGGTGATCAACATGAGTAATTAACAGCCCACATGCCAAGTAATATCTTAATTCTCTATTCCTTTTAATTTCTTTCTATCCCATATTTGCTGCATTTTTTCTCTTTTGTAGTTTATTTCTTTTTAGATAGAAAGTACTTCAACTCTATCCAAACTATTGAGGCAGAATAGTTCAGTGGAACAAACAGATAATTTGACATCTCAAGTCTGAAGTATGAATTATCACATTCCACTTGCTAACTAAGAAAGTCATTTAATCTAACTGGGCCTCAGTTGATTCAACTGTAAAATAAGGGGTTTGGACTAGGTGACCTTTAAGAAAATATCCTCTCTTCAATCTATGTACTTTTTTAAAAGCAGACGGTATTTAAAAAAAAAAAAAGAACCTCATGATAAAGCTATGGAACATCAAACAACAAAATGACACAAATGGGAATGGGACCTCAATGATTTGGAAATTCCTTCCAATGCCATAGATCCAAATCCATCCAAGATTCCCATCCTGTGAGATTCTTGTCTATATCCTCCCATAAAGTTGTCATAGTTTCTAACATAGGAAACACATGCCTTTTCTTATTTTCTCCAGACACCACATGGGTACCAGTGTGTATTGACAGTATCTACCTATTTGGCCTTGACCTTCCCATATGACCAGTTCATCTTCTTTTTCTATCATACAATGCATGTGTAACATCTTTTACTTGTGTTCTTCTTTAGAGTTCTTCATTGGTTACACACCAACTATGTACCTATCCATTGCTTTCTCCATGTTTATTTTTTAATTCTTTTGATATGATTATTTTCCAAGAAGGTCTTAAGGTTTTGATGGTAAGATAAGAGTCATTAAAGAAGTGAAAATTCAGAACTATATTGACAGAGTAGAGTAATGAGATGACACTTAATTGGAATAAATGTAAAGTTATGGATCATTGTGTAAATTTCCTATATAGAAGAGATCCAGAAGGTTTGAATTAAAAACCAGAGGAAAAAATGTTAAACTAATTTGCGGACCTTAAAAGACAGCATTTCCAAAGTACATTAGAAGGAAGCTTTAGGAAAGGAGAGTCTGTATTGTAAGACCCTCAGGAGAAACCAAATGGCAAAACTGAAATTGGTATGTCTCACATTTTTATGCATCTTCTGGGAACTGACCTCGTTGCCCTCAATCGTCTCTCCCCTATCTTTCAATTTGAATTAAAGAGGATCAGTATGAATCTGCCATCAGGAGCTGTTGCCCAAAGCCCTGGTGTAATTAGTTGATGTATTAATTTGCCAACTAGATGTGCACTGAACATTATGATGGTGGATTATCATGGCAAACTCTCACAGTGAAAGCCCTAAAGGGATGGAAGGAAATAGAACATTTTCAATCCCAAACTACTTGCTGAAAATTTAGCATGGTCAACAGATCCCATTCTGGAGTGAGTCAAGCCTCCCTACTCAGCAGGAGAATAACTGGCATTCACTTATATTATCTGAAGTAAGGGAGACTGGCGCTACTGTTATGATTACAAAAACTAACACAATTCCACTAATATAACTGTCTTACCACAATTTAACTCAAACATTGAATATGGTACCAACTGATGTATTATTAAAATTCCATTTAGCTAAATGCTAAGTCTACAAAGGGAGGGTCTGTGAACTGTAGCATTTGATTTATGTCTTCTGTTAACATTTTTGTCTTCCTATAATGCAAGTGTTATTTTTATGCAGATCAGAAAAAATAAATACATCCATTAATATTAATAACCCTGTACAATTTAGTTAGATGAATTCAAGTCATCAATAACTTATGTAAATAAAAACCTGGATTTTCCCACCACAGATGAGTTTGGAAATATCTTTAGGAATCAGCTTCATGGGAAATGATTTTGTGTGTACTTCAACTACTCCCATCATTCCTTCCTCTTTTTAATTCTATTCCCATCATTTCCATTTTGATGCGGAATAGAGATATTGTCATGACAATGATTCCAGCAGCTTTTAGAAGCAGCTTGAAAGAAATGCTGTAATTACATCATGCATACACAAGTGTAATGCCATATAAACCTTGATTGAAGCCACTGCCAAGGAAAGAAGAGCTCTCCTGTTCCAGGTCACGTACTCAGTGCTCCAATTCAGCACATCAGAAGGAAAAAAATAATCTCCAGTACCAAACTGAGAAGACTACACATAAAAATATCTCTCTCCCCAACCTACCCTAGAGCAAAACTACAAGGGAAATTAGAAAACATTAATACCTGGAGTGTAAGGCAAATTAACAGGGTGGTGTTCTTTTAATGTCTGAGAAGATTACTTCTTAGTTAATGCCAAAATCATTGCCCTGAATCATTTTTTTTTAAATTAAACTGAGAGTGACTAAACCACAACTTATTAAGGGTATAATTTATTTTTTCTTTTGTTCTGTTTATTTGGGGTATAAAAACTGTATACTAATGAATTATAATCTATCATTTTAGGTAATACTTCAATACTCCAAGTATCTATGGTTTCATTAAGGGTAGAAGTACTATGGAAAGATAATGACTTCCACCAGTGGAAATTTCAACACTTGGACACCTAATAGACTATCTTCATGAATTAATGTGGATAAAAAATGCATCATCAAACTTCTGGAATGAGCTTCTCTGAACTAGCACCAGGCTTTCTCTCAGATAATGGTCAATCATTAAGCAGTTCAATAAGAGCAGAACTCGTGCTCTGTTGACATTTCTTTCAGTAAGAGTCACTTCCATCTCATGATGAGACATCACAGTGGAAATTCAGCGGAAGATTTATTTAAATCCTGTATAACATTGTTTGGATGCTCTGAGATCACATTCATCAGGAATAAAATATATAGCAGAGAGTCCCAGCAGATTAGAGGCAGTGTGGCACAATGGAAAATATACCAGATTTAAAGTCAAAGGACCTGATTCTAAATCTTAGCTGTGTGATCAGTGATTTGAGGGTAAGTCAGATAAACTTCCTGAAGCTCAGTTCCTCATCTACAGAATGATGGAGTTAGCCTAGATGGCCCCTAAATCTATAAGGTAAAATGAGTATGTAAGAGCTATATATGTATAGATATAGATATAGATATAGATATACATAGATATATATATATGGAGGGTCTCATGACCCAGAAATCTCACTGTAGGTTTACAGTGATAATAATGATGGTTCAAATTTATATAGATTTAAAGTGATTTTTTTACAATAGCCTGTAGACAGTGGTGTCAAATTCAAGTAGAAACAGGGGCCACAAAATTCTACTGAAGATCCCTGACAAGCTACATGATGACTTAGAAAACCACCTATTAACATTATCTATATTCTATTCTATTTTTATTTATTTTTTTAAACATTTGCCAGTTAAATTTTAATCTGGATCTGGCTGCATTATAGAGGCTGCAATAAAAAGCCTAGTACTATTACAATAATTTTACCTTGCCATTTTAGCTAGCAACTTACACAATACAGACAATTTATACATGTGTATACCTGACTCTTCAAACGGTAAGGGGCACCCAAGAGCCTACCAAAAGGAAAAATGATGCGAGAACTTCGGTGGCTATTACAGAAATAACCAGTTCCTAGGAAGTCATAAGAGCATAGACTTGGAGCTAAAGGGGAACTTAGAGGTTATCTATTCCAACCTCTCATTTTACAGATTAGTAAACTAAAGCCTAGTGAGATTTAAGTGACTTAACCAAGGTCAAATCACTCATTAGGATCAGATGTGAGAATCAAACCCTTAAATGTCAGATCCTCTGATTCCGAGGCCAGTATTGTTTTTCTACTACACTAGATTGCCTCCCAGAAAGAGCACAGTATTTTCCCCCTCTTATTTAAGCATCTAGATGGTTCAGGAAGACATGAGTTCAAATCCAACCTCAGATACTTACTAGCTGTTTCCTCAACTATAAAATGGAAATAACATTGGCACTTATTTTGCAGGGTTGTTGTAAGGATCAAAGGAGATAATATTTGTGAAACACATAGCACATTTCTGGCACAGAGTAACAACTTAATCAATACTTCTTCCCTTCCATAATTGTGTCTTTCCTTCCTTTCACCCTCATATGAAAACCACCATATATGCACCAATAACCCAACCAGAAGTCATCTTTATCCTGTGCCTTTACTGTATTGTTCTTATCTCCTAAAGCAATCATAACTAAGAGAGGATCCCACTGTTACATGTATTCCCACCAATGGCATGGTTATCTCTGACAAGTTCCTTGCTCAAAGAAAAGGGGCTATAAGCAGAATAAATTGGTAAGCTCCTGTCTACCACTCCATATCACACAGTGAACACCTTCAATTGAAACACTAGGTTTCTGATGGGTTGTGGTATACAGAAAGCAATTGCAACAAGACTTCTTCCTCCCACCCCCTTACGAATTTAGTAATACAAGAAAACGTTATGGATGGAAGAAGGAAGAGTAGAAGGGAAAACAGACATGCATTACTTGGGCATTGAGTTCTGGGGACATGTACAAGATTGGAAATAGGGAAGCCCAAAGCAGTTTGACAGAACACCACTTATCATTAATCTATGGCTTCTAGAATTCTTTTTTTTAAGAGTTTTCATTTGAAATGTACAGAATACATGAGTCTTTGTTTTCCTTTTCACTACCCAAACCTCACCTGAACAATTCTTTACATATCCAGAGGTTTTCTCCTGGTATTTCTGTTAGAGTGTCCCATAATATCTCCAATCCAGACACATTATATTGTAATTCAAAAGAAAGAATTCATAAAAATTGACTAGAAAAATAAAATTCCATAGAATTTTTATGAAAAAAATCTTATACTCTTTGTTACTAAAGACTGGTTACTAAAAGAACTGAGTCTGAGTCTTAAGATTTGTCTAATAATCCTTAATAAATAGTTCAATACTTGATATTGGAAAACTTAGCTTAGAATTAAAGTAATGAACACTCTAAGATGTCATTTTGTCAAAAGGGAAGGGTTTTTTTAAGTTCAATGGAAAAAAAAACCCACAATGCTGTTATTGTTATAATTGTTGCTACCATCATGAGCATTATTGAATATTCTATTAATGGCAAGGGGAAATATCTAACAAATGGCAAATATATGGTGTACACATGGAATTGCCTCACAGAGTTTAAATTCAGAATGAATCTTTATATGAGCAATTGGCATATAAATACAAAAACTACTGAATGTGTCCTCTGTGTATATTGTAATGAAGACAAAGGTTATTCTACCTACAGATGACAATATGACAATGATTTTCCTTAGTAGGAATTTCTTGGGACAATTAATAACAAGATGATTTGATTCTGAAGATGATAATAATAAAATAATGCACTTTTTACAGAGCTAAGATGAACCAATGCCATTATAACTAAGTTTTCCCTGCTGTTGTGTTCTACTATCATTACCTTGTCAATATAGTTAGTTGTCTCTTCTCCCCCAAACTCTTGTCCTTAGAAAACTGTTACTGAGTCTCTTTCCTAAGAAAATCTACTCTGTACAGGTACCATTGTGACAAAATGTTTAGCCCTAAAGCCCTTGAGCTGAGACTTATGAATGAGTTCTCTTTGGGAAACATGATCTAGAATTTTACCTATGAGGACAGTCAACAGATTCCTTTCAACTATTTATTTTAGTAAATGAAAAATATTTTCAAAGTGCAAAATATAAGCCAAGGTAGGTTTTATTTTATTTCTCCTTTGATTTTTTTAATGACAATTTTTATTGCTCTAATTTTACATTGCTATTATTTCCAAATATATCCTTTTTCCATCACCTACCCAGAGAGTTATCTCTTGAAATGAGACCACTGGGGGGAAAGTGTAGTAAGCAACTTGCTCAGTCACTCCCATCACCCTGCTATTCCCACCCTCCTACTGATTCATTGCCTACAGGAGTTTCCAGGTGCAAATGCTATTTTTCTGCTCTGGGAAGCTAGCCCCAAACCCTTACCCAGAAAAAAAAAAATGTGTTAGAAAAACATGTCAGTGTTAGATCTGTCTCTTCTCTAGGGATATTCCCCCTTAAATTAATTGCTCCCAACTGCATTTCAAAAAAAAAAAAGTATATAGACACTAGCAAAGGCCTGAGGCTAACATTACTTACAAAGACCAAGTAAACATTTAAAACCATGAAAGATAAACAGTCTTTACTATGGCCAGAAGGAAAGGCTTCAGGCTTCTTTAAGGGGAGAAAGAAGACACAGGATCAGTGCCTTCAGATTCTGTAATGAGTATATAGAGAATGGTTTCAGCAGCACAGCATCTATCACAGAACTCATCTTGCCTGATTGATCAGCCCAAACAGCCTGTTCTCAAAGTCCTGTCCCCTCTTTTTAGGGCATCTGCCTTTGGCCATGTTTTCACTCTTCCAGATTCACTCAGCTCACAAACATCGCTTCCCGATATCCATGGTTCTTCTATTAGTCATATCAGAACCTGAGTTTCTTATTGCATTTAACTTCTGCTTGAACTGACTTAAAAGTGAACAGAACATAGGCTAATATTGTTTGTACTATCCTGTTGTTCCCTTTTTTAATCCACTTGAAGGACATTTTAGCATTTCATTGGTCAGTGGCATTTTTATTAACATCTCCTCTTGGCCCCTTTTCAAAGATTTAGTCATGGACTTTCAAGGATTTGTACGGTGCTGTATTAATTATTTTGTAAAAGTACTTTAAGAATTTGTATAAGTGAAGAGTTTAACACTTAACACCTTAAATTCTAAAGGGCCACCTGTTCAAATACAATTATGGATAGTCTGTATGGATTTTTTTTCATGTTTAGAAGACATTGTCACAAATTCAACATACAGTTTTCCTCAAAATGTGATAGTAGGAAAGGAAAAAGAAAAAAGAAAGAAGGGGAAGGGAAAGAAAGGGAAAGGGAAAAGAAAAAGAGAGGAACAAAATGAGAAAGATGACATCTGCAGTTCTGAGCATGTATTGGAGAGAAAAAGAATCTTATGGAATTCTAATATAGGATGCAAGTATTTTAACTTTGGATATCCAATTGGATACGCATGTGACAATGTGCCAGGAGATCCTGGGAAAGAAAAAAATACATAATAAAAATTAAAATGATGCTCATCTTGGTATCATGACATTTTAGAAAGTACCAGCAATCAGATTAGATGCTCTCTAGGAATTAGCTACCTATTAAAAGATATTGTACACTGTACAAAGAACACCAAAGAGGGTTCGCCCTACTGGATCATTCATCCCCTCAGCTGTACCTTTTCACTCTCGGCATGAAAAGGAACATCCCACATAAATTAAGATTTCTCTCCTCTAATGAATGACTGTTCCTTTTGGTTCATAAAAGCTCTCTTTCCAAGTAGCCCGGGCCAAGGACATTCAATCATGGAAAACAGCTGAACAAAGACACATTTCAAACTTCACCAGATGTGCTACCATATTTCACTACATAATTATCATCACCACATATTCATCACTCCCTGTTTTTTTTTTCACAGTCTAAAAATTGGTTTATAACCTTTCATCACATAATCGTCGCATGGTATAATTCTGTTTTTCATGTCACTTAAAAGGTAAACAGAGTAGCAAATATTCACCAGTGGCAAAGAGATACACATTTATCTCTAGCATATTGCAAGCCACCAGTCTAGAATTCTCAGGGCATGCGCATTGTCAGTATATGTCCTAAAACCTACTTGTGTGGTTTGTTTTTTTTTTCTGGCTCTGCAGTACTAATGGTATCATCACTCAACCCAGTGAAGAGCTGTAGGGGTAGGGGAGTGTGTGGAGTGTAAATCACGTGATATGGTAAGACTTGTATCTTCCCAATTTTAATGTATATTCACAAGTGGTCCATAATCCTAATCTGGCATCAAAGACAGTTTAGTAATAAATGATTTTTTAAGAAATACCAACACAATTAAAAAAAAAAAGCTTTACATAATGGTCACACCCCATTTTTTTGCAAATAAATTGGCATAAAATCTATGATGATTATGCAGTGAAATACAGTATTTGTCACTTAAGAGGCACCATTACATAGTTAATGGAGGGCTGACCTTGAAGTCAGGAAGGTCTGGATTTAAGTGTGGTCTCTGACACACTTGACTACATGAAACTTAGCTTTGCATTGTGAGAGGAAGTTTCCATCTATTGGAGATCCTCGTCCTGATGAAATCACCAATCCAGACCAAAAAAAAAAAAAAGTTGCTCATATACTTAACTAAAAGCTTTAGAGGTAAAGAGTCCAACTAACACTAGGAGGCTTCCACATGAGCAAAAGAGATTAGACTTCCCAGATTTGTATCTATTTGTATTGGTACATTGGGCCCACCAAATCTTCTATAAAGTCTATATATAGCATATATGTATATGCTATAAAATACATAAATAACAAATTATTTTAAAAACTAAAAGCAAGACCACAGAAACATAGGTTTAATACTGTAAGAGACTTTAGAGGTCATCAAGTCCATTCCCCTAATTTATATGTAGGAACAAACAGAGGCCCATAGGAATGAAGTGACTTGCCCAAGGTTAAATGGAGAGTACAGAAAATCCTCAGACTCAAAATCATGAGCT
Organism: Pseudochirops corinnae; assembly: GCA_028646515.1. NCBI lineage: Eukaryota > Metazoa > Chordata > Mammalia > Diprotodontia > Pseudocheiridae > Pseudochirops > Pseudochirops corinnae. Next base: position 94,066,602 of record CM053592.1, on the reverse strand, counting down.
CTTTTCATTATGTTACAAGAATTTTCCTTGAAGAAAAAACAATGTAAAGAAAAGCATATGAGTTATTCTTTTGATCAGGTATCTGTAATTAAAATCCTTGACCAGTCTCTCCATTTGAACTAGAGACTAGTACTACTTCATGAAGAAAAAAAATAAAGAAAAAAGAATGTAGAAATGTGTAAAATTTTGTGCCTATGCTGTATAGGCAATGATGTATATGAATATATCAGCAATTTAGCTAAAGAAACTGGAGAGATCACATTTTGATATAAAATAAATATAATATGATGCAATGTATAGGATCAGAGGATCAGAGATGAAAGAGATAAGGAATGAGGAACCCAAAGAAGACTGCCAAATCAACTAGTAGTGAAAAATCAGTATTTGAACTGCTCTTCTCATTGCCAACCAAGTCATTTTTTTTACCACAACTGCTTCAATATTGTAAAACTGCAATATGCTTATATCCTTTTGACATCCTCTGTGACTAAAGATTTTGACAGAAACTATTTGATACATTCTTCTTTCAAAACCACCACCAACAAGATGTCTAGCTAGAACTATTCTTTCAAAGATAGGCTAGTACAAGGATCAGAAATCACAAAATTTAATAATAACGGTGCTGGAAGGAGTTTTGAGATATTAATGGGTTATTTTTTGCTTTCAGAAAAAATGAATATCTAAACCAAAGACAGATCCATTCTCTTTTTTAAAAACAACCTAAGAATAAAACTATAAAATCGCTCCAAAATATGACCCCAAACTTTATTTATAAATTTATCTAACATTAATCCTTTCCATGCCTTCTACAACCTAACCAAACTGGATTTATCATTTGACTATTCCCTCTGCTTTCCCACTTCTATGCCTTTGGTCATGTAGCTCCTTCCATATGGAATGATCAGCTACCAAACATACCCCCCTGAAAATATAACTCATCTTTCAAAGTAATTTCATGACTTTTTTTCTGTTCTTCCAAAATGTGAACATTGAACTACAAAAGATGTAAAGGAAGACCAGACTTTCTGAATGTTAAGTGTACCAACTGAAAAGGATTCTGTGAGAAGAAAAGGACATGATACGCAAGGGATGAGAAGACATGGGTGAGTCATCTTCACCTTTAAAGGGACTTACCACTCATGAATCACAAACTCTAACCCTTCATTAAGCTTTCCTATGTCACTCTTCAGGCATCTTTCTTCTGGAGCTTTACTGTATAATTGGTTTACTGCACCAGCATCCAAACTGTAAACTCCTCAAGAGCAAAGGACAGTGACTAACTTACTTTTTTAGATTCTATAGCACCTAGTACAATGCCTAACAGAGAAGGCACACAACTCTGCTGTGTAGGAAATAAGTGAAAAAAGTAGGAAATAAGTGAACATCTCCCATATAAAAACTCTTCTTATAATCCAAGACAGAAACTGTCATGCTGTAGACTTTTCTTCTTGCTCCCAATACATACGTGTGTGTGTGTGTGTGTGTGTGCATGCACGTGCCTAGGCTGCCTTATAGAACAACTTCAATGGAAGAGTTTCTTGCTTGACTTAAAATTACTGTTTACTGGTTTCTCTTTTTTATTTAAGTTGCATTGTAAAATTTTATGCAGGTGATACTCAGAGAATCAGTTATTAAAAACTCTTGATATGAAAACCCTAGAAGTGAAAGATTTTCTTTTCTAGACATGTAGATACAACCTTAACATGTGAAAGTGTCATACGTGAAAACTTCATGGGCCATATAGTCAGAAGATCCTGCCTGGCACTTGATAATTGTGTGACCCAGGGTATATATTTCCTGTCTGAAAAATGGGGATAATAATAGTCAAATGTTTACATTTTGCTTATTTTAAGAAAGCATGTATATTTAAACTATTATTATCATTTGTAATATTAAGAGTTTTGCTGATTTTTACTAAATTTTATTATAAATAGAGTATTACCTTTCTAGGCCTAGGTCTTTACATCTAAAATGAAGGAATCATCTCTGATAATCCTTTCAATTTCAATGTTTTCTTAAAATTGCAAAACAGAATCATAGCCTTTCAGGGTTAAAAGCAATCTTTGATGTCATGTTGGGCAACCCATATCTGCACAAGAATACCTTCCATAATGTCTTCCAAAAGTGATCCTTAAGGACCTGGAGCCAAGATAGCAGAGGAAAGGTAGGGACTTGACTGAGCTCTCCACCAAAATCTTCCAAATACTTTTAAAATATGAATCTAAACAAATTCTAGAGCAGCAGAACCCACAAAAAGATGGAGTAAAACAAATTCCCATTTCAAGACAACTTGAAAGAAAGGCAGAAAAGGTCCGTTTCACCAGGGCAAGAGAGGAGCCCAGTTCAGCCCAGACCAAACCTGTGTAGAACAGGCACCAGCAAAGCCAGAGCAGGCTTCAGGGCAATCGAGTCAGTGACAGTAGTGGCAGTTTCCATTCCTCTCAACCCATAAATGACAAAAACAAATTAAAAAGTCAGTAGGAAAGGTTTGCAGCACTTGGGTGAGAGTGGAGCATAATCCAGCTCAGGCCACACCAGCACAGCCCCAGCCCTAGGAAATCAGGAGTAGGCCTTGGCAATGACTGAATCAGCAATGATGAAAGCAATAGCAGTGGCTGTTTCTAGAGCTCTTAGTCCATAAATGGTAAGGGGGTCAAACACTGGTCAGAAGGAGATTACAGGGGTCTTTTTGCCAGCACTGAGGTAGAACTCTGTTGCTTTGTCCATACTCAGATCCAGGTATCAGTCCTGAGTGACAGTACCAGGGTGAGGAAGAGGAGCAGCAGCATATCAGAGCTTGCAGCCACAGTGGAGGGAAGACTCTCATCTCAGTTCCAGGGCAGAAAAGAGTGCTTGTGGTCTCTCACAGACCAGAGTATAGGTTAGGAGAGTAATAAATACCTCTCCTTAGATAATACCACTTTGGAAGAACTGAAAACTTAAAAGTTCCTAGAAGTATCTCTAAAAACAGCTGCACAAAACTGTTGAAGCTTGGGACAGTGCACCCGCCACTTTGGAAGCAGAACCTTATTTTAAAAAACAGTTAAAAGTCATGTAATAGGCTGGGAAAATGAGCAAACAGTGGGGGGAAAAAAACCTCTGATTATAGACAGTTACTATAGTGACGAGGAAGATCAAAAAACACATTTAAAAGCAAAGTGGTCCTCAGGCCTCTCCAGGAATACTTTTAGTAAAGGAGAATCCATTATGTCCTTGTAAAACTGATTCCATTTTGGATATTGTCAATTTTTAGCAAGCCTTTCCATATCTCAGGCTGAAATCTGTCTATCATTACCTTCTATCCATTTCATTGTTCTTCCTTCTTCAGTTAAACAGAAAATCTAGGCCTCTTCCATGTGACAGACCTTCAATTACTTGGAGACAATTATCAAATTTAATTTAAATTATTTAAACTAAATTTAATAAATAGTTTATTCATTTTTAGTTTTCAACATTCACTTCCATAAGATTTTGAGTTCCAAATTTTCTCCTCATCTCTCCCCTACCCCAAAATAGTGTATAAATTGATATAACCTCAATATATACATTCATATTAAACCTATTTTCACATTAGTTATGTTGTGAAGAATAATTAGAACCAATGGGAGAAACCATGATAAAGAAGAAATGAGAAAAGAGAGAGAGAGAGAGAGAGAGAGAGAGAGAGAGAGAGAAAGAGAAAGAGAAAGAAAGAGAGAGAGAGATTCAGACTCCATAGTTCTTTTTCTGGATGTGGACAGCATTTTCCATCACGAGTCTTTTGGAGTTGTCTCAGATCCTCACATTGCTAAGAAGAACTAAGGATATCAAAGTTAGTCATCACATAATGTGGCTGGTACTGTGTACAATGTTTTCCTGGTTCTGATCACTTCACTCAGCATCAGTCTATATAAGTCTTTCTAGGCTTTTCTGAAGTCTACCTGCTCGCCATTTCTCATAGCACAATAGTATTCCATTATATTCATAAACCACAACTTGTTCAGCCATTCCCTCTAAGTATTTTCTTTTTCAAACCAAATATCTCCAGTTTCTTCAATTCATTCTTATAGGGCATGATATCAAAGCCTTTCATCATCTTGCTCATTCTGTGCCTTGATGTTATATATCTTATCAATATCCTTCCTAAAATGTGGCATTCAGAACAAAACAGAATAGAACATAGCACATGTGGTTTGATGAAGACAGTGTATAGCAGGAATCTTGGATGCTATACCTCTATTAATGGAGCCTAAGAATGGTTTGGTCAATAAGGGCCTGGACTGAAAGTATGGTACAATAACTAGTTTCATATCCTCATAAGATCCTAGGAAAGTCACTTAAACTATCATTGCCCCAGGTAATTCTCTTAATACCATAAGTTGCTGGGCAGTTTTGATCACCTTTTGGATAGCATTTCCTTATCAGGTGCTCTTGACATGAAGAAAATAAAATAAAAACTATTAGCTTTCATGACTGCTATCATCACACTGCCCACTTACATTGAGATTTCAGTGTAATAAAACCTCCAGATCTTTTGTAGATGACTTTAGGATCATAAAGTCTTCTCACCTTGTATTTGAGAAGTAGGTGTTTTAAAGCTAATTGTAAGTCTTCACTTTTATCCCTATTTAATTTCATCTTCATAGATCGAGCCCAACATTCTAACCTGATCCTCAGATTATGTGATTCTAAATAAAACTGAAAGTATGTATGGACCCAATTGATGCCATATCACGTTCACCAAAGCATACTTTTCCTTAAGGGTTCATTGTTATTTGACTGACTTTGGTGAATTCCAAAAGAACATTATTTGTTTCTGCTCAATGTATCATTGGCCCAGGCCAAAAATGAATGAGAATTTCTATATTAATATTTACTGTCTGGTTTCAACCTAATGTTTGAATGTTTTGGCATGAATGACTAAAGTTCTAGCATTGTGAAGTGGCACAGAGTCTCCAAATAGTCTGAGAAGCTGAAAGGATTGATGAGGTAGGAGATGCTGAGTCAGAATTGAGTGTGCATATAAAAACTACAGCTAGTTTCTTAATCTCTTCCCTGAGGTTGGTAGTACAGACATCAGAACTGGCAGAAACACAGAAGAATGACCCACTTGACATACCCTAGCACTAGATTGACAAGAAAACATATATAGGAACAGGTCTACCCAGTTAAGGAAGGGATTGATTAATCTATCATGACACTATGCCCGAAAATAAATTTGGCATGGACTCTGAAAAAAAAAAGATTCCTAAGGTCAACAGTCATGAAGTATACCCTAAATCCCATGTGTTCTCTACACCTGCTCCTAATTACCTGGGAACTTTAAACTTGAGTTCACTCCCTCCAGGGGAGTTTCCAGGAAGGGAAATGGGGAGAGAATATCCCTAGTTTGAAGAAGTTTCTATCATTGGTATACTTCTGTAAAATCTCATCGGCATCAAGTGTTTAATTGATATGAGTAGGAACATAGTAGATCATAGTTCATAAGCCATAATAGGAGTCATAATCCCTCAGAGTTTCCCCTAAAATCCTGAGAGGAGGTATATCCAATCACCTTTTGGGAAACAACCTGCCACTATGAGTGGGGGGTTCAGAAAGTAAGCCTTCTGGGTTCATTACATATCATTTATATAGAAGGATTATTATGACTAAAGATGACTAGAAGTCACATAATTTTATGAGAATTAATTTCCTTTAACCTGTTTAAGAAGGTTATATTGCATTTTGATTGTGTCGTTATGGCAAATATGACTCCATACTACATGGCAAGTCTTTTTATGCATGTTTTCTTTTTGCAAAATTCTAAAAAAAAATATTAAAATAAACAAGGCTTTGGACCTGTCTTGGCCATTTTAATGGCTCTGAAGAAAATATAGTGATAAATATCACTCTGAAGAGCATTAAGTGCCACCTAGTGATAAGAAAAATACAAAACCAGAAAGAACTAGAATTCATTAGTCTACTGACTAAATTATTATAGAATTTTCTGTCAATTGATCTGATTTACAAATTTAAGGGTTGAGACAATATTCAATTTGAGTAGTTCTGAAACTCTGCAATAGATGTCATTCTGTCTCTTCATTAAGCTCTCTTTGTTAATGTAATCATCTTTCTGTCTCTCACACATGCTTTTACTTTTTAAAAAAAAACTCAGTGTAAGAAGGACTAGATTCACATTTGCCTAAATTGCTTTAATTGGCATGGCTTAGATGCCTGGACATATTGATTTTGAGGTTTTCAAACCTTTTTGCATATTCATCCTGAAGAATATCAGCAAATACTATGATTTCAAATCTATGGCAGAGCAGAAAGAAAAGGAACATAATGGGAAATGTAAATACATGATACTGAATTAACATGACCAGGAAGTGAGCAGCATGAGATTTCATCCATAATTTAGTCACTGCCTAACTGAGTTACTCTGTGTGATACATTCGCACATAATATTAATTATATTAGTGTGTTAATATATTAATTTATACATATATATTCTGTATTATACATATAAGGAAATTACATACAATTATTATACATAAGGAAAGTAATATGAGAGAAATATATTATGTTGCTACATTATATATTATATGTCATAATTGTTAGTATAGAAAGATGATTGATAGATCTACTCAATATATACCTTGCACATACCTAGATTTTAATGTTCTTTCCTCCATTTTTATGCGATCTCTTTGAGGAGAGGGGCAATCCTTTTCCCTATTTTGTAACCCCAGTGCTTAGCAAAGTGCCTGTCTAAGTAAATTCTTAACAAATGCTTCTGACTTTTTGACTGTTATTTATCAAATGAAAAAGTAACCCATGTTGTCCTTTAAAATCTTATTTTAATGTTTCATTGCATCATGGTCAAGTCAATAGTCAATAAATATTTATTAAGCTCCTACTATATGTCAAACAGTATGCTAAGTGATGGGGATATAAAAACAAAAAAGAAAACCTCTGTCCTCAAGGAGTTTACAATCCAATAGGGGAAGATAACACAGAAAAGAAAGCTTAAAAGTGGTCAGGTTGGAAGTAAAGAAGATATAAAATGTCTTAGTGTCTAACCAAAAGGAAAAGTCTTTGAGTAAATCAATGACTTACTGAATGACTGCAGACCATGGATCAGCCTACCTAAGTTTGAAGAGACTCAAAACCAGTTTGGTTATAAGATATAGGTCAGGCCAAGTCAAGAAACATTCATTAAGCATCTGTCAAATTGTGCTAACTTCTGGGAGACAGCACAGTATACTGGAAAGAGGGTTAACATTGAAGTCAAAAGACTGGGCAGCTAGGTAGAACAATAGAGCATGACACTTGGAGTCAGGAAGACCAAAATATGAATCCATACTGAGCCACTTGATGGCTGTATAACCCTTTTAATTTAATTTAATTTCTATTTGCCTCAATTTCTTAATCTTTAAAATGCAGTAATGATAAGATGGGGGTAATGGCAGAGGCCTTCCAGGGTTGTTATGACTATTAAATGAGATAATATTTGTAACATGATTTGCAAACTTTAAAGCACTATTTAAATGACAGCTATTCCTTATTATTGTTGTTATTATTATTATCAAATCTGATGACACTAGCTGTGAAAAGTTGGACAAGTCACTTAATCACTTTGGTCCTCAGTTTTCTTCTTTATGAAGGGCTTGGATTAAGAGGTCTCTTCCAGCTCTAAAGCTGTGATCTTAGGATGATTTTTCCAGTAACAGCGACTCTTGAAGACCATCAATTACATCTTTATTTTAATACTTTTGGTTATATTGGTGTTTTGTTAACAATATAAACATTTGCAGATTTACTCTTGCTTTATGAGAAATTTCTTCTAAAAGGTTAAATAGTTAAGCAAAACTAATAATATGGCAAGTTCAGCTTTTTATGAGAAATTTCTTCTAAAAGGTTAAATAGTTAAGCAAAACTAATAATATGGCAAGCTCAGCTTTTTATGAGAAATTTCTTCTAAAAGGTTAAATAGTTAAGCAAAACTAGTAATATGGCAACCTCAGCTTACATAAAGTTCATGTAATATTTCACATCTTTAGCATCCCCAATACATCTATTTTTTAAAAGTTTAACAGAAATCTATTTTCTATTCCTCCCAACCCCCATTCCATTGAAAAAGTGAAAAAAAGAAAATTCTTATAACAAATATTCAAATGAAACAAATTTCCCAAATGACTATAACCAAAACTATATGTATCTCATCCCACTGAATACAGAGTACAGTTTGAACTGGTGAAAAGAATACCTGTACCAATGAAATCATAGTGTTGGAGTACCACTCAGTCTGAATACAAATCTTCAATTCTGTTTCTCCTCTACTAAATAAAATGAATATTAACCATGCAATTGTTTAAGGCTGTGTGCCACTCCTTATGCTAGATTGTGAGTTCCACCAGATCAATGTCTGTCTTATTTCTTCATCTCCTCCCTACCCCAAGTACATTGTACAAACATAAAACATGGTTGTAGAAGTTTACAATTTTAATATCTGAGTAATCTTATGAAAAAGGAGAAAGGAGAAAACCAAGTCAACCACCTAAGTTTTTTTTTGTATATATGCACATATATACACACACACAGACACACAGACATATACATATATATATATGTGTGTGTGTGTGTGTGTGTGTGTATATATATGTAAATACCTACAAAAATGTAAAATGAATAACCAGAGACTGGCTGTTGCCTAATTTTGAGACATTCCTAAAGGCATGCTTTAGGTTTTGTCGCTTTTGAGGTAATATGATGTAATGGATAGGATGTGGAAGCAGGAGCCTGGAGTTTGAACAGAACTTCAGATGTGTATCAGGGTGATCATGTGAAAATAATTTACTTCTCAGAATCACAGTTTCCTTGTTTCTAAAATGGGGACAACATTTGTATCACTTATCTCCCAGCATTGAAAGGTTGAAAATATTTTGCAAATTTGAAAGAATTCATATAAATGTGAGTAATTATTATTACTTTTCAAAATATATCTTGTAGACATTCAATTCCAGAACAATAGTTAACAAGAGCCCTCAGCCAGTGTCCAATAATGTTAACAAAAAAACAAATGCTGTTATAGCAGCTTTCCCTGTGTTGGTTTCCAGGAAGTTGATTTAATGACATAATAAATGTGAAAGGTGAGGTGATGAATGATTCCAAAAACTTAAGAGAGGTTAGATTAACTTTAACATATGAAAAAGTAAGAATTACCATTTTTCACTCTACTTCCACTAATAATAATTATAAAGTATTAGAGAGAATTTGTTTAATTCTTCAGCACATAGTAATGAACCTTTCAACTGGGCTAGCATCTTTTTCAAGACAACTTTGAGATAGGATCAGGAATGCACATTAGAAAGACTACTCTTCTGAAACTGTAAGCAATGCCTTTTTATTCAATATGATGTGTTGAAAAGAACATAATTGAAGAGGAGGATGTCAATGTGGAGCTGAGCATTTGGAGCTACAATGACTATGAATGGGGCCTCAGGAAGTACTATCTATGGGGACTGACATCAAATGAAGTGGAACCCTGTAGGGCACTGGAGAGGATGTATGGGGTAAATGATTTACCAATGCTTTACCAACGTCAGAAACAATTTGCAAAGGAGCTTGATTATTAATTTGAGACTCTTTGTTAATGATGTCTATCTGGTCAGAGGCATCAGTAACTCTTACATCGTGGTACACAAGCCAGTCATGTGTGTTGCAAACTATACCCAATCCAAGGGATCGCAACCTAAGACATAAAACTATGTCCATTACTGCTAAATCTACTTTTATTAGCCATCATTGATTCACATTTGTAGCATTCCCATCTTCCCCTCCATTATAATAGCTTTTTCATGCCTCTTTTATGTGGCATAATATGCTTCAATTCAATCTCCCCCTCCTTCCAGTTCAATTTTTCTTTCTCACCCCTTTATTTTGTTTCTTGGGGGGCATCATCCCATCAAAGTCACCTTATAGCAATACCCTCTATCTCTGTATACTCCTTCTAATTGCTGTTATAGTAATAAAGTTGTTGAGTTACAAATATCATTGTCTTGCCATATAGAAATATAAACAGTTGAACTTTATTGAATTTCTCATATTTTCTCTTGTTTCTTTTTCATCTTTTTATGTTTCTCTTGGGTCTTGTATTTCAAGGTCAAATTTTGGTCAGGGTCTCACTGTTGGTCAACCCCAGGGTGGGGCTTCACTACTGGTTACCAATGGGGTCAAGAACTTCCTAGTGGCTTGTGTTTGATGTGGGGTCACTGGAGTGGGATCTTGCTGTGCTGCACAGGCACATGGTCCCCTTGCCTAGGGGACTGCTGGTTTGCAGGAAGGAAGGGCCTCAATGGTGTCAGAGGTCAGAGCCCTACTGCAGGGGACTGACTGTCCCTGCCTCTCTTAAGTCTCCTCCTCTCCCACCCCCATGAGACAGACCTTTCCTATAGGGCTGGTAAGCTGCTTCTCTGCTCCTAGATCAATTATGAGGTGGATTTCTAGTTGTTTGGAGGAGAATTTGGGAAGATTTCAGAGAGTTCCTCTCTTACTCTGACATTTTGGTACTGGAAGTCATAACAATTTTCAGCATTCCTCATTAGCTCATTAAGTCAGTAAAGTAATATTTATTAAGCACCTACAACATGTCAGTCATTGTGCTAGGTTATAGGGACATGGAAAAAAGGCCAAAAAAGAGCAAAAAATAATCCCTACTGCTAAGGAGCTCATAATCTAATGGTATATTGTCAAAGGGATGCTTGTTCAGGTATAGGTTGGACTAGGTGGCCTCTTAGGTTCAGTACCAATTCAGAATTTGCCACAATTCCATGAATTTTGGGTAGGTTTCCCTATATCCTCACACTTGCAAATGTTTCTGTTTTTCTTTATTGAATATCATGTTCAGAGCAGATAATATACTTTATGATGATGACTATAGTGATAAGGAAACTTGCCCTACTTGGAGTAAACAAAAACATTTATAAAGCATTACAAAAAGATGTTGGGATTCCAGTTTATGGGGTACTTAATTTGTACCAATGAAAATTTCCATATATCACTCTATTTATATAAAATTTGTATTTAAAGACTCAATAATTATAAGCACAAATTTGTACATTTTCTAATATTAGGTAATGCTTCAATGATGTCTTTTTTAAAGGAAAGGAAAGCAAGGAAAATAAAAAATTATTTAATTCTACTTTAATAAAAGGGGGAAAGGCACACAAAAGCAAATCACAGATGTTCAGAAGACAATTACAGAGCATGGAAGAAGCATGAAGAGTGCATAAAGGGCAAATGAAGGACAGGGGGAAATAAATTAAAAGTAACTGAAAAGGGCTTTAAATGCTTATTTCAAAGCCTACCTCCTCTAAGTGGGCTTTCCTGATCTTTATATAACCAGAATTTCTCCTTTCTACTTTAAACTCACAAAATATTTTTAAAATATATAATTAACACAGGGTGACAAAATAGAGAAGGCACTGGATATGGTCATCATCCTTGGAGTTTAATCTTACTTACTACTTACTTGAACAAATAAATCACAATTTCTCTAAGCCTAAGTTTCATCATCTATAACACTGCAAAAATAATACTTCTCAGGGCTTTTGGGATATACAAAGGGATAATATAGGTAAAGAGCTCTGTGGATCTTAAAAAAAGACTACATGGTGTAGTGGATTTGGAGTGAGGTTGATTTGGGTTCCTATTCTACCTCTGACACTTATTAATTGTGTGATTTCTTTGTTATAATAGAGATGATATTCACAGTGCCTATCTCACCTAGCTGTTGTGAGGTTTAAATAACACAATGCAAGATCAAAGAAGAATTCAAAATTTTCAAACTTTTAAAGTACTGTATTTGTCAATTATTGCATGAATACAAGCCATAATTATTATACTACATTAAATTTTTTGTTCATGTTTTCATCTTCCTCATCCTACAAAATCGTAAATTCCTTGAGTATAGAAACTCAATCTAATTCACCATTGTACACCCCAGCAATACTGTCTAACTCAGTGTTTTACACATAGTAGGCACACTTTAAATGTCTGTCAAATTGAATTACATTGCCAAAGGAAAGTCCTTTGAAGTAAACAATGAACTCCTGCTAATCATGCTGAAGGAGAGTACAGTAGAACTGATTATGACAGGATTAGAGGAAGCACTAACAACAAAGAGCTTCTGGAACCTAGAAGAAGCAGTCAGAAAATACCATAAAAGATCAGCCTAGTGGCAGTAAGCCATAAGATACCAATGAGGCTAATCTACACCAAGAAACTGTAAACTTAAGTAGTTTTTCTTCCTTGTTTGTTCTCCCTATGAAGCACTAATTTTGAGTGCAGCTTGGCCAGGTGCTTCCATCATTCCTACTGTTTTGACATTGTGCCACATGGTTTCCAAAAGGCAAGCCAAGCCAAAATATAGCTTATTTTAATCTTCAAGTCCTTTTCACCACATTGTGTCCTGAATACCTTCCCAACCATAAGCAGCAAGTATCTTACCTCCAACAAGCAGGTACAAACTATTCATGTGAATCCTCAAATGAATTCATTTCTAGGAGTTTCCAGCCTAAAAAACCTCAGAATTTTTAAAGGCAGAGCACCAAAAAGAAGCAAACAACAAGGTATCTGTCTGTGATAATCAGGACTGAATCCTGCATTTACTCACTTGCCTTTTCTGGCTTCAATTGGATTCAACTTCATTATATCAGGCCTTGCTTTTTGAAATATTAGTCTATGAACAGATATGTTTGAAACCAGTTCATTCAATATTTTTATCATGACCTGGATTTAATTATTTCTTTTTAATAAGAGAATTTGAGGAGTATATAAGTAATAGATCTTAATTTCTTGAATGTCTGCAATTTCTCTCAGTAGCTTTAGTCAGCTAAGACCAAATTCCCCAAACTCCAAGGTAGAAAGGTTCTCATAGTTTACCCAGTCCAACATGTACTTAATCTAGCGTCCCCTTAAAAAAAAATACCACTAGATTGTGAGCTTCTTGGAAGCATGAGTTGGGATTTTTTTTTTGCCTTTATTGTATTCCCAGGATTTGTTTAGGACTTGGCTTCGTTCTTACTCACTTTGGTTCCACGTTTTTTGTTCCTTGGGAGAAGACAGAGAGGTGGTAGAGGGAGGGATGAGTTTGTTCTCTTCCATAGATTGAAAACAAGAACTCATAATTTTATGAATTTAACATCTAATAAGCATATACCTCAAATTTTGATGCTGGATTCTCTGTGGATCCATTCATTTAAAAGCATAGCTCATGAGCCCCCATTCATGCAGTTTCTAGTCATCCAAAAGACACTTAAGGTAATAGAGTTAATGTAAAACATAAGTCATATGGCCAAGAAGATAAAAGACTATATACTTTTGCAGTTCCTTCCTACCTTTAAAACTTCCCAAAAAAAAAGGACTTATACATGAGATAAAGCAATTAGTTGTTTTCATGTTTTAGGACCTAAGAAAGTGAAGGGGTAACAATATACTGAACCAACAGTAGATATGACTAACTCAAAACTCACAACTTTCTGACTTGACATTCTATTTACTCCAAAGTCTACCAGTCTGGCAATAAGGTTACAAAAGCTTTGCTTTTCACTGTCAACAGAATTCAACTCTACCCCCTCTCTCTTACCAGTGATGGAGAAAGCAAAAGGAAAAAACTTGCTTAAGCTGGGCCTACCGTGTAGTTGTTCTGCCAAAGAATTAAGACAGAGAACTGAAGAGCAGAAGGAAATGGCAAAGAGTATCTGGGTAGCACTACACTAAACCTGGAGGAAAAAAAGAGCCTAGAATCTAGCTGTGGCCAGTTCTGTCCCCTTAGAAGTCATTTGGTGCAGAGGGTACTGAAAAATGATTGTTCAATGTGAGAAGAGGTTGAAATAGCTTTGAAATCCAATCCCCAGGAACATGCCATCAAATTGGAAAGAGTCATAAAGTAAGAAATATGGGAAGAAATGAAAAAAAAAATTAAATTGTCAAAGATCTCAGGAGAAATAAAAATAAAAATCATTCACACATAGCAGATAAACCAATAAGGAAGATATTAGTTAAAAAAGAGAATATGGGAAAAGAGTTCAGACTTCTTTAAATAATTGTTGCAAGATAAAAGAAAAATGAGGGAAAAAAAACCTGATGAAGCAGAGGACCCTATAGATTCTCAAGAGAACATGGAACTACAGTTTCTGAAATGTATAAAAGATAAAGAAGAATCATAAAAGCTGGTCCTTTGAAAAGACTAATAAAATTGATAGAATAGACCTTCAATTTGATTTTTAAAAAGAGAAAAACTAAAATTAATAAAAGGTGAAATCACAAAAAAAGAAAAATTAAGAATTATCAGAACTCACTATGTATAGTTACATGTTAAACCAAATAAAAACACAAAAAAATAGAAAAATATGTTTAAAAATATAAAATACTCAAATTAACTGTAAATCAAATTGAGATCTAAGGAAATAGAATTAGCTGTACAGGGGCTATCAAAGAAAAAAAACTCCTGGTCCTTATGAATTCAGGGGAAAATTTTATCACATTTTAAAGAATAATTACTAACAATACTATACAAATTATTCCCTAAAATTAAGAAGAATCACACTACCAGAGACTTTTTATGAGATAAGTATTATCATACCTTAAAACAGGGAAGTATAAAATATAGCGGGAAAATTGTGGACTAATATCATTAATGAACATATATTCAAAAAATATAAACAAAATTATGTCAAATAGACTATAACAATTCATTCAAAAAATCATTCATTATGACAAACTTGGATTTATGCCAGGGATGGAAAGACAATTCCACATTAATAATATAATAAATATAATTAGTCATATTAAAAACAAAACCATCTGAAATTATATAATGATCTCAATAAAAATGGGAAAAGCCTTTGACATAGTACAACATTCAATCATGTGAAAAGCTCTCCAAACTTTGTCACACATAGTACAACATTCAATCATGTGAAAAGCTCTACAAACTTTGTCACAGAAGGGCATTTTTTTTAATATAATAAAAAAGCATCTATGCAAAAACAAAGCAACCATTACATGCAATTGAGGTGTTCTAGATCTTTTCCCAATAAATATTGGGGAAAAGCAAGGACACTTATTCTCCTCACTATTATTTGATCTAGTTCTGGAAATACTAGCAATAGCAAGAAGACATGAGAGAGAGACAAACATAAATCAAGAGGAAATAAAATGATTGGTTTTTACTGATGACATGATAGTTTACTAGAAAATACTGGAATCAGAAAGACATTCATAGAAACAATGGCTTAAGCAAGGTCACAGGATTTAAAATAAACACTCAAAAATCAACAGCATTTTGGGTGGAGCCAAGATGGAAGATTAAAGGCAGTCATCCAGATCAACTGCTCCAACATTGTCCTCCAAACAACTTGAAAATAATACCTCAAATCAAATTTTGGAGCAACAGAGACAACAAAAGGTCAGGGTGAGACATTTTTCCAGCCTAAAATAACTTAAGAGATCAGCAGGAGAAATTTTTGGCATGGTGGAGGTGAGAGGGAGTGAAGTCTGTACAGAGCAACAGTGGCCACAGCAGCAGCAGAAATGGGAGCTCTTAATCTAGACACGGTAAAGGGGTCAGGCAATTGGTCAAAAAAAATATTAGAGCAGACCCTTTTCTGGCACTGAAAATAACTGGCACTGATTGGCAACTTTATTGCCTATATACAGTTCTGGGTCACAGTTCTAGGGCAAAGATGAGCACTAACGGTCACTCACAAGAGAGTAGAATTCTTGGTGACAGTACCAAAGTAAAGAGGACCACTAGAGATTGTGGGAATCAGGGACCCTTCCTAGATAAAGATCAGAGTGCAGACCAGGAGAACCATACCTCCACCAGGATCACACCAGATTGGAATCACTAAAAACTTGAAAGACACCCCCCCCAGAGTTACCTCTAAAACCAGCAGCACTAAAAAGCCTGAAGCTTGGGACAGTGCCTCTCCCCAATTAGGTGAGTAGAGCCCAACTTTAACATAAAGATCAAAGTCAAGAAATGGGGAAAATAGGCAAATAACAACAACTTTAGCATAAAAAGTCAATACATTGGCAGGGAAGACTAAGACATAAACTCAGAAGAAGACAAAAAATGTAAAAATAGCTACTCCACTCCCCCAGCCACCCCCCAAAATGTACCAAAGAAAAAGCTAATTGGACCTGCAATCAGTAAAAATTTCTGGAAGAGTTAATGAAAGAGATAAAAGTGGTAGACGAAACATTGGGGGAAAAAATGAGAGTGATATAAGAAAACTATGAAAAGAAAATTAAAAGTTTGGTAAAAGAAGCACAACAAATATTGAAGAAAATACTGCCTTAAAAAAAAAAAAAGATGAGGCACAAAAGTCCACTGAAGAGAAGAATTCCTTAAAAAGAATTGACCAAACAGAAAAGAAGGTACAAAAGCTCCCTGAAGAAAAGAACTTAAAGATCAGAAGTGGCTAAATGGAAAAAGAGATGCAAAAATCTCACTGAAGAAAATATAAAAAGGAACCAAACATTTCCCTCAAAAGAACAGGGATACATTCTACCAAACTGGAATCCCAAGCAACTTTCCTGATAAAAAGACTAGGACTGTGTAGAAAGATTGAAGTTCAACTCTAAGAGATAAATTCAACATTTTAAAAAAAGTAAACATGAAATAATTATAAAGAACTAAACAAAAATAAACTGTTTACATTCAAATATGGGGAGATGATATATGTCTCTCCTTTGAACCCTACCACAGAATCCATAGGGTCCAATTAGACTAGGCCTTTAAGTGTTTCTGTTATGTCTTGATAATCTTATAAAAAGAGGGGAGAGGAGAAAATGAAAGCATTCAAGAAGGATTGAGAAAGGAAGATTCAGCAAAGTTATCTCATATAATCAGGGTGAGCAAATAGATGTATATGCAAACAAAGAGGTTTTGTGAATGGATTTATAATAACTGAGGAGACAACATCTAAGTAATGTGATTTATTAGCAAGACATGCCATTGCATAATAAATCAGGCCTAGGGCTCCACAGAAGACACAGGAACTTCAAATAAAGATTTTCTAGAGATACTTACACAGTCAAAGGGAGACATAAAAAACAGAATGCAAAACAAGATGTAAGTCTTTGGTAATCTATTTCTTATTGAAGGAAAACTTTGAGACTTTCAGAAATGGGAATTGGAGTGACCTTCTGATTTTCCCAAATCAGGTAATTTACAAGAAAAAAAAACTTATCTCAAAATGGAGGTGGTTCACAAAAATCAAGTTAGATTTTTGTTTTGTTTTGTTTTGTTTTTATCACAATTCTTCCCATTGATCCTTGAGAGACTTATCCCCCATGCATGATTATAAGCCAGATCTATAAGGTTTCTTTATGTGTTCATCATTCATATTACATACCAAGAAAAGACCACTGGTAAGCACCATTTCACATGGTTTGGTACAACAGCTGATAGCAGAAGTTAATAACAATAATGAAGATCAGAAATGTAAGCAGGCAGAGGGCATATAAAAATAGGTCAGGTAGTATTCTAAATCGTAAACTGTGATGGAGCCAGTAAAGTGTACAAATCTCATATTTTCAAATTCTGCAAAGGTAATAGTTTGGAGAGTTGTCTAATTGTTTTTTTTTTCCCTCTGGGTGTATTATGAAAAACTTAGCTAGAATAAAAGGAGAAAAAGGACCCATAAGTCAAGGGGGGGGTGGGTTGTCATCCCCTCCAGGGATGTGGAAACCAGCTCATGGTGGGTTGCAGAACGGTATCAGTTTCCATAGTAGGAAGGAATATCCATGGGTCAAAGTCACTTTGATGAGTATGATGACAAATCTAAAATCCATGGGCCCCAATGTCTTGAAGGTGGTATAAAGTATACCCCACTTCCCATGGAAATTACTAATATTAATCCTTTTGTTGTAGCAGAAGGAGGGTAAGACAAAGGAGTAGAAGGAGGAGAGGCAAAGAAATTGGTGCAAGATGGAAGAGATTGAAGGGAAAAGGACAAAACAGGATATAAAGAAAAAAATACCCTTTATTGGACATCAGGCATAGGTCATCAGATAAAGCAGCCCAACAAAAACAATATTCCATTTGATATGAATGGGGTCTTTCTATAGTTGATCTCAATTTTTTTTTTAGTTTACAATATTCAAAAGTTCCATGTTGAGATGAAAATAAATTACCAGCTGAATTGTTTGCAGTTTTAGACAAAATTTCATATAATTTAATACTATGCTTTTTTTTTGTCATTTCTGCTTCAACCAGAAGCTTCCCCTGGCCCCAGAATATAAGAAATTTCTCCAGGGGGAGGGGTCACATTGATATGCTACTACCAAATCCCATTGTTCCTTTAAGAAGGCTTTCCTTAGCTTGGAAAAATTGAAATTGAGAGGGAGCCTGACCTCTGAGACAATCCTCCATGGAGAAGTCCCAAAGTGAAAAGATTGACTAGAGAGTTTGAGAAGTTCTTTCAGGAAGTCAGCCCCAGGGCTGGGGTCCCCTCTCAACCTCCTGGATGACCCACCAAAAACTGTCACAAGTGGATTCATAATAACTGAGGAGACAGAGTCTGAGCAATGATATTTATGAGCAAGGCATGTGATTACATAACAATTTGGGTCCACAGCACCTTAGTAAATACAAGAATCTCAAATACAGATTTTGCACAGTTACTTATATAGTCAAAGGGTATGAAAAACAGAATGTAAAAAAGAAGCAAAACAAACTTAAAGGACATACAAAATGCTTGTAGGGTTTTTTTTGAGGTGTCAAAAATGGGAATTTGAGGAGATAACCAATAATTGGAAAAAGTATAAACAAGTTGTGATATATAAATGTGACAGAATACTATCATGCCAGACTCATCAGAATAATGAACAACCAGGATTCCAGAGGACAAATACTTGTGAGAGGTAAAGGACTCAAAGCATAGAATGAAACAAATTTGGATATAGCCAATTTGGAACCTTTTTTGATTAATTATATGTTTGCAATTGGCATTGTTTTTCTTATCTTCTCAATTAAGGTGGAAAGGTTAAAAAGCTGATCTGGCGGAATAAAACAATTATTTAAAAAAAAAAAACCAGAGGGCCTACATGCTAACAGTCATAGATTTGAGGGGAAGGGGGAACTTCAATGACTTTTCTTCTCAAAATGTGGAGTTAGGGGCTGGCTGTTTTTCCTTAGCTAGACTGGAAAAAGAGTTTCTTTTTTAGAAGAAAATGCATCTCCTTTGGCAAGAAACTCTTTGTAACACAAAGTTAGACTCTCCCTGGATAATTTGTCTTTTCAAGCTTAAGTCTATATTTCAAATGCTTTCTATTCATCAAGTACAAGGTCTCTGCCAGAAGTTTCACTTTTACTTAAGGTAAAGAATATCTTGTGGTTTTCTGCTTAATTTCTAATTACTAAATTATGTCCACTCAATATCTACAGAGAAACTCTTCTTCCC
>CM053592.1:94006283-94038485 GCA_028646515.1 Pseudochirops corinnae | reverse complement strand
GAAACACAATTAGGATAACCCAGGATCTAGCAGCTTCTACATTAAGAGATCGAAGGGTCTGGAATATGATATTCCGGAGATTAAGGGAGCTAGGATTAAAACCAAGAATCACCTACCCAGCAAAATTGAGTATAGTGTTCCAAGGGAAAATATGGTCATTCAGTGAGGTGGAGGGCTTTCAAACATTCTTGCTGAAAAAAACAGAACTGAAAAGAAAGTTTGACACTCCAACACAAGAAGCATGAGAAGTTAAACATGGAAAAGAAATCATAAGGAACTTATCAAAGTTGAACTATTTACATGCCAACGTGGAAAAGTGACAATTGTAACTGATGAAATTTTTCTCAGTATGAGGATAGGTGAACAGAATACAAATGTATATATACATATACATATACACATGTCTATATAGGAGGGATATATATGCATACAAACATATATCTGAGTATGTGTATATATGAATACATAGAGGGCACAAGATCAATTGAATAGGAAGGGACAATACTCTAAAATGTGAATTTCTGAGGTGGGAGAGGATTAGAATGAAAGGAGTCAGGGGAAGAACAGGAAGGCAAAAGGGAAAGGGTCAACCTTACTCTCATTGAACTTGGCTTAGGGAAGGAACTACATAAACTCTAAACTGGGTATCTTGCTACACAGGAGAGTAGGAGGGATGGGGATGAGAGGTGGGATGACGGAGGGGAGGGGAGGATTGGGGGGAGGGTTGATGGAAGTACACACTTTTATAAAGGGACAGGGACAGGGGCAGGGTAGAGAATAGAATGGGGCGGGGCAGGATAGGAAGGAGGGACATATAATCAGTCTCTCACAATATGCCCACTGTGGAGAGGTTCCGCGTAATTACATATGTACAGCCTGTATTTAATTGCTTGTACTTCCAGTGGGGGTGGGTGAAGAGAAAGAATCTAGAATTTAAAGTTCTACATTCAAATGTTAAATATATATATATATATATACATATACAATTATTATTATCATTAACTACATCCAACTGGGAATTAAGATACACAGGCACTGTGGTAGGGAGATCCATCCTGCCCTACCGGAAAGTCAGAGGGGTGATGGGGGAGGACATAGGAGAGAATAGATTGGGGGAGGGGTTATACAGTGGAATGGCTGTTTTGGGGTGGTGGATAGGGAAAAGATGGGGAGAAAATTAGTAACTCAAAATCTCATGGAAAGAATGATATAAACTAAAATAAATAAAAGTTAAAATTAAAAAAATAAAAATTAAAAAATAATATAATAAACTCACTTCATTAGATATTATTAGCTTATTAATAGGTTACATTACAACTTATAGAAATAACAATAAAGAGAAAATTGTTTTCCTGTTATTAATACTTTGAGGATTTAAAATTTCATTACTATGCTTGTTATTTCTACTAAAACAGATTATACCTTCAATCTGCTTTAGGAAATGTTACTATGGAAAGAAAAAAATAATCACCTGTTTATGAACTTCACCTTACATTAGCTAGTCAATTAACATTTACTAATCAGGTAACATTTCTTAAGCACCTACCATGTACCAGTCACTGTGTTAAGCACTGGGGGTACAAAAAGAAACAATAGACAGTCACTGACCTCAAGGAGCTTGCAATCTAATGGGGAAGACGGAATATAAACAAATATATACAATGGGAACTATATGCAAGATACAAGATAAATAAGAAATAATTAACAGAAGAAATGAATATTAAGAGAGCTTAAAGGAAGTTTACTGTCAAAGGTAAAATTTTAGCTGAGACTTAAAGCCAGAGAGGTCAGTAACTGGAGCTGAGGAGGGAAAGCATTCTAAGTATAATGGATAGCCTGAGAAAATACCCAGAGTCAAGAGACAGAGTGTTAAGGGGACAGGAAGGAAGTCAGTGTCACTGAATTGGAGAGTATGTGTTGGTGAGTTATGTATAAGACAACTGGAAATGCAGGAGGAGATTATGTTGTGAATGACTTGGGAAGTCAAACAGAGCAATTTGTATTTGCTCCTGGAGGCAATAAGAAGCCAGTGAAGGTTACTGAACAGGAAGGTGATGTGACTAAACCAGAATTTTGGGCAAATCACTTTCATGACTGAATGGGGGATAGAGTCAAGTGGGGAGGGTCTTGAGGACACATCACTACATGCAGTGATGCAGATCTGCACTGAAGTGGTAACAGTGTCAGAAGAGAGGAGGGAATACATTCAAGAGATGCTGCAAAGGTGAAATCAGCAGGTCTTGACAATAACTTAGACATAGGGAGTGAGAGATAATGAGGAATCAAGGATGACTGAGGTTGTAAGCCTGGAGGACTAGGGAAATGTTGCCCTCTGTACAGTAATAGAGAAGGTGGGAAGGAGTTTGGGGAAAAGATAACCCCTTTTGGATATACTGAGTTTAAGATGTCTACTAGACATTCTTTTGAAATGTCTAAAAGGTAGTTGGAGATGTGAGACTGAACGCTAGCAAGAGACTAGGGTAGGGTAGGTAGATTTGAGAATTATCAATATAGAGGGAGCCATTAAATCCATGGGATTCGAAAAAATCATCAAGTTAAGTAGTATAGAGGGAGAAGAAAACAGATACCCTGAGGGACATCTACAGAGGATATGATCTGGGGAGGGATCCAGTAAAGGAGACTGAAATGGATTGGTCAGATAGGTAAGAAGAGAATCAGGAGACAGTAGTGTCCTAAAAACCTAGACAGAAGAGAGTGTCAAGGAGAGAGAGTAATCAACAATGTCAAAGGCAAAGAAGTCAAGGAGAATGAGGTTTGAAAAAAGGCTATTGGATATGGCAACCAAGAGATTGTTAGTAACTTAAGAAAGAGCAGGGGTTTTTTGTGGAATGATAAGGTCAGATATCAGATTGTAAGGGGTTAAGAAGAGAGGAATAGGAGAGGAAGTAGAGGCATTCATTGTAGATGACCTTTTTAAGGAGTTAAGCTACAAAAGGCAGAAGAGATAAAGAATAATAGGGATGGAAGGATAAACTGTTTGTTTGTTTTTTCAGGAGAGAGGAGACTTAGGCATATCTATAGGAAGTATGAAGTGAACCAATAGAGGGAGAGATTGAAAGTTGAAAGACTGGGGATGACAGAGGGGCCAGTCTGTTGGAGGAGCTGGAATGGAATGGGACCAGCTGAACCAGCAAAGAGGTTAGCTTTCGTAAATCTTCATGAAGTGAGATAGAGGTGGAGGAGAAAGTGTCAGGAAGCATCTGTAAGAGGGATGAGGAAGAGTGGAGAAGAGGGATTTTGCTATGAATGATTTCAATATTTCTGTAAAATATGAGGAAAAGTTCTCAGCTGACAGATTCAGGTGAAAGGGAACCATGGAAAGTTTTAGGAGGGATGAAAAGGTTTGGAATAACTCCTATGAAGAATGAGACAATAAGAGAGATATAAGATGAATTGCCTAGCAGCAATGAAGGGCCAATTGAGGTTATATAGCATTAAGTTTGTAGTGGACAAAGTCAGAATGGTTGCATGTTATTCTCCACTTTCCTCAGGAGCACATGTGTAGGAAAAAAAGGTGATAAATGGTTGGAGTGATCCAAGATTGAGATTAGGTGGGCCTAATTTTTGATATGATAAGAAGGATTCAAGCAAAAAAGGATGATACAGAGTGAATTGGTTCACCAAGAAGAGAAGTTGGCTAGTATAGGAGAGATAGCCTTGAAGAGAATTAAGGGGTCAGGGGACGGGAGGTCATGGTGCAGTTAGAGTAGGGTGATGTGAGCGAAGACAGAGAGAAAAGTGAAAAGCCCATAGATTATAGCTGGATAGGGGTATTTCCAAATTCTTGGTTATGGTGGTAGTATGTTAGTGGGTGATGGTAAGATCTACAGTGTGTCAATTTTCTGTGTGGTGGGGTAGAAAAGTAGCTTGTGGGAGAAGACTATTTTGAAGAACTGAATGGTTAGTGTATCTGAGGGATAATCAGACAACAAACAGTTCTTTATCAGACCCATATTCTATGTTTTTCAGCTTGAAAATTACTAGAAATATTCCACTAGAATAACATTAAGGAAACCAGGGTTAACTCCATGCTTATAATGAGTCATCAGAGAAGAGCTTTAGTGAATTACTGTTTTAATTTTACTATAGTACTTCAAGGATGCCTGATTATTCCTATAGGCAAATAAATAGTTGATAGAGATGCCATGGCTTGAAATTTCATGACCATGTGTCTATTAATGTCATAACAACTCTTTTCTCAGATTACCCTTAGAATCTTTACTATTTTCCAAAATTCTTTAACCTTGAGGAGTTAGGTAGAATTTAACCAAAAATACTTGTTTTTAATGAGCATTTATGAGTCTTATGTCTTAATAACTTCTTTTGGAGTGGAGGAAATAAGTGTTCCACATCTGGTATCTACTATGAACACTAAGCACATTTTCTAGAAAAGATCTTATTAATTCCTTTTAGGGAAAACCCCAGATGTGAACTGTTCCTAGCTTTACAAGATTTTCTCTGTATTTTTAAGATAATCCATAATGAGTCTGATACCCTTTCTTTGGCCTCAGGCAGACAGGCCTTTTGGGGCAGAATATGGAACTCTAGGATCAGACACTTTTCTGCACCTCTCCAATTTCAGGCTTCAGGTAACACTTAAAATGTAGCATTTTAAACTAAACACAATACACTAGAAATGGCTTGACCAAGGCAGAGTGAAGCCAAAACATTACCTTCCTTTTTCTGGGCACAATGCCTCTATTGAGGCAGCCTAAGCCAGCACTAGAATTTTTAGCTGCCATGTCACACTGTTGACAATGAAAATATTGACACATTTTGAACTTGTCGTATGTATGACCAATAACCATTGGTTCAGTTTCTTTGATTTCCTGATTGGGAAATTTCACATAGGCCATTTGATAGACAATGAAAAAAATAAAAATTGAAATTCAAATGCACTTTACTGTAAGGAAAATTCTTTGGCTTGATTTCATGAGACAGTTAATATAAGGTAGCTTGGGAATTTGAACTCACATAAAATGAATGGCTCAATAAAACAAGTTGTAGTGTGGCTTGTCACTCAATGAAATTCATATTCAAAATGTCCCTCTGCCATGATGTGTATATAGACAAACTATAAATACATTAAATTTGTTCAGGAAAAATGGTCTCATAAAGACACAAATGGTTAGCTACCACTTAACAAGCTAAATAACGTCTTAAAGCAATATTTTTACATGGAATAGAGGTTATAAAAAGAATAGCATTGTGTATTTTGCAATGAAGTCAGTATGTTGTCATATAGAATTTGGCCTTCTGCATGTAGAGACGTCTGTGAAAGGGTTAGGTTTTGAATGAGATGTTTTTAATTATATTTTTTTGTGCAAAATCAAATTCATGGCACCACTTGAGAAAGTTAGATGTGCTAAAAAGACTGCTCAGCCACATTTTCAGCAAATACAACATAATCCCTTAACTAAAATCTGCAACTGCAAATAATGAATGCAGGCAAATTATAATTCACATTAACTTTGTATGGACAGAAAGTCCCAAACTTATAAAATAGCTATGTTCTCTGTAAATTCATTTGGAAGTCGGTTCTTCGGAGCTCATAATAGCCTTTCAAGAGAAACAGTAAAACAGTGGGTGGAAATGCAGGCTCAAAGCAAGAAACCTGGGTTCAAGTCTTGCCTCTGATACATACTAGCTCTGTGACCCTCAGTATATCATTCAGCCTTTCAAGGTTCCAGACAACTCTCTAAGACATAAGTTGCAGAGAAAGTACAAACTTGCATGGTATACAGAGTTTCATCATCTGGAGCTCCTTACATCAATGGAATCAAAGGTCTAATTCATACCCTAACTTACTTTCACATATAAATACATCAATTTCATATCTGTAACATATGTATCCAAGTCAGTCCTCATAACACGTTATGTACCTGAAATTTCAGACTACGTTCACAAAAGTGAAAAATCCAAGGACTATTTTTAATAATATTTCCATGGGAAAATATATTGGGAGATTCAATTCTTAATTATGAAAACATATCATCTATTGCCATGGTGGAATTCAGGACTTCACCTTCCTCTTATCTTCTAGGTAATGGGAAACTGGAATTAATCAGTCAGAAAACAAGGGTTTATTAAGCCCTTACTATGTACCAGGCACCGTGATAAGTGTTGGGAATAAAAGACAAATAAAAAAAACAGTCCCTACTACTAGGAACTTACATTCTAATGGAGAAACACAACATAAAAATGGGAACTGAGCAGGGTGAGGGGATGGAAAGAAGAGTACCCAGGGGCATGAGGAGAAAGGAATCTAGAGAGTCAAGAGCAGAGGCCAGAGAGGAATGAAGGAGTGAACATGACTGGTCACAGATGACCTCTTCTTAAAATAGAAGCTCTAGGAGAAACTGAACAATCAGAGGAATGGGCTGCAGGAGCAAAGTGATTTTCCAGGGTGAGAAGGCTGCGACATTATGGAGAGAAAAGAATCTCAGACAACCAGGAGTGGAGCCCAAAGAGGAATAGTCCAGCCCCTTATAGACCATTTTAACATGGATAATTTTCAGAGCATCTGTGATTTTACTTTAATATTTTAATAAGTATATTTCAGTATAATTTGTTTCCTTTGTAATTCTATGTATTTTACTTTATGTATTTAAAATCCTTTCTCTGCTTTTAAAAACCTGTGATCTAGACCACTGCAAAGGAGTAAATCAAGATTTATTTACATTTCAGAAGAAACCCCAGCTCAGAGTAGGTGGGACCTCTAGGGTAAAAAGCAAGATAGAGATTATTAGATGGCCATTCATATGTAAGGGAGAATATGACTTGCAGGTAGCAGATTGGGCACTTCATGTATATTGTTTTGGATCAAATAATTAAATATTATTCATATCTCATGTACATATGGATACCACCTCTTTTTGACAGACATCAAATATTGTCCAGACTGTTTGACTGCAAAAAAAAAATTTTTTTTAATGCTGGAACAAAACCATCTGGTAAGGTAAAATCTGAAGACAGATGATTCAAAGCCTGCTGCTCACTGACTATAGTATGTCAATTTCATAAACATTCAGTTTCTCAAATTTCATATTTCAAAACCAGGAAAAATGGTTCCGCCTTATTTTGTTTTCTCCCAACAAATTCATGCCTTAATATTCAATATCCATTGGCATCCCTGAAAGGGCTAGGAAATTACTTGTATGATCAGGAGTATTAATCCTCAAACTCTCCAACCTGGCATTGGGCAAATGCTAACTGAAAAGAAAAGATGAACTGGGGTCTAAGTCTAGGTGCAATTCCCAACCAGAACAAGAGAAAATGTAAGGTTGTTTTTAATATATATATTGTTTCTTTTCACAGAGGGATTGTATTACTCACACTCATGAAGTAGAGCTTAAGCCCCAAAGGCACAGTCAGCATTCTTAAAGAGACAGTGATGCCAGTTTTGATAAGTGAATTGAAGATGATGACCTCTAAGGTTCCTTCCATAGGATCCTAAATGCTGCATATCCATAAATGGATGACCTGTGCATGCTGAAGTGATCTGCACTTTGAAAAGCAAACCTTACCAAGGTGGGATAACCAGGGCCTCAGCTCAGAGAAAACAATTGAGTTTAATATCTGGTTACTGAGAATAAGTACTTAAAAGAGACAAAATATGGCCTCCTCTTTCCTTCCCCTCACCAGACAATCACACTTTGAATCCTACTCTGTGTATTTTGTGCCACTTAATGCAGGTAGAAAAAAATGTGTTCTTCTGAAAAATTGGAGAAATCTCTTCCCATCTCCCCCCACTCAAATCCCTCTTCTACTCAGAATCACTGTGATTTTTTCAGGTCTGACCATGTTACCCTGATACTCAGTGAGCACCAATGATTCCTTATTATCACCAAGATCAAACATAAACATCTAAAGCTCTTCATTATTTGGCCATCCTATGTGTCCATCTTATATCTTACTTCCCTACATAGAGTATAATCCAGTTATTCTAGTCTACTGGTGATTACTCAGACATGACACTTCATCTCTAATATTGTTGAACTGACTGTCTGTAACAGCAAACACCCCAGGATGGCTGCTAGCACACGTTCTTTGACCTGCTTTTCTAAGGGAAAGCAACTCAAAATAGGTTAACAATCTTACTTTAATCAACCATATGTATCATTTACTTAGTTCAGGGGGAAGAGTCAGTACCCTAAACTTCAGGGGAAATATAAATAGAAATTACAAGCAGACAAAAAAATACACACAGAGAAAATAACATAATTCAACAGAACAACAGACAGAGCTTCTAGCTATCTGACTATTACATACATACATAGTTACCAGAGAGAGAAGAACCAACATCTGGGTTTTCAAAGCCAGGGAGCTAAACAGCTATCCGAGTCTCATCTGATTAAATCACATAATTCTTCCCATAAGTGAACCCCAAAGCAAAACTTCACTTCAAAGTATAAATACCCTTCTTCAGGGTCAGAGGATATCACAACCCTCATGACCCACTGCTTAATTACAAAATAACAAAAGGTGTGGGCCTTCCTGAAAAGCAAGCCTCCCCTAAGCAAGCTTCTCTTGTTGGGCTCCAAGTGAGGCCCATTAAGGGAAAGAGAAGATCTTCAAATTCCCTAGGCCTATTAAGGGACAGAGAAGAACTTCAAATTCCTTTACCATTATATTGTCTGATACATGGAATGCTCTGTCCATCACTTCCACCTCTTAAGTTTCCCTGGCTTCCTTCAAAACTCAGCTCAGAGACTACCTCCTGCAGAAGGCCTTTCATGGACCACCTGACCAAAAATGCCTTCTTCTCTTAGACAGTCTTTGATCTTCCATAATCTCTCTCTTTCTCTCTCTCTCTCTCTCTTTCTCTCTCTCTTTATCTTTCTCTCTCTCTCTCTCTCTCACACACACACACACACACACACACACATGCACACACACATATACATACATACATCATATATTATATGGATATACATACATATGGGTATATGTGGATATGAATATGGATATATATTTACATATCCATATACATATATAGTCCACATGTCTAGTTATTTGCACCTTGATCACCCATTAGAATACATGTTCCATGTGGGCAGATTTGCTTCTATTCATATCTCTAGTGTTTAGCACAGTGTCTGCTTGGCACATAGCGTAGACTTAACAGACACTTGACTGACTAATGATTTTAATGACTAACATTGACAGATTACTTATAGCACCAATGGTTAATAAAATATCACTCCAAACTCTGTATCTATTTCACTATAATATACAACCTTATTTCTTTAAGAAACCTGCAAAATCTAGTGGGTTAGTGCTTATCATAAGAGGTTTCAGAATCATCAAACAAAGGATTATTTGCAAGTGAAGGCACCTTATCACAATACATAAAAGATGCCCACCAGAAACCTAAAGAGACATTTCTTTGTGTCCTTCTTTCTCCTCATGGTCCCAGGCACTGCAGGGCACCGAATGTGAAGGTAGAACTTAGCCTCAAGGTCATTAGTAGAAATCCTGATGAGCTCAATGAAATTTCAAAAGCATCAGTCTCAAAGAAAGAATATGAAAGTTTTCCTAAGAATTTTTCCTTTAGAAATGAATCTATTTGTATAATTTTTTAAAGTGAAGAGTTCTTTAAAAATTGCAGAACAAGATAACCTGGCAGTTAATACCTGTATCTATGCTCCTTTGTGCCATTACTTTAGTCCCTGGTGACTTTTTGTTGTTGTTAGCATTAACAATGACAGTGTGACATATTTATATCATTTTGTATCCATTAAACTTTTAAATTAATCTTTTCTGTGAACTCTTAAATTTTTGTAGCTTCTTATTTAAAGCCATGAGAACGTTTAAAGTTAGAAGAACGTTGTGGTACCCCCTTTTGCATGCTGAGATTTTGTAAGACGTCTCTTTTTTCATATTTCTAAACAAATACTTGCTTTATCTTATAGAGCATGTTTTTGAGAGTCATGGAGCAATTTGAAACAAGTTTTTCACATTCACATACATTCAACAAATATTTTTATGGGGGCAGGATGAACTCTTGAATGGCTGTAAGCAAACTTCAGTACACTAAAAATAAGGAATTATAAAGTAAAAGCATTGTAAAGAATATCTTCAGAGAAATAAATGTATAGTATTCCCAAGATGATGGACCAGGCAGAGCAGAAGCCTGGGAAGAACCTAACTTTCTAGTGATCTTATATATAGGTGTGTCTGGCTATTGACAATGCCCAAGAAATGGAGACTCTTTTATTTTAATGGTTACAGTTATGTCAATTGTATTTTATTACAATACCACATAACTGGGTGGGTTACTCCTTGACTACCTCACATGATATAGAAGAATGGACAAAAATTCTGTCATGCACAGGTATTTCTGAAAGCAGCTGTGTTGACATAAAACTATAATTGCTCTTTCCAAAAACAACAAATCCTCATATGAAGAAAACTGTTCTTTAGAAAAATTGAAGGATCATAGAATTATAAAACCAGGAAACAGTCAAATCTCTTAATTTTACATTAATAATAACTAGAACTAGGATAGTAGAATCAAAGTGAATTGAAAGTTGGCATACAACTAGTTGATTATTCCTGATATTTCTTGTATGCATGTCTTCATTTTCCATTTTTATGAAATGAGAGAGAGAGTTGGACAAGATGGCTTCTATTCTATCATCCAACTCAATTTTTTAAATTATAGTATCCTAGTTGTGGATTTTATTAATTATTAATGTAATTATTATTGTTGTCATATTGATGCAATAAACTTTTCTTTAGAAGAAAGTGAAGGCTGGGAATTTCAATGACTTCACAAGGGCAAAGTGATGGCAAAGTTAGTACTACAACAGAAATCTTAAGATTGCTAACCAATCAGTGTACCTTTCATTAGATGAATGGTAAAGACATCATGGAATTTTCTTTCTTTTAAGGTGTAAGGGTCAACATGTAAAAAAAGTATTGGTTTTAGAGTTGGAAGATCTGGGTTCAAATCCTTGTTTTGATAATTACTACCTTATGACTTTGGACAAATCATTTCACTTCTGTGGGCCTCATTTTTCTTCATCTGCAAAGTGAAGGAGTTGAACTAAATAGCCTCTGAAGTCTTTTCTATGTCTATGGTTCTGTGGATTATAGAGACTTGTAATTATATTTAAATTCAAAATAATTATATTTTACTATATATGTATTCCCAACACTAAATTCAATGTCCCCTTCCCAGTCTCATTTTGCAATCTCATTTTGCTTTGACCCTTCTGCAACATTTAGCACTAATGACCACTCTCATTCTTGGAATTCTTCTTCCTTGACCCCTGTAAAAATATTCTATGTCAATTGTATACTTTTCTCTTAACTGTTCCTTCTCCAAATTCTATGCAGGCCCTCATTCTCTTTCTTGACATTGTAAAGCCAAGCATGAGCAGCTTTCCAGAGGAATGCTGTTGTGAACATCTTTCAAGATTCCGATTACATAGTATAGTGAGCTCTCTTTTCATTCAATAACAAATCAGAGCAAAACATTCACAGAAAATTCACAATGTTACAACTTATCACAGGAAATCAAAATATGACATTCACCATGTCACCACTCAACAACTTATCACTAAAATGGCCACATAGTTTTCAGCAAAGCAATCACGTAGTTTTCAACAAAGTACATTCATTTAATCAATCACAGAGTCCTTAATTCAATCACAAAGTACAAAAGCCAAAGTTCTCCACCCCTAGCTCATAGTAAATCATAATCTTCTCAGTCAGTACACAGTATCCAAGTAAAGTCTTCTTTCAGCTTGACTCAAGTCTGGCTCTCAGCTTCCAAGGTTCCTCTTCCATGGTCCCAGCTCCAACTGTCACCTGGATTCAAAGGCAGGAAGCTCCCAGTTTCTTGTCTAGTTCTTTGTCCAGTTCTTCATCCAGTTCCCATTCCATTTTGAAGCTCACAGTGTCCAGTCCACCTCAAGTCCTTCACAGTTCCTGTTTCTGGGAAGACAAAGCTTAACAGAGCCACAATAATATTCATGCATATTGCCGGCACCATTATCAATTCATTATCTGCCTGTGAAATCAACTTAGACCCACCAACAAGGTCTGAGAACTCAACACAAATCATCAACATAGAAATCAACACAGACCCACAAACAAGGTCCAAGAGGTCAGCACAAATCATCAGTAAAGTCCTAGGACCTCCAAAACCCTCCTCCAGGACTTATGTAAACATACAACCAGAAAATCCTCTTTCAGGGCTTCCAGTAAAGTCCCAGGGCTTCTGCACAAAGTATCACAGACAAACATCAACAGAGACAGAGCAGACAGAGTGTCACCCAAGTTTTCTTCTTCTTGACTCTGCCACCACAAGGGCCCTCTTCTCAGTTCTGCTGTTGGTAGCTTGGGGTTCTCCTTATGTATGGTCATTAGCTCCTCCCCTTCCTGTTGCAGGAGTTCTTGATTTCTAGGGTCCACAAGTTGTGGGGTTCACATGTTCTGATACAAGGCTCAAAAGAAACTCAAACTGAAACAAGGTGTTAGTTCAATAGCTGAAACAAGATGTGAACTATGTCTGTGCTTGCCATTACAGATGTGATTTCAAATTGAGAATATAAATAAAAAAGAAGAGAGACTTCTCTCAAATTACTCCCTTATAATTTTCCTTGGCTCTTACTTCAACTCTCATACAAAACTGGTCACCAAAGTCTGGTTGATTTTTCCTTCCTAATATTTCCATGTCCACTGCCACA
This sequence comes from Pseudochirops corinnae, assembly GCA_028646515.1. Classification (NCBI taxonomy): domain Eukaryota; kingdom Metazoa; phylum Chordata; class Mammalia; order Diprotodontia; family Pseudocheiridae; genus Pseudochirops; species Pseudochirops corinnae. Next base: position 94,025,766 of record CM053592.1, on the reverse strand, counting down.
TCTATCAAATAAAAGAGCTGGACAAGATTACTTCTACAGTTTCTTCCAACTCTAAATCCTTGGATCCTATTTTCCTAGTTCTCAATCCTGTTACCTACTATAAAAGATATTCTCTTCTCTCTTGAAGTAGTCTCACTTGGTAATCTCCCATAGGGGTAAACATCATCTCTGTCCACATAACTTCCAAATAGATATAATCAGCACTAATTTCTCATTTCTCTTCTCTCCACATTACCATTTACCTGGTGGACATTTCCACCTTGATAACTCACATTCAATATAAATAAAATTAAACTCATTGAAATATTTCATCCCAAACATATCCCTCCTCTAGATTTATCTCTTTTAATTGAGGGCACCACCATCCTTTCACTTACTGAAGTGAAAGATTTTTTTGACTTTTCCTTCTATGTCAAGTTTCCAAGACTGTAAATATAAATAGCAATTGTTCCTGTTCTGGCCAGAAACTCTGAGCATCTTCCCCTCCCAGATTAATTATTTTGTGAAGACAAGCTGGGCCATTTTTGCCTCCATTCTTACCTAGCCTTTAAATATCGAATGGATGTTGCTTCAGACAAACTGAGACCTGGAAAAGACCTAGCTTAAAGAGACCAAGGTCTCCACTGCATTCAGGGTCATTGCCAGTCATCCTAACTGGATTCTGATAACTATGGAGGAGAGAGGGAGGCTGATGACTTTGCACAGCTCTGCCTCACTCAAATCCAATTCACTGGCAAGTCATCACCCTCCTGATGTCATTGATCTTCTTTGAAAATAAAAAATAAAGAAGCAGGATTTATTATTGCTACTTCCACAGCATCTCCCTCATCTGTCCATTCGTATAGCCTTGACACTAGATCAAGCACTCATCACTTTTTACATAGACAACTGCAAAACTCTAAATGGTCTCTCTATTTTCAGACTTTTACCTTCCCCCTCTACAAATCATCCTTCACAAAGCCACCAAGTTGATATTCCTAAACTATTGATCATTCTACTTACCAAGTTATTTAATGGTTTCCATTTGTTTCTAGAAGAAAAAACAAACTTTTCATACTGGCATTTAAATCTCTTCCCAATTTGACACTTTTTAGTTGGAGTTCAGAAACTCTGGTATTCTACATGCAGAAAAGAAAAATTTCAGTTCAACTCAAGCAGAATATATTTAATTCCTGAATTGTCAATTATGGCCTGTGAAGACATATCTATATTTGAATTCAAAAGATTTATATTTCCCTATATCTTCAATACGAACATCAAATTCAATGCCTTTTTTTCCAGCGCCTAATTTATTTTAACTTCTGTAGCAATTACTACAGTTGACCATCCCCTATATTATCTTACACACTCCAGTGTCTCACCATGAATTGAGGTGACCTTGAACACTCTAACAGTGGGAGAAAAAAATTTCTAAGAGATGCTACCCAGATAGAAGAATTTTGAGCATGAGCCTAGCAATGGACAATATGTTTACTGTGAGAAGCACAATTTGAATTCAGATATTCCTAATTCCTATAGTCTCTCTACTAAGGTATAAATGGACTGAGTTACTAAAGCACAAAAAGTGCACTGTTGAAAAGAGTACCCAAATCAACAAAATTATCATAAACATAGTATATCTTTGCATAGTTCTTTAAATTTTACAAGCCATTTTTACATTCATTATCTCATCTGAAACTACATCACTATAAGACATATATTCCTTATAACCACATAAGGAGACTTTTCCATGGAGGCAAGGACCAGAATATAAATCTCCATCTTCTTCCTCTACCTTAAACACTGCTAAGTACTTTCTTTTTAATTTTTTTAGTTTTATATTCAGTTCTACATCCTTTACCTCCCAGGAGCCCTTCCCTTGCATACTGAGGAGTCAAGAAAGAGGATACCCATCACAAAGAGTTGGGCATAAATGAAAAATGAAACAACAATGAAAATTATACATATGAAGGCATGGAAAATATATTCCCACATTACACATGTTAAAAAAGAAAAATAAAATGAGAAAATATGCTTCAATCTGTACTCAGAGTTCATCAGTTCTCTCTCTCTCTCCTCACCTCAGTAGATAGCATTTTTCATCACAACTCCTTTACAGTTGTCATAGATCATTAGATTGATCAGAGTAAGTCTTTCACAGTTGATTATCATTACAATGTTGTTGATACTGTATATGATGGTCTCCTAGTTCAGCTTACTTTATTTTGCATCAGCTCACGTAAGTCTTCCAAGGTTTTTCTGAAATCACATACTTTATCATATCTTAAAGGACAGTAGTATTACACAACAATCATATACCAAATCTTGTTAAGTCATTGCCCAGTTAATGGGCATTAGTTTCTCATTCTTTGCCACCATAAAAAGAGTAATTTTATTTTTTTTTACAGTGGTTGTTTTTCTTTTTCATTTTATCTCTTTGTGGTTCATATCTACTAATGATATTGCTAGGTCAAAGGGTATGCAGTTTTATAGCCCCTTGTACATAATTCCAAATTATTTTCCAAAATGATTGGACCAGTTTGCAACTCCACCAACAGTGCATTAATGTACCCATTTTTTCCACATTCCCTCCAACATTTGTCATTTTCTTTTTCTATCAAATTAGTCAACCTAATGTGTGTGAGTTGGTACCTCAGAGTTGTTTTAATTTGCATCTCTCTACTAATGATTAAGAACATTTCTTATGTGACTATTGATAACTTTGATTTCTTCTGAAAACTGCTTATTCATATCCATTGACCATTTATCAATTGAGGAATGGATCTCATTTTTCATAAATTTGACTCCCTATATATTTGAGAAATGAGACCTTTATCAGAAAAACTGACAGTAATTTTTTCTCTGTTTTTGGTTTTCTTCTCATTTGGGCTGCATTGGTCAAGTACCAGGTTACTGTAGTCATTTACTTCTGTATATCATGTATTTAATCTACTCCACTGATCAACCAGACTATCCAGTACCTGACTGCTTTGACAATTACTACTTTGTAGCATAGTTTTGTATTGCTAGTTCATTTTCCTTCACTTTTTTTTTCATAGACTCCTTTAATATTCTTTCCAGATGAATTTTCTAATGTTTTTCTAATACTATAAAACAATTATTTGATAGCTTGATTGGTATGGTACTAAGTACTTTTTATGAGGGTTATCAAAATTTTTCAAGGCAATCTCCATAGGTCAAGTAGTAAATGATAGGATGATAAAAGAACTGAAAGGAATTGATTCACTCTAATCATGCTATGAAAGCTAGGTACTTTCTGTGGAGATGGGCTAGTCAATAAGGTGTTTACAATCACTTGAGTGTCATTCAGGTATGGTAGATCAAACAAAAAAAAAAGATCTGAAAAAAAAAATATATATATATACATTAACTCTCAGGTTTCTTGGCTTTGGATACTCTCACAAAAGAGCAGTAATACTTCCTTTGAAGAACAGGAAGCTACAGTAATATATGGCAATAGAAGCAATGAGTGGCAGTTTGAGAAGCCTAATGATATGAAAACTGTAGAGATCCAGTGTGGCAAAAGAATGTCACAACTAGAGTTCTAGCCACACAATCACCTTTCTTTACATATGAATACGAGTTGAGCAAGAGTGTTCCCTTTACTACCAGGATTCCTAGCTAAAGGACACTGAACCCCTTTGAGTGCTAGAGGCTGAAAATGATTTCTATAGTTTGATTGTCCCTGATTATTTACTCTGCTATTCTGTCTGATTTGATAGCTGTGTTATTTGATTTGTGGTTCCTTACTGGTCTGTTGGTAGACAAGGGACTGGATAGGAATTCAAACCATATCTGCACCGTTGTGATTACTAAAGATACCTCACACTGAAACTGAGGGAGAAAAGGTTTGCAGAATCAAGTAAAATCATTGCTACACTCATTTTACAAATGAAGAAATGGAGGCGTGGAGGTGTTAAGTGATTTGTTTATGGTTCCACAGTTAATGTGTATCAGAGGTGAGATTTCAACCTACTTCTAACATGACTCCATGTTTAACATTCTTCCCATGGATGCCTGAGGTGCAGAAGCAACAAGAATCAAACGTGAACTATATGAATAATAAAATTAGGCATGTCCCCTGCAGTATATGCCCATGGATTCATTAGAAATCATCCTTTGGGGTTATTATGGCAAAATCGGAAGCATTAGAGTAGAAAGGTCTAAATTATTGACATGAATCAATACTGATAACAGAAATCTAATTGTGCACTTACATTTTTGTAGCCCTTGCAATAGCTTTCCATTTCCTACTTTCTTTTTTCCCAAGTTATCAGAGTTCATCCCCTCTCTCCTTTCATTGGGGGAAAAATAGGTCCCTCATGTAGCTTAAGGGCCCTTGGCATAGATATATCATCTGAAAAGTTAGGCTGTGCTAACCTGACTTCTTCCACATATTACCGAGGTTGTAACTATGATAATAATAATAAAAATGTCAATAATGGAATATAGACTTTGAATCAAAGGATCTAAGGGATCATCCTAAAGGATAATGCCGTATATCATGCCACCTGAAAAGATTCAACTGCAGCCAAATAAGAGCACTACAGTCCCAGAACTGTGAATCAGTTATCAAATCTCTTTCTGAGCAGTGCAAAGCTACATTACATGATAAATGAGGGCAGGAAATAGAGAACACAGCTCCCACACTAATTTCTACATCTCCTAAAGAAACAAATTCAAAAGGGCAAAAGGTCTGATATGAACCACCACATTAGAATTAAATTGTCATCTAGAACTTTTAGTTGTTTTTGATAAACAAACATTACCTCTGTCAATTTTTCCTCCCTCTTTCTTTTTTCTAAAGACACTCAGAGTCATGAAATCATATACTTTTTGAGCTGGAAAGGACCTCCGAAATCATTTAGTTTAAACTTTCTCACTGTATATGTATATGTAGCCAAAGAAACCATGACTTGGAAAGATGGAGTGACCTGTTATGGTCATAAAGCCAGTTGACAAGAGAACTAGAGTTATAACTAAGTTTTCTTGACTCCTATTTCCATGCCCACAATACCAATCTGCTTCACAAAAAGAATGATTCAAAAAAATCATTTAAAATAAAACCAGAGATAAATATCAGCCCATCAGCTTGGGAAAAATATAATAAACAACTTTCAAATTAGTTTTAGAGGTATGCAGGAATGAATTACCCACTGTTTTCAGCCCTTCATGAATAATTCAAATCCCCCTGTCAGTAGACCTAATTAGTAATTATCCAAACTATTCCTAAATTATCTAGTTTGAAGCTACCTGCTTTGCAACTAGATTTATTTCTGATATAATTATTAACCCATTTGTGTTGGTGGTGCATCTCTTATAGCTGCTCATAATGGAAATACTGTCCCCAGAAATCAAAGATTCCTGCAGCTTAATATATTAACATTCTTTTACCAATTAGCCCCTCTAGTGTTTAGGGAATGGCAGCATATGTCACAGGAGGAGATATTTTTGAAACCCCTCAGAGTGTGTGTCCTATATTCTTCTGATTCAACCACCCAGAAACAAATTAACCTGCAGTAAGAGAAGATATGACCTTGAGGGGGAAGAGTAGAGACACCAGAAAGCCAGAGAAGAAGGGAAGGAAGTAGAAAGAAAATGTTCAAGTCAGACTGGTAAAAAAAATCAAGTAACCACACAGAAGTCCCACTATGGGATTCCTAGAGCAGTCCCTAAGACTGGAGATATTATCTCTGCTCTACAATTTCTAGAATGAACAGTAATGACCATTGGGCTGCCCTGAACACAACACATAGCCCAGAAATGGAAAGTCAGCTCAATTATAGCTCTGTTGTGGGAATTAGCCTCCTTGTGTAAGAGGAAAAGATTCTTATTATTCCCATTTGTATTTAGGAAGGGAAATTTAATCTATTAATGGATTGTTTCTTTATGTTTTACATTGTATCACATATAAAGAATATGTGTTTTTAAAAACTATTTAAAACAAAAATGAATTTCCTAACAGTTTGTTAAAGATAGTGTCTCTGTGACATTTTGGCCTCCATCTGAAGTGTTTTCTATTTCTGTGCCCTAACCTAAACAAAGTTGACTTGTCTTAGAATGAAAAAGGTACAAGTAACTGTAGTACAATTTCTGTTTCATCAATGGTTCAAGTTGTTTTGTAAGCTCTGGAATAGACTTATTTATAAGACATGGGTGTTTGGGAGAGAATTCTAATCCATCATATAGTTATTCCGTGATTACATTCTGCTATATTTCCCTTGGAAAGGGAATTTAGGCTAAATATGCCACTATTAATTTCTCAAATTTTCTTTTCTGTTCTATTTAATTTTTTTTTTTTCCCTCTTGGACTTTTGTGAATTCCTTTAATCCTCCTTTAAGAGGTTATAACATTCTTCCTGCTGTTCCTTTAAAACTGTTTTGTGCATTTGGTTTTAGTCTATAGGCTGACAATTCAGCATTTAGTTTTATCATTCTTGTTCTCCTCAGATCATAGCTTCACCTGTTATAGTCATTAATCATTCCCTTGCTTCCGATACAAGGTTATCAGGTTCCCTCATTATCCTATTCTTTATCAGCATTTTATTTACAACAGAAAATCAGTGATTTGAAATGCTGGTGGTCATTCATAGAGTTTTTGTTTGCTCAACATTTTCACATTATGGTGCATTTCCCCATTTAGTCCTTTTCTCCTGGATATATTTATAGAACCTCTTCTTATTTTCTTTGAGTCCCCTAGCTACATTATTTCATTTCACTTTCGTGTTTCTCTTATTATGTGTCTGCATTCCTTGATGGCTAGCTTATATCTGTTCCTTTCAATCTCCCTACTTTTCCATTTCCTTCACAGTTCTATCTTGTGTTTTGGCTCTTCTACTAGGAACCCTCCTTTCAGCCTCATGGATTTTTTTTAATCTTCATTTTTTTAACCTGTAGTAGAATTGTAACTATTGAGTGTTGATATTTTGCTCTTCTGAAAGCTTTCTTCTTCCCCTTTTTTCTCCCCCTGCCCACTCTCTCTGTGTCACTGACTATATTTTAACATTTCTCTGTGCCCTCCCCCCAAAATGCAGTTTGACCATGTAGATATAGCCTTAGTGTATAAATAGCCACAGGCGCCTGGAACCCTAAAGAGCTGATGATCAAGCATGAACTCAAACAACATTAGCTCTCTCAGGAAGACAGGGTTGAAGAGACAGCCTTTCATCATTAAGTAACTGGCTGTCTGCTAGAGGAATTTTTCTGTGGGTTGGAGTTCTGGGAATTCTCCACACATGTCTGTAAATATACAACAGATATACTTGACCATGAATAAAAGACAAAAAAGGACAACTTCTTGTACCATGAAGAAAGGGTAAAACTGAAATGCCATCATCATTAAGGGCCTTTTTCCCTTTTTATGGATTTTACATTTTAAACACATATGTCATGACATTTTAATGTAACAGTTCTGGAAAGAAGAAAAATCACATTGATTTTGTGCCCTAAAGAAAAATAAACAATAGTGCTTTCTGAAGGAGACTTGTCTGAGCCTCTCTTGAACCAAATAGTGAACATTTATCCCAAAAGCAAATGACCTGGGTGATGACGGCAATCCTTTCACTAACATCATTCTTTTTCTCTCAATATTTTGGTCTGATCCTTTTAATAAGTTCACCAGCATGCCCAGATCATAATACAATGTTATCAAGAAATTATCTTGACTAGACAATTAATAAAATAGGATAGCACCAAATTCAGAATAAACAGCACCACAGTTGGATCAATATAGGAAAGACAGGCTATTACCTTAAGCGTAAATGGCCTAGACAACCAGCAGTTGTGACAGGAAATATTATAGGAAGAGACAGGTGGAAAGTAAAAGGATTTCTGACTAAATATGTCAGAATTTCAAAGGTTCCTTCTAATAAAAAAAAAAAAACTTCCCTTTGCCTTTTGCAATTTTGTTAGATACAAGTTCTCTGTAATAGTTTAGACCAGTCCTAGGGGTGATAAGGAGCAAAATAACTTAGCAGGAATGAAATTGAATGTTAAAGGGCTTAATATATACATATATATGTAAATATACAGACACAAATACATGTGTTTGTGTGTCTATACATATATGTATATATGTACTCTGATGCAGGTAAAACCTATTAATGCCAAGAGTAGTTAAGTATGACCACTGAAAGAAGATAAAATCTTCACAAGCTTTAAAACTTGCAGTTAAAGATTTCTTTTGTTGAAGCACACATTATCTATGGTCTATTAAATAGGGAGAAAGTAAAATAATGTATATAAGTATGCATTTTAATGTAAAGATAATTTTGCTAACTACTTTGTGCAAAACATTCTCTGGTGTCTCACCATAAAATTGGCCTGAGACTCCATGCTCCAAAGTCATACATGAAACAATATCATGAGACTATGCTTCTGATAATTCTAATAATATACTCTCTTATATAATGAAATCTACTTCAAAACTTCTAGGACCTGTATTTTTGTTAGTAAAGTTACCCCCTCCAAAAAAAAAGAGTCACGGTAGACCCAAATCTATCATACTGTGACCAAACTGGTCATGAACATTATTTTTCAAGGGTGGGACTCAGACAATAAACATACAGTCCATCACTAGGTAAGAGCAGGTAGTTCATGAGTAGGGCATTTGATCCATGCCATCATAAGGCATAAGAATATGAATTTAATGAACAGTAATGTAATAAAATTATACCTAACTCTGCCTCATAAATGGTAGTGTTATGATGATCCTATATTGAGCAGTGAGGAATCTTGGATTTGTAGTGAAAGAATTTCAGGATTTTCTTCTTACTACTTCTCTTGGTACCTCAGTTTCTTCATCTGTAAAATGAAAAGATAGGACTGGAAAATCTAAGGTCCCTCTAGTTCTAATTCTGATTAGTGACTTCATTTAAATAACCTACTCAGTTGTTCCCACTATAGCAGACAGCTAGTGATAGAGTGGATGGAGTGCTAGACCTGGAGTCAGGAAAACCTGATGTGTGACCTTGGGCAAGTCATTTTAACCTCTGTTTCCCTTAGTTTCCTGAACTGTAAAATGGGGATGATACTAGCACTTATTTCAGAGGATTGCTGTTAGAATCAAATGAGATAATATTTGTAAAAAGCATTTACCACAGTGCCTAGCACACAATAGGGACTATGTAAATACTTGTTCCCTTCCATTCTCTACAGAGAAGAACTTTCTTTCCTCAAACACAAATGGGAAAAAAGACCGTTCTCTTCCATCTGCCATATTTTCTCTGTTGGGTGAGTTTAGACTCCAAATGTATAGCCTCTATCAGTAAGTCAAATAAAAATGGAAGCTGCTAAACCATATGTGAGGATCACTACAGACCACATACTGACTTAGAAAATCACAAGTTAACATATCTATGTTGTATTACATTTTTGTTTATTTTGTTCATTACTCAGTGACATTTTATTCTGATCCAGGCTGCATTGTCATTCAGAAGTGTTGCAGGCCACTCTGCATGTTTGATACTTTTGGCCTACATGACCATTCAGAAAAGCCACTGGAGAAGAGTTGAAACTAATATTCTCTACATTCCTAAGGAACTTTCAAAGGTCTCTTGGATAGCCCTTCCAATCACAATAAATCAGAAAACAGAAACCACAACACAAAGAAATTCCTTCCCAAACTATGAGTAGAAGCTTTCCACGCCACTCCCTCTCACTTTGAATTCCTATGAAACTAATTTGACTGAGAATTAGGCAAGATAATGCTCTTCATTTTAATAAAGATTTCATTTGGTCCCAAATTTGCTTCAGCCCTGTCCATACTGACCAAAGTTACCCTTTGCTCATCTAAGCCAAGTTCATTAATATTCTTACATTGAGCTGTCTCTCATTTAGTCAGTCACTTCAAAATGGTATCATTTGAGAGTCAAAGATATTCTCAAGGAGTGCTAGGGTTTCTCTCCTTCATTATCACATCATCATTTGAACACAATCATTTGGAATTTCTAATCTAAATGAAATATTAACATTCCTATTTGGGGTATATCTCACTTAAATATTTAAAATACACTAATTAAATTTAATGGGCACAGAAAACAAACCAAATTTTGGCCTATATAGACTCTTGATAAACAAACCAGTAGGTTCAAAATATGATAATATAATTTTTTATTTGACATTTTTTGACATGAAAAAATCTGAACAAGTTGAAGACTTCAATACAAAACTGACTAATAAATCCTGCTATCATTCAAAGGTTCTTGGACTTTTTTGTACTTTAGCAATCTGGTAAAACCTATGAACCCCTTCTCAGAATAATGTTTTTAAATGCATAAAATAAAATACTACATTTACAAAAAAATTATACTGAAATTCAGTTATCAAAATATTTATTTTAAGTTCACAGACTTGAGGTTAAGAACCCCCACTTTCATATTTAGTACTGTCATGTTTCAATGAAAGAAATTACCCCTTTGGATGAAAATGTAATCCTACCTATTTTATTCTTTTGAGTATCAGTCTCATATTAACACATCCATAATAGAACTCTATTTTTCCCAAAAAATATTCAGCCTTCATCTAAACTTCCCTATTTCTGATGAAGGCATTACCATTATTCCAGTCTTTCAGCTTCCTATTATTGAGTCATTTTCCTTCACCCAACACATAGAAACAGTTGCCAAAGCTTTGAGTTTGTACCTTTACACCTCTTGCATTCAAACTTTTCTCTCTACTTCTGCCCCTTATTACCTTTCACCTAGGTTATTGCAATGGCCTTATTGTTGTCATTGCTACATCTCTGCCCACTTTAAGCCTTCTTGTACATAGCTGCCAGTGATTTTCCTAAAGCGTAAGTCTTACTATGTCACTCTACTACTCAAAGAGCTCCAATGGCTCTCTATTGTCTCTAGAATAAACAATAAATGCTCTGTCTTTTAAAGCTTCTTACAACCTAGCTTAATCTATCTTTCCAATATAATTATATATTATTCTCCTTCCTGCCTTCTATAATCTAGGCATACTGTCCTTTTCTCTGTTCTATACACATGACATTCTCTGTGACTTTGCACTATGTCTTTGACCAGGCCAACAAAGCATTTAGTCCTCTCTTTCTGCCTGTAAAATGTAGCTGAAATATCATCTTCTGTATGAAGTCTTCCCTAACCCTGTCTGTTAGTATATTCCCTCCACAACTTTTTTATATTTATGTTACATTTATTCTGCACATTTGTGTGCATGTGTGCATATTGTCTCCCCAACAAAACTCCCTGGGAGTAAGAACTGTTTCTTTCTTTTTATTTTTATCCCTTTCCCTGAAATGGTGCAAGGCTAAGTATATGCCTGGTGATTGATTGATTGAATATAATTTAATTAATTTAACCATTCATCAATCACTAGACATAAATTGTTTTTGTTTTTCACCATTAAAAACAGAGCAGTTGTAAATATTTCATATATTTCACCCTCTTTTATGATGCTTAAAGGGATTAAAAACACATGATCATTTTTATTATTTTTAATAGTGCCATACTGCTCTCCTATATGAACCAGTCTAAAATTCCATCAATCATGAGCTAAGTGACCATTTCCCAACAGCCTAGTAAGCAATACAGGTACTTTTTTGTTTGGTTTTGGTTTTTTGCTATTTTTACTATTCCTTGGGTATGTATTGGAATCCTAAAGATGACCCAATTTATATTTCTGTAATTATGACAAAAATTGTACATGTATTCATGTTATTAACAGTTTATATTTCTTCCTTTGCAAATGAATTTTGTCCTTTCATCACTCTTCCTTGTGGAGTGGAGATTATTAATCTTACATTCAATATTAGTTACTTGGAAGTTTGGAATATCTGAACTTTAGCATATATTTTTATGAAAATCTGTTTTTCATTTTATATTTTTTAATTTTAGAGATACTGCTTTTTGTTGTGTAATATCTTTATTCAAACCCATTGATTTTGTTTCCAGTATTCTCCCTATTGTAAGTTAACAAAAACGTCCTTATTCTATGTTTTGGAGAAATATGTGCTATCCCTTTTTCTTCCAGTTTTTAAATCATATTCTAGTCACTAATCCAGTTAAAGTGAATTGTGGTATATAATAGTATGAAACATGGATCTAAAAATAATTTATTATGCTACAAAACTATCCATTTTCACAGAAGTTTTTGTTGAATAGTGATTCCATTCCCTGGCATGCTTTTTCAAGGGTGGAGCTATAAAAAGTTAGTCATAGATAGATAGATAGATAGATAGATAGATAGATAGATAGATAGATAGAAAGATAGATAGATAGATGGATAGATGGATGGATGGATGGATAGATGGATAGATAGGTAGATAGATAGATAGATAGATAGATAGATAGATAGATAGATAGATAGATAGATAGATAATATAGAGAGAGAAATTAGGTATAGATATGTCTATAGATTATATGGATGTAGATAGGTATAGATAGTTCCTATTGCCATATTCTCTATCTTGTTCCACTGATAAATTTCTCTATTTTTCAAGTATGAGATACTTTTTTTTATATTTCTTTTCAGATATGGTAGCATATAAAAACATTTTTTTTCTTATTTCTTACTAATATTTCCATTCCTCTCCTCTTTTTATATTAATTCTGTTGCAACTTTAAAACTCTGGGAAAAACTCTATTGGCATTTGATTTGTTTTGCATTAAATTCATATGTTAATTTGGAAAGAACTGATATTTGTATTATATTTGCTTGATCTAGAGGTAATCATGAAATTTCCCTCAATTTTTTTGGTCCTTTCTTAATTTCTATCAAAAAAAAAACCTTTTGAATTCATTTTTGCAAAGTTGTATTATATTGTACGCTCTAAATTACTGGCAAGATATTTTTTATTTTTGCCCCTCTTATTTTATAGGGATTTTATCTTTCTATCTGTTTTGGTTATTGTTGGTAGTTTAATAATCAGATAAAAATTAAAATTTAGTATTTTGAGGTGCTGATTTTTAAGTGTTTAAGTATTGCTGTAGTAGAGATTAGAAATGATACTAGTTTTATTTTGCTTCTATAGTTCGATCAAAAGAATAAAACAGAAGATTGAAAATAACTATAAAAATAAATAATCTTTCACAGCACAGCATATTATGCTAAAGCAAGCCATGGAGATTTCTTTATAACAAATGACAAGGAAGGATCTCTTTTTTACATACATGGTTAAAGATGTAAACCATAAAAAAACATAGTAAATTGAACTAATGAATCTCCCGTCTGTTTGCATTTCAATTGTAGAAACTAACATCTAGCCTAGAAGCTGCAACTTATTTGTAGGTCATCTGTGACCTTAATAAATGAAATTGTGCTTGAACTTTAAAATATATTTAAATTTGATGCATGTTGCACTCACACCAAGAAGCTATGCACACTCATCAATTTTATACAGTAATACCTCTAACTGAGGTATGAGCTCACATTTTTTCCAATAAGCTTTCAAAATTCAAATCAGAAATATAATTCATGAATTTGCTAATTGTCTTCTCTATTGAGGGACAATAACTTACAACCAATCTCCAGCCAGAACACATATTGCATACAGTAAGTCTATGAATAAATTACAGTTTAAAAGAATCTGTATGTACATATACACAATCTGGTGTTTATAAAAACTAAAGACACATTTACATTTTCAGTGCATCCATTCTTGCCAAATACTACAAAATTAGTTCACAGATAGCTTAAACTTCATTATAAGTAAGTACTATGTGATAGTTCATTCATTCATTCAACAAACATATTAAGCACCAATTCTGTGCTATGCAATATGGTAGATCTGGAGAAAGGTTTAAACATAAATTAGATAGGGAGTTCAAATTCTAGTAGAGATGGTAAAACTTATACACAGAAAAAAATGTAATAACTTTTTTAAATGAGTATAGAGTGCTATGAGATTGGATGGAACAAAGATCTCTTCCAACTGAAAGAAGCAGAGAAGGTTTCCTGAAAGTAGTATCATTTGAGCCAGATCTTAAAAAGGAAGACTGAATGTCATTAAAAAGAGATACTGTAGGGAAAAGGCATTTCAGGCGAAGGATTTGCATACATATAAATGTGGAAACTGGAAAGCATAGGACATCTTTGGAAGACAGTGAATAGTCCAGTTTAGCTAGAGAAAAGGAGTAGAATGAAATAAGCCTGGAAAGATTCTGTAGGCAATAATGATCCATTGAGCAGTGAATATAACCAGACCTGTGATTAATCTGGCAGCAAAGCAATGTGTGCATTTAAATGGGAGAATCAGGAGGTGAGAAGTTTAATTCATGTAGCTATTATTATAGTACAAAATAGATTATAATTAGAACCTCCTTTAGAGTGGTAGCAGAGAAAGTGGTATAGATGATAAAAGGTTATCAAATGGATTACAGGTTTTATAGATGGAAAGATCAATGGTGATCATCTTGTTCAACTCCATTTTCAGAGGAAGAAACTGAGGCCCAAGAGAATTCAGTTCATATCAAAAAGAAAAATGGCAGGAGCACCAGAAACAGGAACTGACAAGAGAAAATTTCCTTACCATAAGCTATCAATCCAACTGAAAGACAAATAGAATCTATAAACTATGCCTTAAATGTTAGTGGCGACTATATTAGTATGTATCCTCTTATTATTTAGCTAACTTTGGGTTATTACTCATTGCTTGCTAAGCCTATAAGATATTATAAAACAATAATTTGGGAATAACATCATATAAATGGAGATTTTTTTTTCTTTTCTTCCTTCTTTTTTATTTTGAGTTAAAGGAGATAACTACTGTCAAATTCCAAGACAAAGAGTCAGGGCAACAGCCAGGAACAGCACACCATTTTCGTGAATCTCCATGTGTGATCATTCAGAAAATATTCATAAAACACCTGCTGTATAGTAATTAACAATTTAACATTGGTGAGGTCATAAGTTAACACAAATGAGAGAGCCTTTTAAAAAAATTTGAAAACGAAAACCAGAAAGGATTTTTTTAGGTTGATTTTTCTGAATCATGAAAGGGAGATTGTCTCTACTGTCAGCATAGGAAACTTTGGCTTATCTGAAACCTGACGATTTAACTCCAGGTTTTCATACGACAACAATCTGTGGGAAAGCAACCCCTGGGAAAGTCTCAGTCATTGGCCTTTAGTCACCATGCCTGCTGATTATAGAAAAACACAGTTGGCAGAGATAGTAAGCTGTCTCCAGACACTTGAAGCAATACAACTCACTGACTATTACAGAGATTGTACCTTTGCATAAAGAACAATATCTTAATTTGGCTAGGCTATCAGCTCTTAATAATGAAAATCATACTGAACCAACTTTATAAATTCCATTGGGAAATCATTAATGTATAAGATTATTACTTTGCAGATAGCTTATATTTATATGGGATTAAAGTTTTTCAGTTCTTTCCTCACAACCTTGTGAGGTAGGAAGCATAGGTGTTATTATCTCAGTATAATGTAGAAAAAATTCAGACCCAGAGACCCACAGCCTTTAAAAGAGTTCTCAAACATCACACAGTATAGTAGGTATTGAAACTTGAACTCAAAGACAAGTCTTCTGATTCCAAAGACCAGTGCTCTTTCCATTTTATCTTGTGGAAATTTTATCCTAAACTTATATAATGCCATTAACATATTCATTCATACATTCAATATTTTTCAGACTATTATTTCCAAGGCTATATGCTAGTCAATAAAAGGGATGCAAAGTCTAAATTGAATTCCTGATCTCAAGATACTTGTTACCTGTAGTTATACAATGTTAGGGGGCTCTTTTCAAAATGCTATAAGGTGCTGTTTTCTTTCCTGGGTGGTTTTTCCAATGAAAAAGACTTATAACCAGAGCTGAAGGAAACAATATCTTTTTAGTGAGTTACACAAATGACTCAAGCATCAAGGACACACCCAATTAAAATGATTCCTTTTTTATCCTGACTGTAATGAGAAATCTAAACTAGGAACATGAGAATTGCTTCAGGGTAACAATAATTGTATAATCTGCCAATTAGTCTAATCCTAATGATTTTTCCACACTTTTGAACAGTGAGAGGAAGCAGTAGAGAAGACATTAGAGGAGGTCAAGGGGAAGGGTACATATAATAACCTGAAGCAAGACCACAGGTACATCGATCTATACCAATAAAGGCACTTGGAGGCAAGGCACCAGGGACAGAGAGTTCAAGAAAGTGATAAATATCTAGTTTCATTTTGGTTACTTTATGAACACATATAAGTGGTACTGACAAAAGACAATTCTTTCCATGAGAATATAAAGCAGTGTTTCCAGTAAGATAGTCTTTAATATGGAATGAAGCTAGGTTAATTAGCTTTAAAAAATCATCTGTAAGGAAATAATAGAATTTTATAACTGGAAGGAGTTTTAGAGATCATCTAAGTTTCTTCATCTATATAATGAGGGGCTCGGTCTAGATGGCATTTAAGTCATTTATCAGTCAAAATTCTCTGATCTATGATCCTTGTTCTCCTCCCCACCTTCAAATATTACATAAAGGAAACCAAAAACCAAAAAGGTGGAGAGAATAGCTATTTAATATAGTTATGCTACTATGTAACTACCTATGATATAGGCAATTAATTGTAGAAATAGAACTCTAACCTAGAATTTCTGACTCCTCATCCAATCACACTTTTCCCTCTACCACTTCTAAAACTTAAGACTCTTACTTTGGACACACATATATAAATACAGATGAGACAGAGAGACAGAGAGACAGAGAGAGACGAGAGAGAGAGAGAGAGAGAGACAGAGAGACAGAGAGACAGAGAGAGAGAGACAGAGAGACAGAGAGACAGAGAGAGAGACAGAGAGAGAGAGAATGCAGTGTTTTTTCTCTGAAGACAAATCAACTTATATGGCAATAGCCAGAGAACATAAAATCTGAAAACAAGTACTAGCAGAAGAGTAAATGAAGAAGGAAAAAGGAGCTAAAGTTAAAGTATTACTTATAATTTTTCTTCATAATATAAGGTATATGTTCCATAATCAGAATTCTCCATTTTCTCCATAGTAGGTTTCTTTTTTAATTCAATTTTTTTCTCAATGTTGTCTCCTTTTAATATTCCCCTCCCCATGAAAAACAAAACCAAAACCCTTGTAATAAATGCATATAATCAAGCAAAATTAATTCCTATATTGGCCATGTCCAAAACTATGTGTCTTGTTCTGAATATGTAGTCAATCTCTGTCATCAGATGAATAGAATTCTTTACCATTGGCCCTCTGGAATGATAACTGAACATTACGTTGATAAGAATTTTTAAATCTCTCAAAGTTGTTCATTTTTACACTATTATTTTTATAGAATTAATTGTTACCCAGGTTCCATTAAATTCTTTCTATGAAATCATCCCTTTTCTCTATATCTTAGAGTACAATAATATTTCATTACATTCATATACCAAAAATTTGTTCATACATTGCCCAACTGAAGCGTATCCCTTAGTTTCCTGTTCTTTTGCATGACAAAAAGAGCTGCTTTTTGTAAATATTTTGAAAGTATTTTTTATTTGTAAGTGTTTCTGCATATATAGGGCCTTTCCCCCTTTCTTTTATATGTTTGGAATATAAGCCTAGTAGTGGTATCAATGGGTCAAAGGATATGAACAGTTAAGTAGCTGAGGCATAGTTGCAAATTGTTTTCCAAAATGGCTGTGCCAACTCCCAGATCCATCAATGTCCAAAGACATATTAATGTTCCTTAGCATACTCCTAATCATCTTCCCTCCCTCCTTCAACTTCCTCTTAATAGTTTTTGGAAATTCTTTTTGCCCATTCCCCTTTCCTATCGAATAGTAAGGTACATAATTCACAGGAAGATCACTGTTCAAGAAATAAAATAGTAGTTTCCTGATATGTTATTTTAAGTGCCTGACTTGCATAAATACACACACACACACACACACACATGCGTATGTATATGTATATAAAGACATACACACATATATATTGTTCAACATTTCCTAACTTAATGAAATTGGATAAAATTGTTTTGTTGGGTTTATTATGTATAGATCTCCTGACACAATCTAAATCTGTGAATATCAAGGTTAGAGTAGAAACCAAATTTTTTATGATATTGAACTTACAGCATTCCCTTCCCCAATCCCATTCCACCTTGATTCATAAGTTCATATTATCATAGAAATTAAAATACCTAAGGTTTCATCTAATCTAGTTATGTTCAACCATTTTGTGTCATAGACCCCTTTGGCGGTTTGATTAAACCTATGTATCTCTTTTCAGAATAATGTTTTCAAATGCATAAAATAAAACACTCCAAATTATAAAGGAAACCAATTATACCAAAACACAACTCTTTCTATCTACATCTATGTGTAGACATATGTGTGTAGATATATATTTAGATAGATAGATAGATAGATATAGACAGATGATAGATAGATAGATATAGACAGATGACAGGTAGATAGATAGATAGATAGATAGATAGATAGACAGACAGATAGATATGTTTGTGGGAGGGTTATATAAATATTTTAAAATTTCATGGACTCCAGATTAAAGGCCTCTGATCTAGTCTAACCTCCTACTCAGCAAATAAATTGGTTCTACAACATTCCCAACAAGGGTACAGCAAGTTTTTTAGTTAAATACATCCAGAGGATTGGGAACTTGGTATCACCTCAAGGCAATCATTTCATTTTGGGCTGTATTTTGTTAAAGAAGTTTTCCTTGTATTCCACATTCCTGTTTCTCTTTAGAATAAGGGTTCTTAATCTGGGGTCCAATGATCCCAGGATGTTTTTGAACTATGGGTGAAATTGCATCTTTATTTTCATTAACATCTCATTGAAATTTAGCATTCCTTTTAATTATAATTATTATTTTTTGAAAAAACTTTATGGCAGAGCCAAGATGGCAGCATAGGAGCAGCAAGAAATCGCAGCTCCAACACAGCCACATCAAATACCCAAAAAATATGACTGTAAACAAATTCTAGGGCCAAAGGTAGCTCGGCTCAAAGCGACCATTTCAACTCTGAGAGCAGAAACCAGCCCAGCCTGAAACAGGCAGTTTTTGCCCTGGGGGCAGCTGGACAAACCGAGCTGTGGCTGGAGCTTCAAGAGAGCGGATCTGCGACAGCTCTGACAGGATCCAGAATTATCCAGCCATAAGAAAAAAGGACTCAGGTTAGTGGAACTTGGCTAAATACCAGGGAAGAAAAGTGGTCCAGCCAGGCTGCCCCCAGGGCAAAGAAGTGGAAAGCGGAGGTTCTACACCTGCCTCCACATTGCCACTTCAGAGCTCCTGGCCTGCAGACAGCAGGGGGCCAAGCCATCGTTCAGAGGCCAAGTGCTCTCATGTTGAGCAGCCTGGATCCGGATCATGGTCTTGAGTGGTGGTCCTGAGGTTTTTTTTCAGTAAGCTGGATCTGGGGAGGGACCAAGCAGCCTCCTAAAAGCCCCAGAAGCTGGGAAAACCCCAGCAATTTGGGACAGAGCTGTTCCCTCTGGAAGCAGAGTTCTACAAAACTAAAAAAAAAAAAAAA
>CM053592.1:93981788-94005783 GCA_028646515.1 Pseudochirops corinnae | reverse complement strand
TTATTAACAACATCCAACTGGGAATTAAGATGTTCAGGCACTGTGGTAGGGAGATCCATTCTGCCCTACTGGAAAGTCAGAGGGGCAAGGGGGAGGACATAGGAGAGAGCAGATTGGGGAAGGGGTTATACAGTGGGATTGCTTTTTTGAGGTGCTGAGTGGGGGAAAGATGGGGAGAAAATTTGTAACTCAAAATCTCATGGAAATGAATGTTATAAACAAGAAAATAAATAAATTTATTTATTTAAAAAATAAATAAATGAAATTTAAAAATTAAAAAAGAAAATTAAAAAAATATGTATCTTCTCCATTAAGGTTGTCTTGATATTCCAATGAGGTCATTTATGTTAAACACTTTGTAGATCTTAAAGTGCTATGTCAGTGTCAGATATCATTTTAGAACAATTAGCAAGAAGATATCAATGAATATATATGTTATGATAGAGACTGAAAATAGACCTTTTCTTCATGCTGAGAATAGGAAAGTAAACTTTTATACATTACATCCTTCCCTAGATATTTGAAGACATTTGAAGATGCTGAATCTTCAAAGTCAGTCTCATTTTCAAGGTTTGTTTTCTTGTCATTTGTAAAGAATATGCAAACCTTCTCTCCATGTGCCAAAATACCCTTTCCATATGCCTGCCCTCATCTTTGTCAGTGTTTGGCTTTGGGATCTCATAACCATGTGTTTCTTAAGTGTTTTTCCAGGAAATAAGTAGAGAAATTCTTTCCCTACCATGCAAACTCTTGCATATGCTTCATTGAGACTTAGACTCTAACAGGAAATAACAATTTTTTATTTAAAGAGTATTTAAAACATTCCACTTAAAGCATATGGTAATATTAGTCTATTTTTTTTTTCAAAAATAGTTCTTCAAACCTTTGCCTATCCCAGCTTAGTCCTACAAAAGGAAATATCTCTGCTGATTGTGATCTGAGCTGGATTCAAATCCCACCTTGGATTGTCACTAGCTGTATGACCCTGGGCATGATATTTAAACTCTCAGGGATTCAATTTCCTCATCTATAAACTGGAGAGAATAATACCCTAAGAACTTATCTCACAGAGTTAGTGTGGTGGCCAAATAAAAGACAAAGAATTTGGCAAATCTTAAGATAATATGTAAATATCCTTATTAGTACCAGTAAAGATGATGACAATGATAATTTAATTCCTTTTCGGGCATCAAGCCTGGAAAATCTGTGAAAAGCTAACTCAAGAAAAGCACCATTCTATCAAGGAGGAAGAAGGAGTGGGAAAGAGAGTGATGTCCAAAGAGGTAATACTAGTCAAAACCGTTCAGTACTATTTGGTTCATAGCTTTAAAACGTGATGAAGCATTCATTCACTAATATGGATAGATTCTCTTAAACATCATAATCTGGGGGGTGGGGAGGAATCATACCCAAATCACACTCCTTCAATACTTAGCACCAAAGATTAAAATTGGATGGGCCTTTAAATGACACCAGTGTACTCCCTAAACCACTCCCTTTCCATTTTACATAATGCAGGCCCAAAAAGGTTAAGTGACTTGCTTAAGATCACACAGAAAATTAGTGGTTTCTGGAGACCACATCAATAAGTTGCTCAATCTATCTAGGTCACTCATATACCTGGATTTCAAACTAAGCACTGGATCTCTTCAATTTGGGGGATAGACATATTAAATGCAAGTCAGTTCCTAATTTGTTGACGTACTGACCTAGCCACTGGCAATAAAAAAGCCAAAAAATGAAACAATCTCTGTCCTCAAGAATCTTACAGACTTCATATACATAGTAACTTTTAAAGTTTACCCATTTTAAGCCACTAAGGCATAAAGTGGCACTAAAATTTTGGGGATACCATTTGAACTTAAGACTCAGTGGATAGAGCACTAGGCCTGGAGTCAGGAAGACCCAAGTTCAGAAACTCACTAACTATGTGACTCAGGGCAAATCACTTAACCTCTGCTTGCCTTAATCCACTAGAGAAGGAAATGGCAAACCACTCCAACATCTTTGCAAAGAAAACCAAATTCAGGGTCATGGATTTCGACATGACTGAATGAAGAACAATCACTACTTTTGGTTCTATTTAGCTTTTCTTATTCTCCCATGGTTCTGTGATTTAATCAATGAGTGTACTCCCTTATAAGAATAGTTTCAAGAGTGCTAAAGCTGAGACTAAACCTTAGTTATTGGAGAAAACTGTGGGTTTTTTATTATATTACAGAAAAGAGGAGAATCAAAGAGGAATAGTACTACTACTCAGGGTAGATGGGACACTGTTAACTAATGAAAGAAGAGAGTCAGAGCTGAGTTAGACTGAATCTAACAAGATGAAATTTAATAGGGGTATAAAGTTATACACAATTTCAAAAGATCAACATCATAAATACAGATGGAGATAGTACAGTTATATAGTCTGACTGAAAAAGATCTGGGGGTTTTAGTGGACTACCATATTGAGCTGTGATATGGTAGACAAAAAGCTAACATGATGATAGATGATTTTTTTTAATAGAACCATAGTGTCTAGGACCAAGAAGTTGACTCTGTACTCTGCATGGTTAGATACTGAAGTATTATGGTCATTTTATAGATATCACATTTCAAAATGGATACTGACAAGCTAGATAACATCTAAAGAAGGATTAACAGAATAGTGAAGGGCCTTAGGACCACGCCTTAAGAGCATCACTTGCAAAAACTAATGGTTGGCCTGAGGAAGAGAAGGCCTGTGAGGAGATGAAAGCTCTCTCTGAGTATATGAAGGACCACTATGTTGTGGTCCCTTCCACCTCCCTTTCCACCTCAACAGAGATTAGCTTTCCCTAAACAACAATAAAGCTATGCCTAGAACCTGACTGAAGCCTGCCTCCCTTGATGGACCTTCTTGGTCACATAAGGACATAAAAGTCCCACCCACATGGAATCTGAGTTTGGTATACCCAATGACCAAATAAGTCACCATTCACTGCCCTGCTTGCCGAAATGAGTTTTCAGCTGTAGATAAAGGTGGTATTGTTTGTTGAGTGCTACTGTATACTTTTTGCAAAACCTTCTTGTGTTAGGTCAAAGTAAATCTACTTTTGAAAACTGTTCTATGAATTAATGAGCATCTGTTTTCAACCCAAAGTACAGCCTGAACTAAAAGGGTACTGGTATCCAGCTTGCCCCTAACACATGTGGAAGAGAGATTAGATTTGTTCTGTTTGTTCAGCAAAAATAAAAAACTAGGTGACATGGATAGAAGTTTTTTAAAGACTAATTTAAGCTTCGTGTAAGAAAATGGTCCATTACATGAAGTCTAAATTTGAGTTATGCAAAAAAGAAATCACTGCCTTGGAAAATAATGATTTTTCCTTCACAAGATGTCTTTAAGCAAAGGCTGATGGACACTTGTTGGGTATAAGGTTTCTGGTTACTTTTGGTCTCTTCATTGTGTTGATTAATTTATATCTGTGGAACTTCTATAAAAAATTGTAATAATCAGTATTAGTATCCTTTCATTGATTAATTTCCAAATTTCTAGTATTGATAACCTTTTTTAAAAAATCAGGAATTGTTTTGATTGCATGCTGTTTTTTTTTTTTATCTTTGTCCTGTCTTCTAGCTTGATGCTGATGTTGACCTTTGTGCCAACAAGTCTATAGTCTGACTAATTACCACAATTATTACTTAAAATTTAGTCAATTGGGGCGGCTAGGTGACACAGTGAATAGAGCACTGGCCCTGGAGTAAGGAGGACCTGAGTTCAATTCTGGCCTCAGACACTTAATACTTACTAGCTGTGTGACCTTAGGCAAATCACTTAATCCCAACTATCCCGCCTTCCCCTCTCCAAAAAGAAAAAAAGATGTAGTCAACAGAATTCTTGGTGATATTCTTCAGGACTCAACACATAAAACACTTTTTAAATCTTTCTTAAACAAAATATTCATAAAATATAAACAGAATGTGCAATGCTTAGCCATTATACGTCTTATTTCTGAATCATTTTTTTGTTCTTTTCTGCTAAATCTATCATCACTTTGAAGCCCATGAGTATCTCCTTATCTGTTAACTTAGTTTAGAGGTAATAATTGAGCTTTTCATGGAATTTCCCCATCTCTCCAACATTTGCAATATTTGATTGTACATGAGACTCATTTCTCTTCCACATCAGGCTTCATAAGAAGATTCTTTTCTGCAGGAGCATTTTTTAGTTTCTATGTTGGTCATTTTTAAATTCTGATAACTGAGTGCTACATGATCATTTGTCACATGAAATCTTTCCTATTGCCTTAAATACATATGAAAACCAACTTTTTCAACTCTTCTTTCTGCTTCTGCAGGTAAATATTGTGAACTCTCCTTCCACTTAGCAACAACTTTCTTACGTATGCTGGCTATATTATATAGGAAAAATGCCAGTTTTAGTATTTGTATTTATCAGTTCCTCTGGTAAAATGTTAACTCAATGCCTGGACAAAGATCCCACACTCAGAAAACAAAGAGTAAAATTTGCATTTATTAATAAATTGAAAACAGTAGGACTCTTCTAACATTATGCCCCTTTTGACATTCTGCCATGGCCAGTGCAGAAGTGGAATGGGCTGCACAGTTCTATGGGTCATTTTATATTTTTCTTTACTTAAGAAAAGTAAAAAGTAAAAAGTTGCTGCTAAGACCAACCTATTAATAATGTATTTCTCTGTCCTTTAGATTGGTCCTTCAACCATAGATTGTTATTGAAAGCATACTTTAAGCCTTTCTGTCATAATAAAACCTTGGTTTTGTACCATGTTAAGATGCTTCTGGTATACTGACAAAGCCTTTAAGAACCCAAAGTCCCTTCTATACCATTCATTCAAAAAACCCTTTTTTAAAGCACCTACTATATTCAGCCACTATGCTAGGAGCCAAAGATGGAAACAAAAATCTAAAGAGTGTTCCTTGAAGAGTTTTATATTCTAAAGGAGGAAAACACCATGTAAACATAAAAGTAAATACATTTTCATTTCTGTGGAAATGGCACTACATAAGGGATCAAAATAGGCTTCATGTGGGAGAAGCGATGGGCTGATCTTTAAAAGAAAGCAAAGAAAGTATAGATTCTAAACAAGGAGGTAAAGATTGCATTCCGTGTGGGAGTAAGCAGAGGTAAAGTTCATTTCAGGCATGGAGGACCAAAGATGGAAAAAAATGTGTGAGGAATAATAAATAGGCCTTTTTCATTGGAAAATAGAGTGCATGAAGAAAAGCAACAATCAGTAAATCTAGAAAATTAGGCTAGTACCAGATTACAAAATACTTTGTGACAAACCAAGAGGTTTTTATTTTATCCTAGAGAAAAATAAATATCACCTAGAGCTTTTTGATCAATGGATTGACATTGTCAGGTCTATGTTTCAGAAATCTCAATCAATAAATAAACATTCATTAAGTGCCTACTGTGTTCTAGGTAATATGCTAAGTGCTGGGAATCCCCACCACAATCTTACTGAATCCCTAGATTCTTTTGAATTCAAAACAATAGCATGAGTTTCATGAAGTCTATCTTGATAGCATCCTCTGATTTATTAAGGCCTTCTTCCCCAAAATTATATCTCCTTTATATTATATACTCTATATTGGAATTATTGAAGAAGAAAAGGACTAGAAGCAGAGAGATCAATTAAGTGGCTATTACATATAAATGAACAGAGATGAAAGATGATATGTTCCTGAAATAAGATTGTAGATGGGACTGGAAAGAAGAGGATGGATTTGAGAGATGTTGAGATATAGTAAACAAGATATTTCAAATTATTTAATATTTCGAGTGAAGAAAGAAGGATTGGGGATGACTCTGAGGTTGTAAACTAAAATGACTGAAGGGATAGATTTTTCCTCATAAGAAATAAAGATGTTGGGAAAAGGGGAAGATTTAGAGAAGATAATAAGACAGGTATATTAATGGATTGTTGGTGGAACTGTGAGTTGATCCAGTCATTCTGCAAATAAATTTGAAATTGCACCCCAAAATTTACTAATCCATATATACACTTTGACTTAAATGTAACACTACAAGGTCTATATCCCAATGATATGGGATCAGAGCAAAGACTGAAGAAAATATCCATATGCTAAGGGGCTGACCACCTTTGAGGGAATTATTAAACAAATTGTGGCATATGAATTAGTGAAATATTATTCTTCCATAAGAAATTATACAATGGATATCTTCAGATGAAAATGGAAAGACCACTACAACCTCATGTAGATTGCTGTGAGAACCAGAAGAAAAAATTACATAATGGCAACAACATTATAGAAAAAAATACCTTTGGAAGAGTTCAGAAATCTGATTAATGTCATCAAAAACCCAAGGTCCAAAGAGATGATGATGAATCACACTGCTGATCTTTCATCATATTGTCTTAAAATACAAAATGAGACATACACTTTTGCTTGTGTATATTTTGCTGTACTATGTTTTTATACTGTAAGTTTTGTTTTTCTCTTAATTATTCAATTGGGGTTGGGAGGAAGAGATTTAAAAAAAAAAAAAAACAAAGAAAAAGTAATGGATTGTATTTGAGCATAGTGAATTCCAGATTCCTACAGGTTTTCCAGTTGAATGTGTCCATTGGGCAGATTGGTAAAGTAGGGCTAAAATTTAAGAGAAAAACAAAAGCTGGATATATAGATCAATCACAATCAACAAGTACTTATTAAGCACCTACTCTGTCTCAGGCGTTGGGATAGGGACTAGAAATACAAAGGAAAAAAAATTAAACAATCCTTGCCCTCAGGAAGTTTACATTCTGTCTAGGGAAACAATATGTACACGTATAAATGCTTAACAAATACATGCAAAGTTTAGTACAAGGTGATTTCTAGAGAGAGTCCATAGTCACTGAGGAGATAAAGAAAGACCTAATGTAGATAGTAGCAGTTTTGAGCTATGCTTTGAAAAAAGTGAGGACTTGTCTCCCCAATAGAATATAAGCTCCTTGAAAGAAGGAACTTACTTTTTTTTTTACTTTTTCCTTATTTCCTCAGCCCTTACCTCAGTGCCCAGCACACAGGAAGCAAAATTTATGCTTATTGAGTGATTACAGGTAAGGATGCAGTACACTGGAGCTACAGGGTACAGCTTTTGTGAAGGTTGCACGTCATAGGAGATAAGAGATGGAATGTCACATGTAAGGAATAGCAAGACAATATAGATGAATTATAGAATATGTGGTCAGGTGTATAGTACAGTGTGGATAGAGTGATGAGTCTGGAGTAAGGGAGTCAAAGATAGTCTTGGAGATGTGAACCTAAGTGATTTGAAGGACATTTGGCTCCACCAAAATAGGAAAGTTAAAAAGTAGGATAAGTTGAAGAGGAAAAAATGAGTTCTGCTTTGTCCATATTGAGTTCAAGATGTCTATGAAGCATCCAGTTCAAAATGTCCAATAGAAGACAATTGGCGATAGGAAACTGAAATTTAGGAGAGCTGTCAGGTTTGGATATATGTCTATAGCAATGAACATGCATGGGAGCTGATGAAATCCTTGTCATCTTCAAGACAGTGAAGAGAGTATAGAAAGAAAGGAGGAAGAAACAGGAGAGAACACTGGAATATTCTCATGTATAGAAATTGTTTTTCTTCCCTACTAGCCCCCACATTCACCTCTGGTACCATGCCAATGACAACCCTGTTTTAGATTTTCAAAGGTTTGTTCTCTCGTTCATCCCTCAGAATCTCCTTATGATCCCTGGATTCAAGGGCTAAAGACAAAAAGCAATCAATCATGGCTGCTTCCTCCTGACATCTGGGAAAGAAAAATACAGGAGATGGGCTAGGGGATGCAGAATTAGCATAAAAAAGAACCTTCCCCCATGTAATTCAAGGAAATTGTATATTCCTGCATTACAAATATCTCGGACACCTCAAAACAAGAGCCTTCTCCTCCAGTTTTCTATAATATTCAAAACCTGAAACACAACACCAGGTCAATGCTTCTCTCTTATCATCACCTTCATTCTTCCATCCAATAATCAGCTCAAAACTTCTAAGTCAAAAAAATCTTTAATTAAGCCACCATTATTCTTCATGTATCCTCTCTAACCACATTCCCATGATGTGACTTTTAGACTCTGGTTCAGATTCTCATCAAAAGATTTGGACCCTATAGAAATCTCTAGTGGTCACTCAGTCTCTAAATCTTGCCTCCCTTTCTTACAGATTGCTCATTTTATAAGCCAAAGAGAAGGTACAAGATGAAAGTGAGCAAGATGAAAGAGGATAATAAAAGAAAGGAAGTTAGAAAAGGTGGCTCCTGGCACTCCTGTGAACAATAAGAGGGCCTCATTCATAATAAGGAGGCATTTTGCTGGAAGCATTCTTTCAAGAATGCAATAAGGTGCATCACCTTGGAAAGAAAAGGTGAACTCAAACTACTGCAGAGACATAACATTTTCCTTCAAGCTCAGTAGATGAGATTGTTAAACTTTTCTTCCTCTCAAGCAAAACTAAGTGGTGAAGTGGCAACATATAATCCTTACCTCCAAAAAGGTAGCTAGAAAGATGCACTCTGGGTAAACAGAAGGAAACAAGTAACACCACGAGCATCATCCACATTGATATTATCAAGAAAAAATTCCATTTAACAAGATAAAAATTTTGACAGGAAAGCTTTTGAATTCATGCATGCTACCCTGTTCTCCCAGAGAACATCTCATAAATTTCAGCCAAGATTTCCCCAATGGGGCTTATACTTATTAAATCCTTTTATTAAAGTTAATAGCAAGCAGGCTAGTCATGTGACGCCTGATAGAAGCAGTACAGTCTGTGATCAGGAAAATAGAAATCACCTAAGGAGTGATTTTCACCTATTCACTATAAAGAAGAAGAGGCTAAATGTTTGGCAAGGTTTTTTTAATCTGTCCCTCTGGAGATTATTTTCTTCTTCCTTTCCAGTAAACTCTACCTTATTTATTTGCTGTCATGTGATTTTATAGTAATTTAAAGTTAAATTAATGTCTATAGATGTTCTAAAAACTAGTCAAAGGCTATACTCTACTGACATAGCCTTTAAGAACAGAGTCTCAAAGCCAGGGTCATCACCATGCTATGATAAGGCATCAAAGTAAAACTCGTAGAAGAAGTGATGGAAAAGTTTTAGGTCAGGCCTGCATAATCTGCAGCCCACGGGCCATTTGTGGTATGCTGAACCAGGATTTTGGGTGACCTGTGAAAAATGGAGAAGATACCCTACATTTTTTACAAGCCATCCAAAATCCTTCAGTGTGCCACAAGTGGCCCATGGGCCAGGCCGCAGGTCGTGCAGGTCTGCTTTAGGTAGTACCCTACAATGGACTAAATGCAATGTTTGAGAACTAGTCTAGCTAAATAAATTATGCTGACCATGTGATGAGGAATTATTTAGCCATAGCAAGCCATGAAACAAAGGAAAATACAAAATGGCCATCAGTCTTGCACAGACCCCTCTTGCTTCTGCAATAATGAAAAATGATGAAACCAGAAGAAAGAAGGAAGGTTGAGCTAAATGAAAGATAGAATTGGTTTTAAAATACTCCAATGGCACCAAAAATCATAATTTCATGGAGCATTTGATCACCTTATATTGCAAAACTCACACTAAGTACTTGTAAAAAATAGATTATCATGAAAATAGTTGGTTTGTGCACCAAGATCAATTACAGAGGTTGAATAGCTAGAGAAATTGTACAAACAACCCAGGAAGACTTACCAAATTAAATCAAATACACTTTGATACTTAGCAATTTCAATTCAAAGGTGAGAATAGTAAAAAATGTTGAGTAACACATGGTGTAGATCAGGAAGAAAGAATGATAGAGGCCAAAGAAGAATATGCAGAACTCTCATTTCACACCTTTGTTTCATGAATACTTTCTTTGAGGAAAGAATTGGTTTATACTAGACGTAATGACACTAAAAATACCACAAAAATGAAGTAAATTAATTTGTAACACAGGAAATTACTTGTCAATGATGCAGAAATCATTCCCAAATCAGCTGACTACACATACTCAGACTACCTACTCATAGTCAGACCACATACTCAGAAGGAAGGAGGGAAAAAGGAAGAGAGGAAGGAATCAGGAAGGAAGGAAAGAAGAAAAAATAGTAGAAATAATAGTGAGAAAATATGTAGTAAACTATTCAAACTCAATATTGAGTTGTGAGTAACTGATATGGAAAAATTGGTAATGGAGAGCAAAAATAACATTGATATTATAATAATTTATATAGAAACTTAATTCAATGAACATAGCAAAAGAGCCTGACTATACTATCCTCCTTTTTCCAATCTCAACTCCTTATTGAACTAGTTCAACTCTACTGTCATTCCAACTCATATCTATTATCATTCCTACTTTCCCTAATCATCAATCAATAAATGTTTATTATTTCCTACTATCAGTTAGTGTACTAAGAGAAAACTTACATTCTAATCACCTTCTATTGGTTTCTTCCCTGCTGCCTACAAATCACACTTATATCTTCCTCATCTTAAAAAAAAAAAAAAAAACTTGTTGGACCCCAACCACCCCTGCTAACTATTATCCAAATCTTCTCTTCTGTTTCCCATCCAAACTCCTCAAAAGTCCCGGCAAACTTGTTTCCTAAATTTCTCTCCTTCTTAACCCTCTGCAATGTGGCTAATACTCAACTGAAACTTCTCTCTCCAAAGTTATCTAGGGTTCTAACTCTAAATCTAGTGCTTTTTCCACTACATCACAGAGAAGAATTGTAAAGCACAAATTTTGAAAACATCACGTTACCTGTGAAGTTTTTCATCTTTAATGCTTATATTATTTCAATATTATTTAATGGATACATAATTGTTTTGCTGGCAGAATGCAGAAGCCAGGCTGCCCAGGTAGTAAATCTTGTTCTTTCTCTTTCCCTTGAAGGTATAGACTAATTCTTCCAATGTTATCCAAATCATTATTTCCTATTCAGTTTATTGCACAGGGAATTTTAATCTCCAATGGCTATCCAAGATATAAATATTGGTAGATTGAATCATTAGGGTCAAAGATGCTCTTGATATATGTATATAACATTTTTACTTTTATGTAAATGAAGAAGTCGGCATGTGGGTAAGTATTTTCTCTCGATCTCATTTTTTCTTGTATTGATGCTGCCAATGATTTTTTTCCCATTTGGTACCTTCTTCTCTTTCAAATACTTTAAAATCTATTCCACATCATCTATAAAAATGAGCGTAATGAAAAACTGTATAAACTACCTCACAGGGGTGCTTTGAGATGTAAATGAGTTAATGTATACAAGGTACTTTGTAAAATTCTAAAGCACTATAAAATGGGAGCTATTATTATATTCTCTAAAAATCTAGTTAGCTCAGGATTTAATGATTCAAGTGAACAGACTCTCATAATTCCATGTATATCTTCCACAGTCTAACAGCTATCATCTTCTGCCTTTTCACCCCTCTGAGCCTTAATTTCCATTTAAGCTATGTCTACATTCCAAATTAAGCTATGTTTATAGCCAAATATCCTCACTTAACTTGATCCCATTGGTTTTAGGTTATCTTCCATTAAAGTCTCGCCCAATTTTTCACTGTGGTATAGAAATCTCAAAGGTTTTGCCAGAAAAGAATGAGGGCTCTTATAGGTCCTATCCATGATGGACAGGATTTGAATGTGAGTTTAGTGACTCTGAAAATCATCCTTACCTAAGTTTTGAGAGCCTAATTATCAAAAGGTCAGATACTAAGTAGTTTTTTTTTTTTAACACAAATATATTAAACTTTCTGTTAAGGCATCAAAGAGTTGCAGTCTTTGTAAGCAAAAGAAATACCCACTTTGATAAAAAGAAAAATAGCACATCATTATAAGAATAAGTATCCTTTGTGCCATCAAAATATACATACATGTTCATGTATGCATGCATATGTGGAATGTATCTTATACATACAACAATACTGCATTACAGTCATGTAGATGATGTATTTAGAGAGTATGCCTTCAGGGACATAAGTCTGAGGCTTTCTTAAGATTGTCTACCAGGAGTAATAACATTTGTGCATTGATTAGGCATGCTCTCATAGTCATGGTAATCAAATTTCCTGCTTCGAGGCTAAGTTTAACACTGCAGGGCAGGATTTCATACTTTTTTCAACTCTTTTGCATAAATTTGCAAAACTTCCTGGGCAGGATATGATTCTGTCATTTCTGTCAATGTCTCTTCTCCATCAAAGACCTTCTGTAATGGTCATTCCCAGGGGGAGACAAATAATATACTAGACCAACAAATGCAGCATGAAAAATCATCCATATAATAGACTGACACAAAGTGTCTGCCCAACAACGGGTATCAAGACCTAATGATCAGTTTGTTGCATGTTAGCAAAGATTAGAGGCACAGTTGCTGTTCAGCAAAGGCTAATACTTGAAAATCCCAAAATAAAATAAAAATATTTTTCACATTTACTATTTCCATATTCATCTAATTCTTACTTTCTCCCTACTTCCAACTCAAAATATACAAACTAACTCTTCTATTTCCTAAGAAATTTTCAAACTGACGAAGTTATAATATTTGAATATTTTTTTTCTTGTTGAGATGAAGGTGAAATTCACACCCATGTTTTCTGTATGTGAGCTGAAACTTAGAGGGGGAAAACTAAAACAATAACAACGGAAACATAACATAGGAACCATCTTTGACAAATGTTAACCTGATGCCAGCCTTTACAGCTTGTATCACCAAACAGAAGATCTCCTGTGTGTTCAGGGAGCAGCACCATGTCAGCGACAAGAGGGGATGGGCAAGCTGGGAAGGAAGTTAGTGACCAATGGGGAACAGTGGAGCAGCAAGCCTTTGCAAATCAATTTCAGTCTCTTGGATGTGGAGCATGAAGTGATATTTCATAGCAATCTCCAGAGACAGGCTTAGATAGCAGCAGGGGATCAAAGCTATCATTCCCTTGGCTCAGATTGTCCAGAACTCAAATATGCACATTAGTGTATCAGGTAGTTTTCAGAGAAGAAAGATACAATGGCTGCTCAAAAGACATAAATCATCACTGTTGATAGGGAAAAATTTTCACTCCTTTCCAGACTTTACTCATCTCATATACATCTCAAATATAGCCCTCAGTCTGAAAATTCCTACCAACTACTGGTTTTTGGTATGACTGTAGATATTGTCTATGTATAATGCTAGCTATGCTAAATTCTGTTAAACTATGTTAAATATAGATTACAATTGTTTGTGACTAAACAAATGACATCTCTTTCTACTAAGGAAGATCAAGTAGTTATAAGATTAGACAACATTAAGTTCCACTGAGTTTTTTGGAAGTTCACACACACACACACACACACACACACACACACACACACCATTTTTTTTCCTTTTAATCCAAACTTTAAACAAACATTCATGTCTGTTAGAGAAAGACAAAAACTTTTCACATGGGTAGAATCTATACCAAAAGAGACATAGATAGCTCAAGTAGCCAGAAAAGTCAATTTTAACTGGATGAAGAAAAGGCAAATTGTTTTTCCAGAGAATGAAGATCTTTCAGGGACACAAGCAAAGGGACTATGCACTCAAAAAAAGGTGTATACAATTCATTTCGGTAAACATTTTCAAGTGTCAACTCTGAACAAGTCATGGGAATAGAAAAACAAAAATTAAATATTTTCTCACTTCAAGAAGCTTATATCCTACTACAGGAAGAAAATGGAGCTTTTAGAGAGATCCTGGGTGATTTGTAGTTGGCCCAATCGGCATGCGAAAGGCAGGAATTTAGAATAAAGGCTTTGAGTTAGGTAAAAATATCCTCCCATCTGATCCATCTCTACTTTTCTTTTCCTTGTACTACCTTAACCTGTAAATGTGCATGACATGTTATTCTGTCCTCTGGCTTTCCAGTAGATAGAAACAGGTCCATAGAAGCTTATGGATTTGGAGGTAGATGTCAACCCACAGATTATTTTGAATCAAGAGGAATCATATGTAAAAGGTACTACCCCACGTGGTAACATAAATACCCACTTATATAACTGAGGAGTATGAATCATACTTGTCTTGCAAGCCAAACCAAGTTATTATCTGCTATCTTAAGATGCCCAACACAGATGTTGCAATCCATCCTTCTTTCCAAACCTCCTTATTTCTGTTAAGGGCACTATCATCCTTCCAATTACCCAATTTGGCACACTAAGATCCTTGACTTTTCATCCTCCCACATCCCACATAAACAATCAGTTCCCATATCTTGTCAGTTCTTTCCCTACGTCTCTCACAACCACCTCCTTCTCTCCACTTATCAACTTAGTTCCTCTCCCTCAATACCTTTCACTTAGACTTTTGAAAGAGCCTCCTGTTTGATCTCTTCTACCAAGTTTCTCCTTTCCAATCCACTCTGCACACAGCCGCTGAAATGAGATACTTGAAGTACAAATTTCTTTGTCACTCTCTTGCTCAACAAACTCCAGTGACTCACTACCACCCCTAGGATCAAATATAATCTCTGTTTATGCATTTAAAAGTCTTCACAACATGACTCCAACCTGCCTTTCCATCCTCCTCATGGCTTTATTATTAGACTTCCCTTCATATATTCTTCAATTCAGTTAAATTTGCCTTCTTGTTTCTCACACACGATCCCTCCAACTCCTAACCTCTCCCCTATACCTAGAATGTACTGTCTCCTCACGTCTGTTTCCAGAACCCCTAATATTCTTTAAAGCCCTGCCCAGGTCCTACTTCCGATATAATGCCTGCCCGGATTCCTTGACTTGTCAGTGACTTCTCTTTCCAAAATTACCTCATTTGAATATATTTGAGGGATGTAAGGACACTGAAAACAAGAACTGTTTCCCTTTTGTCTTTCTATTCTCAGAACATATTATAGTGAATGACATGGAGTAGACACTTAGATGCTTGCTAATTGCATCATCGATCTCCTCAAAATATCTGCATCTTACCTTTGGATAGAAGGTTGAACTAAGGCCACTTTCAAGTTTTATATACTGTGATTCTAGATATAGTTTGTATCCTTAGATAGATTTCATTATCTGTACTAAGGTAGTTTCTTTTTTATTCAAGAATGGTCTAAAATATGCTGTAGTGG
Source organism: Pseudochirops corinnae (assembly GCA_028646515.1). NCBI lineage: Eukaryota > Metazoa > Chordata > Mammalia > Diprotodontia > Pseudocheiridae > Pseudochirops > Pseudochirops corinnae. The sequence continues at coordinate 93,990,676 of CM053592.1, read as the reverse complement.
AAACAATTAGCTACTCTACTATGGAGAGAGAAGATGAAGAGGTAATGTGATTGTTGAAAAGAAAACTGCCCTTAAAAGACCCAAAGTCCTGAATCTTGAATGCCAGCTCCATCACTTACATGCTGTGTGATCCTGGACAAATTAGCTGACTTTTAGTTTTGTTTTACTCTCTATAAAAACCATCAGAGCATCACAGAATTAGAGTTTTAAGAGATCCTAGAGATCATTGTCTGAACCCCTAATTTTACAGATGAAGTAATTTTCCAGAGGTCACATAACTATTAGTGGGTTAAGTCAGGATTTGAACTCATATCCTATGGCTTTAAATTGAGTTCTCAACTTGTAAGGATTTTGTGAGGAAAGCACTTCATAAATCATAAAGAACTACCAAAAAAATGATGTTTCTGTTGTTATTGTGTTTGTGTGATCAAAGCTACCATAAAGAGCCTTATGACCTCGGGTGGGAGTACGGGTGGGAGTAACACATTCAGAGTTAGCAGTCACTACAACCTACCAGGGTTGGGTCTTAGTAAAAGAGATGATACAGAGCATGAGACACAAGCCCAGTGAGGTTGAGAGCCAGGAGAGTACTGGCAGCACAGGAGAATACTGGCAGCACAGGAGAGTGATTGATAACTTTTCATTGTGAGTATTTACACTACAAAAATCAGCAAACACTACAAACAAGGGTTTGATTTCCTATATTTTGACTGTCTACATTGGCTGTCCTGTTTTTGGAGGGCCAATGAGCTAAGAATATTTTTTAACATTTTAAAATACAATAAAACTTTATTTAAAATATATTTTTAAAATGTCTTTTTAGCTCTCTGGTCTTATAGAAACAGACAGCTGTCCAGATCTGGCCGCATGTGCCAGCCTCAAGTTTGCCTGCATCTGGTTGAGACTTAAGAAAGTGATGAAGGGAGCCGCTAGGTGGCACAGTGAATACAGCACCAGTCCTGGAGTCAGGAGGACCTGAGTTCAAACTTAACGCTCAGACACTTAACACTTTCCAGGCATGTGACTTTGGGCAAGGTCATATTACCCTTCCAAAAAGCAAAAAAAAAAAAAAAAAAAAAGCTGAAGAAGATGCATCAAGGGAGATTTTTTTTTTCCTAAAGAGCCACTTGTTAAACATTCACCAGCATACTCCAGAAAATTTGAGCATTCACAGGGACAAAATATTCTGTGTACCTTGAAATTCTTCATTTCATAGGTCCGACTAGGTGCTCCCTGCTGGGTGCCTCCCGATGCTGCAGAGGCCCCACCCCGGCGTGCTCACTGGTCTGGTGCGAGGTACCACCTCTGCAGGCGCAGAGTCAGCGGGCAGGCCTTGGTCTGGCCTTGGGGGCTTGAGGGCTGCGGAGTTGAGGCAGGGCAGTAGGCCGACACCAGAGCCGAGCCCAACGCAGCAGGTCACACAGGAGCCAAATTTGACAACAACCTGCTTGTGTCTCTCTGGAGGCAAGAAAATGCAAAAGATAATCATGTAATCCAGCCTACCCCGGAACTGAAATGTATAGGTTACTTTGTGGTTGTGAATGGAACCGCCCCGAGGACAAATACAGGCTATGGCCCAGTATATAGTGAAGATGCCTAAATTCCTGAAATCCAAGAGTGCTGCTGTCGTTCGCGTTGAAGGGATTGATGCGGATGATTGGCTGTGTGTGGATTCTGTCAGCATGGTAATTCATTTGATGCTTCCAGGGACCCGAGAAATCTATGAATTGGAAAAGTTATAAACTCTGGACACTTATGATGATCAGTTAGCTCGGATCACACCAGAGTCACTGCCTGAAGACGTCATCCTTGGATTTCCACTAGGAGAGGAGCTTTTGGGGGGGTTCTCCATTAGAGTCAGAGAAAGAATAAGGTAAGACCTTTGAAGCAACTAGAATCCGGCATTTTATTGTGGGGTTTTCTGTTTGGATTTGCTTGTGTATTGGGACAATGCAGCTTCTGAGTCCTTTCTGAAGCCTCTGATGGTTGCTGCTGAATACCCAGCACACTCTCAACATGCACTTGAGATGGAAAACTCATGAAAAACATAGAAAGCTTTGGAAACTGAGCAGTGGCAACACTTTAGGGACTGGCTAAGTGGGCCTTTCAGGCAAGTCACCTCGAGCAAGAAGCACTGCCTAAAGCCCGGGAGACTGGTGATTTATGCACCTAACTGAACTTGCTTCAACATTTCTCCTGGTCCCTAATCAGAGTCTTGTGGAGTCATTTGCCTTGCCTGTCTTGACTTCTCACCTCTGAAAGGGGTACTTCTTGTGTCTTTTAAAGAACTCTCTTTCAGCTTGCACGTTTAGTATGGTGCAGAAATGCCCTTTTGTTTAAGAAATGACTTACATGGGGATCATCTAAACTGGGTCTTTATTTTTATTTTCATTTATGTGGAGAGAAGAAAACCTCCACGTGAAAAATAGGCAGCTCAGCTTATGGATTGTTTTTTTATTTGACCTTAACAGAACATGAAATTTAAAAATAAATAAATAAAAACAGGAAGGAGTCTTTGAGCTCAATCTACTCAATATCTTCATTTTATACAAACCAAGGCTCAGCAAAATTTTGTTTTGCCCAACACCCCATAGGTAGTAAATAGCCAAGCTAAATTCCCTTACTCTAAATCTGGTGCTGTTTCTACTAGAGCATGCTGATTTAAAAAACTGAGGATAGGTATCATTGTAGAATCTATGAGTGCTATAGTACCCTGTTATTCCATCCTTCATACTGAAGATAAATCTCTATTAAAAGAAATCTTAAAATTTAATTTTTACACTTGGCACATATGTATTACCTTTATCTTGTCAGTAGGAATCTATAACCTTGAGAAACGAAGTGATGTAACTAAGGTCAAAGAGCTCCAAATAAAACTCCCATCCCCTGAATCTTACTCTAAAGATCTTCCCACCAGGCCAGGCACTCGCTCATTAATAACACTCTCAGTAGTAAGAACATATTTTAAATAACATTAAGAAGAGTAGACCTTACATGAAACTCAAGCCAATACCATCTGGAACAAAGAATAAAATAGATTAACATCATTATTAATTGTATGTATTAATTTTCTAGGAAAATTGCAAGTCAGAAGTGCTCATTCACTTCTAAACAGAATGCATACTGTGGAGTCTTTCATTTCATCCTGATTCTTCCATCTCAGTTTTCTGAAGGACATCATAAAATATGACAGGTGCTGAATTCTGGGGTTAAAAAGCCTGATATTGAGGATTTTTTAAGGAGTGAAAGGAGTGAATGAGAAAACTCCTCCTGCCATATTCCACCCAGTCATCATTATGTTGTAAATAAAGTCAATCATAGAAAAGGGTCAACTATTCCAAAGCCCTTATCCAAGAAAACATAAAAGCAAGACAGAAAGAACCTCTTTTAGTCTCCTTGCAATCTGTTTAATTACTTGACTAACAGAATGAAAGCAAGATTCTTCTACAAGTATTTCAATTCCATATGTATATATATAGGTACATATATGTATGTATGTATGTGTACATACATACATACATCCGTGTGTATGTATATAGGTATCTGTGCATATATTTGCATTGGTAATGCCATCTGGTTTTGTATCAGATAGAGAAGAAGACGGCATCTCTATCTTGAGGTGTTTCCAGTCTGGTTAAAGTAGGCAAAACAATTCAGACATAAAAATGCCAGCTGAGAAGAATATTGAATCTCAAAAAAATTCAAGGGTATCTGTTACATCATTAACCATAATGCCACATAGATGGCAATTAAGAAGAGCACAATTCCTTTTTGCTAACCTTGACAACTCAGATACAGAGGCTAGTATTTAAATTAAATCTACCCATCACCTTGATTTGACTCATGATTTTCCCCAACCTAAAATACTTTGCATCAGCAATTCAAATACATTAAAATACCTTGTCTGGCTTATTGCCATTCTTATAGTTGCTTGATGTTTCAGGACTAAGAAAAAATAAAATCATGTAAACAAGTACTGCAATATTTGCCAAGTCACCCACAAGGAGGAGTTTCATGGCATGACTCCTAGGTTTTGATACACTCACCTGGTACAGGCTCTAATATAGTCCCAGGTCTTCAGGCAAATTGATGAGAAGTAGTTTGGTCAATATAAAGCATGGTACAGTGGCATGAGATTCATCCTAGGCTTATCCATCAGAGAAGTTGGCTGCACTCTGACCAAGCTGTGTAAAGCCAATGATAATAATTATTAAAGTGAATTATATTCCATGTCATAGAGCACCATGATTAATCACAGGGCCATAATTAGCCCTTACCTCATAATGTCCTCTATTATTCTCCACAGAATGAGAAGATATATCTTCACTGGATCATAGGCATATTCTATTTCCATGATACATGTACTTATAGAATCTCTTAAGGTGATGGAAGGATCACTCTTACCAACCCTTCTTCCAAAAAAATAACCTTGTTCTACTGCTACCTCTTACATCATAAATGGAAATACATAATCTATTTAATATATTCCCAATAAATTGCCATGAGTCAAACATGGAATGCTCTATCAGGAATAAAATTATGAAGTCTGGCGTGGAACCAAGATGGCAGAGCAGAGGCAGCAACTCAGCCAAATTTTCCCGACATCCACCTCCAAAGAACTCTGAAATAATGTATCAAATCAAATTCTGGAGTGGCATAGTCAATAAAAGGTTAAAATGAGATATTTTTCTAGCCCAAGATAACTTAGAAGGTTGAAAAGAGTATATAACTCCAGGGTGGAAACAGGCCCAGCGCACATATTGGAGGAACATCAGCAGTGGGCCTTGGAGGCAGCTGTGAGAGCAGCAGTAGCAACAACTTCAGAAACCCTCAGCCCAGAGAAATTCCAAGGCAGAAAACAGAACTAGAGCTTTTGACTGCAGTGGAACAGAGGCCTTTCCTGGGTAGGATAAGAGTATCAAACAAGAGAACAGTGACCAAACTTCTCCCCAGGTCACACCACCTTGGAACCATGGAAAAACCTAAAGATCTCCAGGACTAGCACTGAAAACAGTTTGAGACACTGCCCCTTTACCCAGGGGAGAAGAGCCCAAGTTTAAAATTAACTTCAAAGTCAAGAAACAGACTAGAAAAATTAGAAAACAACAAAAAATAACATTAAAAGATATGAAGGTAGAAGGAAAGATTAAGACACAAACTCAGAAGAACACAACATGAACACAGTAATGGGCAAAGCCTCAAAGAAAAATCTAAATTGGATACAAGCCAAACAAGAATTCCTGGAGGAGCTAAAGGAAGACATAAGAGTGATAGAGAAAACAATGGGGAAAGAATGAGATTGATACAAAAAAAAATTAAGAAAAGAGACACAAAAAACAAAATAAAGTAACCCCTTAAAAACATAATTAGCCAAATGGCTTTATAAAAAAGGCTCAAAAATACACTGAAGAGAAGAACTCTTTAAAAAGTAGAATTGGTAAAATAAAGAAAGAGGTACAAAAGCTCACTGAAGAAAGTCATTCCTTAAAAATTAGAATTGGTCAAGTGGAAGCTAATGATTCCATGAAGCCTCAAGAGACAATCAAAGTAAAAAAAAAAAAAAAATAGAAGAAAATGTGAAATGTCTCATCAGAAAACAAATGACCTGGGAAATAGATGGGGGAGAGATCATTTAGTAGTAATTGGGCTATCTAAAAGCCATGATCAATAAAAGAGCCTAGACATCATATTTCAAGAAATTATAAAACTGCCCCGATATCTTAGAACAACAGAGTAAAATCAAAATTGAAAAAACTCCACTGATCATCTTCTGAAAGAGATCCCAAAATGAAAAAATGCAAGAATACTATAGTCAAATACCAGAACATTCTGGTCAAATAGAAAGTATTAAAAGCAATCAGAAGGAAAGAAACCTTTCAAATATCATAGAGCCACAGTCAGAATCACACAAAATATAGAAACTTCCTTGTTAAGGGAATAAAGGGCTTAGAATATGATTTTCTGGAAGGCAACAGAGTTAGGATTACAACAGGAATCACCTACTCACCAAAACTGAATATAATACTGGAAGAGGGAGAGGAAATGGATGTTTAATGAAACAGAAGACTTTCAAGCTTTCCTGATGAAAAGACCAGATTTGAATAGAAAATTTGGCATTCAAACGCAAGATTTAAGAGAAGCCTAAAAAGATAAATATGAAAAAGAAATCACAAGAGACTAAATAAGGTTGAGCTATGTATATTTCTTTATGGGAAGATAATATATGTAACTCCTAAGAACTTTATCATTATTAGGGCAGTTAGAAGTAGTCTATGTAGACAGAAGGCACAGGTATGTCAATTATATGAAGAAGGAATAAGAGGAGGGGAAGGAGGAGAAGATGAAGAAAGGAAGGAAGGAAGGAAGGAAGGAAGGAAGGGAGAGAGAGAAAGACTAGAAGAAAAGAGAAGGGAGAAGAATGGGGGGATTATCTCATAATAAAGAAATACTTAAGGAAGAGCTTCTACAATGGAGGGGGAAATGGGGGGGAGGGTAATGGGAAACATTTGAACCTCACTCTTATAGGAATTGGTTCAAAGAGGGAAATTAGAGAGAGAGTTCCCCCTTTAAACACACACATAAATGGAATTGGATAGAAAAATCAATCTTACCCAATAGAGAAGTAGAAGGGGAAAAGGAGGGTGGACAAAGGGGGGAGGGGCAACAAAAGGTAGGGCAGATAAAGAAAAGCAGTAGTCAGAAGAAAACAGACTTTAAAGGAGGAACAGAATACAGAGAAAGAAAAGCAAACAGAAGAAAAAAGTACAGTGGAGGGAAATGCAGTTAGTAATCATAAAAGTAAATGTGAGGCAGAGCCAGGATGGTAGAGCAAAGGCAGAAATTCATTTGAACTCTCCCCCAAACCACTCCAAATATCTTTATATAATGACTCTAAACAAATTCTATAGTGGAAGAGCCCACAAAAAGATAGAGTGGAACAATTTTCCAGCCCAAGCCAAGTTAGAAGGCCAACAGGAAAAGTCTGTTGTACTGTGAGAGAAGAGCACAGTCTGGTGCAGACTGCACCAGCATAGACCCAGCCTCAGCAAAGCAGGAGCAGGCCTTGTGAGCCACTGATCAGCTTCCAGAGATCTTAGCCCAGAGGGTAAAAAAGATTGAACAAGTGGTCAAAAGATCACAGGAATCTCTTTGCTAGCACTTAGGACTGTGTAGCTTTGCCCATACTCAGATCCAGGTTATAGCCCCGAGTGTCTGTTCAGGGTGAAGAGAAGTACTAACATAACAGAGCTTGTGGCCATAATGGAACAGGGACCCTTCTGAGAGTTCCAGGGCATAAAAGAGTGCTTGTGGTCACTCACAGACTGGAGCACAGGCCAAGAGAGCAATAAACATCTCTTGTTAGATCATACTACCTTGGAAGAAGTATCTATAAAAATAGCTTCATAAAATCTCTGAAGCTTGGGACAATGCACTCTTCACCCTGGAAGTAGATCCCTACCTTAAAAAAGAGTTAAGTAATAGGCTGGGGGAAAGAGTGAACAACAGAAAAAAAAAAACCCAACCACTGTAGAAAGTTACTATGGTGACAAGAAAAATCAAAATACACAGAAGAAAACAATAAAGTCAGGCCTCCAACATCCTAAGCCTCCAAAAAATGAATTAGTCTCAGGACATAGAAGAGCTCAAAAAGTATTTTTAAAACCAAGTAAGAGAGATAGAGGAAAATTTGGGAAGAAAAATGAGAGTGATACAAGAAAATCATGAAAAAATGAGTCAACAGCTTGGTAAAGTAGACCCCCAAAAAATATTGAAGAAAATAACACCTTAAAAAGCACACTAAAGGGGCAGCTAGGTAGTGCAGCGAATAGAGCACTGGCCCTGGATTCAGGAGGACCTGAGTTGAAATTCAGTCTCAGATACTTGACACTTAACTAAGTATGTGACCTTAGGCAAGTCACTTAACCCCAAATGCCTTGCCTTAACAACCTCAAAAAAAAAAAAAAAAGCCAGACCAGGCCAGGGATGGTGAACCTGTGGCCTTGAGAACTTTAGGTTCTTTGACTGAATCCAAAATTCACAGCATAAATACCCTTAATAAAAGAATTTGTTCCATAAAACTTGGACTCAATTAAAAGGGCTATACCCAAGGACCTAAAAGGCCACATGTGGCATCAAGACCACAGGTTCCCCACCCCTAACAAAAAGTCAATGAGGAGAAGAATGCCTTAACAAGCAAAACTGGCCAAATGGAAAAGGAGGTATAAAAGCTCAGTGAATAAAATAATCCCTTAAAAATTAGAACTGAGCAAATGGAAGATACTGACTTTATGAGAAATCAAGAAATAAACAAACAAAAGAAATAAAAAGAATGGGAAAAAATAGAAGACAATGTGAAATATCTGTTTAGAAAAACAACTGACTTGGAAAATAGATCCAGGAGAGAGAATTTTAAAATTATTGGACTGACTAAAAGTCATGATAAAAAAAAGAACCTAGATATCAAGGAATACTGCCCTGATATTCTAGAACCAGAATGTAAAATAGAAATTGAAAGAATCCACCAATCCATTCTGAAAGATATCCCAAAAGGAAAACTCCCAGGAATATTATAGCCAAAATCCAGAGCTTCCAGGTCAAGGAGAAAATACTGCAAGCAGTTCATAAAGAAACAAGTCAAGTATCATAGAGCCACAGTCAGGATAACGCAAGATTTAGCAGCTTCTATATTAAAAATTTGGAAGGCTTGGAATATGATATTCTAGAGAACAAAGGAGTTAGGATAACAAACAAGAATCACCTACCCAAAAAAAACTGACTATAAATCCTTCAGGGGAAAAAATGGACATTCAATGAGAGAACAATTTCATGCATTCTTGATGAAAAGATCAGAGCTAAATAGAAAATTTGACTTTCAAATACAAGACTCA
>CM053592.1:93955082-93981288 GCA_028646515.1 Pseudochirops corinnae | reverse complement strand
CTGAGTTTAAACCCGGTCTCAGATACAACACAAAAATTAGCCATGTGACCTTGGGCAAGTCACATAACCCCAATTGTCCTACCTTCCCCCCTCCAAAAAGCAAACAACAAAAAACAAAAAACAGCAGGGATAGTGCTATGATCTCAGATAAAGTAAAAGCAAAATTAGACCTAATTAAAAGAAATAAGCAGGGAAATTACATCTTGCTAAAAAAGCACCATAGAAAATAAAATAATATTAATAAAAACCACATATACACAAAAGAACAAAGCACCCAGGTTCTTTAAGGAAAAATTAAATAAATTGCAAGAGAAAATAGTAAAATGATAGTTGTGAGGAACCTCACCTTTCCTAATTAAAAGAGGGAAAGTACATCTTGCTAAAAGGTGTCATAAACAATGAAGTTACATCAATACTAAACATATATGTACCAAATGGTGGAGCAACCAAATTCTTAAAGGCACAAAACCCAATTTAGCCAAAATTAGAAAGAAAAGAAAAAAACTGTGGGAAATTTTACAAAAATTTCTCCAAAAAAGTTTCATTTCTCAGAGAATTCAGTCAAATTTATAAAAATCAGAGCCATTGTTTCTCAGTTCATTAATGGACAAAGGAAATGAACAGGTAGTTTTCAGAAGAAGAAATATGTTATCTATAGTGCTGTGGTTCAGTCATCTTTGTTGTGTCCTAACTCTTTGTAACCCCATTTTGGGATTTTGTTGACAAAGATACTGGAGTAGTTTGCTGTTTCCTTCTCTAGCTTATTTTACAGGTGAGGAAATTGAGGCAAACAGTGTTAAGCAATTTGCCAGGATTATACAGTTAATAAGCTTTTGAGACTGGATTTGAATTCATGAATATGAATTGCAAACTCAGTTCTCTATCTACTGTATCATCTAGCTGCCCAAGTTATCTATAGACATATGAAAAAAATATTTTAAATCACTATTAGTTAGAGAAATTCAAATTCAATGAACTCTTGAGGTACCACCTAAAACCTATCAGATTAGATTTTATAAGAGAAAAGAAAAATGATGAATTATGGAAGGGATACAGAAAAATAGGGACAGCATTGCACTGTTGGTGGGATTGTAAACTGGTCCACCTATTCTGAACAACTTGGTACTATACCCAAAGAGTTGTAAAACTCTTTATACCCTTTTGACCTAGTATACCACTACTAGATAGTCAAAGAACTCAGAGAAAAAGAAAATGGACCTAAATGTACCAAAAAATATATACAGCAGTCCTTTTTTTGGTGGCAAAGAATTAGAAATTGAGGAGATGCCCTCAATTGGGGAATACTAAACAAGTTATGGTACATGATTGTGCTGGGAAACCATGTGCTATAAGAAATTATGAGCAAGATGCTTTAAAAAAAAAACCTGGGAAGACTTAAATGAACTGATGACTAGAGTAAGAAGAACCAGGAGAACACTGTGCACAGTAACTACAATATTGTAACAATGATAACCTGTAAAAGATTTCACTACTCTGATCAACACTGACCCAAGATAATTCCAAAGGACCCATGATGAAAAGTAGTATCCTCCTCCAGAAAGAAAACAGGTGAACTCTATGGCAAATTGAAATATAATTTTTTTCCCTTTCTTAATTTTTCTTGCAACATGACTAATATGGAAATGTGTTTTATATCATTTTACACGTATAATTGACATATTGCTTACCTTCTCAATGGATAAGAGAGGGGCTGGAGGGAGAGAAAGAATTTGGAACTCAAAAATATTTGCATGTGTAACAGTACTGTAATTTGATTCCTTTGTATTGTCAAAGCTAACAAGTACTTAGCATTTAGTAATTAATCAAGCCTCTATTAAAGAAACACAAGGTATGAACCCCTGTTGCTGATGTAACAGGAAGGGGTTGAAACAGGAAATGGCTGAAACAGGAAGCAGCTAATGCCATGTGTATATAAGGAGAAGCCTCTGCTGGGTCAGACAGATCTTCTTGGAGCCAGGTTCTGGAGGCTGAGGAAGAGTGGCCCAGGCTGGAGAGAATGATTTTTATTTTGAGAACCTGATTGAAATTATTTTGATTCTGGGAACCAGCTGAAACTTCTGCTGAGTCTGAGGACCAGCCAGAGCTGCTGAGAAGCTGCTGAGGAGCTGCTGAGTCTGAGGGCCAGCTGGAGCTATGAAAAGACTGAAGAAGCATGACTGTGATGCTGGTACTTTTAATGAACCTGTTTGTGGCTTTGTTAAGCCTTGGCTTCCTGGAAACAGAGACTGTGAAGGATTTAAGGTGGATGGGACACTGTGAGCTTCAACGCAGAACACGAACAGCATGGATAGCTGGACAAGGAACTGAGAGCTGTCTGCCTTTGAACCCAGGTGACATTTGGTGAATCCGGATAGGAGCTAGGACCATGGAAAAGGATCCAGGGAATCTGAGAGACTATCCCAAGTCAAGCTGAAAGAAGACTTTACTTGGATACTGTGTACTGACTGAGAAGATTGTAACTTGTTTGTGACTGAAGGATCGAGGGCCTGTGTATTTTACACTACCCCTTAAGAGAGTGCTGAGTAGTGACTGATATTGTAACTTAGTGTGCCCCATGGAGAACTTTGACTATTGTATTTTGCGACCCTTAAGAAGGCAAGCTTCCATGATTGAATGATTGAGTTGATTGAATGATTGAGTTAGTAAGTGATGGATTGACTAAATGATTATACTTTGTTCAAAACTGTGGTGAAAACTATGTGGCCATTTTCTGTGATAAGTTGTTGTGAATGCTGTATTTTGATTATCTGTGATAAGCTGTAATATTGTGAATGCTGTACCTTGATTTACTGTGAATGTTTTGCTCTGATTTGTTATTGAATAGAGTGTTCACTATACTATGTAATCAGAACCTTAAAAGCTGTTCACAGTAGCATTCTTCTGGAAAGCTGCTTGTGCTTGGCTTTACAGCATGAAGGTTTGAAAAATAATACAATTTAAAATAAATATATGAAGTTTGCATTTTACCTTATGCATGGATTTCACATATCTAGGGAACCATTTATACTGACTGTGCAACTGACTCACAGAAACTAGAATATCCATAACACAGATGTTAAACTACAAATATTATCTCCTCTCCCTTATCCTACATTGAAAGCTCTGCATTGTATAGCAGTGGTTCAGAGTTCTTAAAGGCTAGGGCAGTTGACTATAGATTTGAGCAGGTCCTTTCAAAGACAGATAATAAGTTTCTTATCTACGAAGCAGTCAGCTAAATTCAAAAAGTCTCAAGACCATAAAATGATTCCCTATGATCCAAATTTCTTAGGGCTACAACAACTGATGAAGTCTTCTTTTAGATAGGGACTATCTAGGCATTATTTCCAATGTTTGGTGCAGTATGCTGTAAGCAGTGAGCACTAAATACTTGTTTCTTTTATTCTAGTGATAAGACTATCTACAATGATTAAATTATGAACTTTTTAAAGTAACTTTCTTTTAAAGTAATTTTGTTGTTCTTGTTGGGAGCTGGGGACAGAATTTCTATAATTTAATTTATGTAGAAAACTCCTTGTTGTAAAAACCCTTGCCACTACTGTAGACAATAGGTCCTGTCAGGTCACTGCATATAATAGATTATCTTAGAGTGCTGCCTAAGGCATTAAGAAGACATTAATAGCCTATGGTCACACAACTAGTACAAGTCAAAGGCTATAGTTGATTCCAGGTATTGTGACTCCAAATCTAACCCTCTTACCACCACTTCATACTGTTTCTCTTTAAGTTAGCTAAGTACATTCAAATGCTACTTCTCTAAAACCTAACTGGGAAGAACGAAGGAAGGAAAGAAGGAAGGAAAGAAGGAAGGAAGGAAGGAAGAAAGGAAGGAAGGAAGGAAGCAAGGAAGGAAGGAAGCAAGGAAGCAAGGAAGGAATGAAGGAAGGAAAGAAGGAAGGAAAGAAGGAAGCAAGGAAGGAAGGAAGGGAAAAAGAGAAGAGAGGAAGGAAGGGAGAGAAGAAAGAAGCTTTCAAGATCTGTATGTTACTTTTAACAAAAATCACAGATATAGTAAACTTTAAAACATGTAATGAATTTTATTTTTAGTAAATATACTTGTCAGTGCTTGAAAATGCATTAATGGATCAAGGCTAATGGGGACGCATTCATTAAAATCTATAGACTTCCAATTCAATGACTTCTACAAAAGTGATAAATTTCTTGTTCTGATAACACTTTCATTAAGTACCTAAGGGTATTTGTTCCAATAATGACCTCTACTTAGAAAAGCCATCATTTGCATGAGGCATTCAAGTATAAACACTCTGAAAAGGTACTATTAACAGTATAAGAAAAAAGTTATAGCTGCCTTTTATTTAACAGAATAAACAAAGCAATAGATTCCTATCTATTAAAAGGTTCTGAGACATTCAGGTTTTTATGAGCAGGTCTTTTATAAATAAAACTTTGAAAGGTGGAGAACGTTATCAGAATAAGCAGAGTTTTCTTCATTCTGTGTAGTTCATCTCATAACAAATAATCCTAATGTTTTCAAACAGTACTGCGAAGTTCCCAATATATGGCCCATTGGAATGCAAGCTCCTTCAGAAAGCTTATATCACAGGTTCCCAAACTTGTTTGGCCTATCACCCCTTTTCAAAAAAAGGTACTCAGTGCCCCACTGGCAACCTACTTTCTTTAACCCTTTAGTGTTTTTAAATTTTGCATCATTTTAAAAAATCATAAAATATTTTAAATGATGCATTTTAAATTTAATAACTTATTATAAACTTGTATTTTTTCTGCACTGAAATTTTGATGATGCAATAGTGCATCATGTAACCATATAGTATCTCATTGTAAACAAGTGATTATATGCACATATTCCTGTCAATGAATGCTGGACTTCCTAACAATGGACAACATGCTCACCTGCCAACACTTGCTTGTTAAGATCTGTCAGTGGATTTGACCACTGATCAATTACAACTTACATTTTGTGTGTTTATTTGGAAAATAATGTAATCACTATGACTTTGACTCTGTTGCACAACAGATGAAACATGTAGAAATGGTTTTTCTTATCTTCTCTCCCTTTCTTATGCTTATATAACCCCCTTTTTTTATTTCAATGCCCCCCCCCCAGTTACGTCCAAGGCCACTACTGCCCCCTGGATACTTTCAGAGCCCCCAGGGGGCAGTATCACCCACTTTGGGGATCCATGGTTATATGAACTGTCTTTGCCATTCTTAATATCCACAGATCTTAGCCCAGTGTGTAACATACAGTTAGCACTTAAATGCTTGTTGAATGACTCACCCAAGTTACCTGGATAGAAGAAAATAACTTTCTGTGGAAGAATGATGAGTTATGTGTTTACACATAGCTCATATATCTCTGTGAGACACTCTGATAAATACAAGCAAATTTTCACACAAGAGATTCAGGATCTGACAGTCTTAACATTAATTGATTCCAGAGAAAATAGCAAAAATAGATTATCAGTCTCTTTGCTCATTATCTGTACTACACCCTTCACCATCCTGCTCATATTTTTCTTGAAACTTTCTAGTTCATCAATACCTTTCTTAAAATGTGGCAACCCAGTACAAAATACATTAGATTCATTACTTTCTGTAATCTGGAAACTGTACTATTCATAAAACCTGATATTTTCTTAGCTATTAAAAGTTAAATCATCTTATCTCATTGTTCTTGTGATACATATCTGTAGTCCTTAACATAATACTTAGCATATAGGATAGGAACTGGACCTATTCTTTTAATTGTAGGAAGTTTGAAATAAAATTCCCTCTACCTATACAGGTCAACAGCTTTTCCTCAACTTATAGTCATAGGAAGTTGGCTAAAGGAAAGAGTGTTCAAATGACTTGCTCCATTTCATATAGCCAGTATATGTCAGGAGCAGTACTCAAACCTAAGAATTAAAATTTTAGAGATTGCCTCTTTAATCCTGCTACTCTTCCACATTGTAAATGGTAAGTGATTGATATATGTTTATGAAAGAAAATCAAGCTGCCTATAACAGCTGAGAAGCCTGGAGGGAACAAGAGCTCAGGCATACAAAAAGCTGAAAGTAGCCTTGATTGCAATATAGCAAGGACTTAACCCTTTATCACCCACTACTCTTTCCAGAATAGGTTTGTCTAGGTCCATGTTAATTGCTGCTAAAGACTCTTCCAGGGATGCTAGCTACCTAATGACCGTAGTAGGAGATTGCTACTAGGGAAGATGCTTCCTATTTCTACAATAAGGAAATCCTGCATAGGCTTCAGGTACCAAGGAACTTCAACTTTCCCATGTGTGATATCCACCCTGGCACATGGAAATGCCAAAAACTGTTGTGGTAGGGTCTCTACCTCTCAAAAAACTGTTGGAGTTTCATGATGTGTTGTGGTAGAATCATCTCAAAGAATTCAGAATCAGACCACCTCTAAGCCAAGTATAGGCATTTATTGAAATTGATGCCTCTCATGGAGCTGACTAAGTTCCAAGAGGAGCCAGCAACTTTAGAGAAAGCAAGATAGATTTTTATAGGGTAAAGATGTAATTACATAACCAAAATTTACATAGAATAGAGGAACATCATTAATATTAAAAAGGCAGGAGGAGTTTGTTAACAGATTAGGTAATGGAGGAAGAGTTCCATGTATAGTTCAGTGGTTAAACATTCTGGTCATTCTGCCATCCAACTGCCTAGCTATTGTGGTCTTGTCTGGTCAAGATGGATGATATGACTTTGATTGAATACAAGAACACACCTGTTTCTGTGGGAATGGGTCTGGGGGAAGTGACCAGGTAGAGTCAGTGGCTAGGTTCCCATCACATGGACACATCTACTTTTTCTGTGGGAACTAAGAGTTCAGGGACACACCTGTTGTTCCAGTGAGCAGTGAGACATATATGAAGAAGTTAGAATATTGGCAGAGGGATAGGAGGAGGGTGAAGGGGGAAGATTAGGAAGGTACAGTGGGTCTGCGTTCAGTTGGTCCAGGCCTATAATGAAGTTAGAATATTAGGGCTGGAGGCAGCTTTATTAGGATTCCATCATTAACTTTCTATGTGAATCTGTGTATCTCATTTGGAGCTGGAGCTTTGGGCAGATCCTGGTTCATGGAATCCTGGTCTTGTTTTATTCTTTAGGAAAGCTGAAATCTCTTGGTGGGGTCCATATAAACAAGTCCAGGAAACAAGTTCTGACTTGTAGTGACAGGAGCATTTCAGAAAAGCTCATCCAAGTTGCTCAGATTATTAGGGGAAGGAGGTGCTAGTGAACAAACTGGTCCTACACTAGTTTATTTGTACTCCTTTCTGAACATGCAAACTTGAAACGTCCTTTCTCTCCCTTTATTCCCATCATCAAAGAAAAGCTAGGGAAGAAAGAGGCTCTTCTCATCTGGAGTTCCTGTTGGCATGACTGGCATGCAGTATAATGTCTTTGTCTTTACCCAGGTATAGGGATTTAAGAACTGCCAAACTGGCAGTTGTAAAGCACAACACTGATCAAACTTCGGGGTGTGAGTTAATCTTCCCTGTCCTCCAAAGTTCCACAATACCAATTGGCACTTATGTGATCAAAGAAGCTCTTTATTATTTGTTTTTTTCTTGTAAACTGCCTTTTAACCCTCTTAGAAACTTCTTTCCCTTATGGATATCAGAATATGTTTTTATTAAAGGCTATGTTTACATGACCCTTCAGGCTCTGAATGATCCATTGTACTAGGTGAACTGTAACATGGGTCCTGAGTAGGAGTCACAATCCCAATCCCTCCTGCCTAGTATTCTGTCATAGTTGGAGTGCCAAGAGGTGTTTTGTGACAGGTATTTTTGTCTTCTTTTATAGTAACCTCAAAAATATAAGAATAACTCCCCAAACCACATAGGTTTCCCATAAAAGCCTATTATGTATCACATTTATCTAAAGCTTTTCAAAATATACTTGTGGGGTGGCTAGCTGGTACAGTGAACAGAGTACTGGCCCTAGAGTCAGGATGACTTGAGTTTAAATCTGACCTCAGACACTTAATACTTACTAGCTGTGTGACCTTGGGCAAGTCACTTAATCCCAATTGCCCTGCCTTCCCCACTCCAAAAAATATCTATACTTGTACTTTTAAGGCTCTACTACAGCTTAGGCTAACATTTTCTATATGTTTATAACCAACTGAATATATGAACACTTATAATTTGCTTTAAATATACTGATATTAAATTTCATGACATTGTCATTTATTCTGGTTATACTTGAATATAGGGAACAAATTCTTGTATAACCATCTATGTCCTTCATAAGTTCCTGGATAATTATCTCTTTCCAAGTTAAATGTTGCTAATGTGGTTCTTTTGGTTGGGTTTTTTTTGGGGGGGAGGGAAGAAGGCAAGGCAAAAAGGCAAGTCACTTAACTCACCCAAGGTCACACAGCTAGTTAAGTGTCAAATGTTTGAGGCTGAATTTGAACTCAGGTACTCCTGACTCCAGGGCCAGTACTATATTCACTGCACCACCTAGCTGCCCCCAAATATTGCTAATGTTTTACTCTATCTTCATATACATATTCCCTTTCATATATTACTTTCATAATATCTTTCCCTGGTTCTTCTCTCTTTTTTTTTTCCCTTCAGGCATTAGGACAGAATAATATAGACTATCCCAGCTATGCATATTAGATAATGTTTTCATCATTTGCCCTCACTATACTTCTAAATGATTTTCAAGATGTTACTGCTTTTTTTTTTTATTATTTTGATGCTTGTAAAGAATAGTCTGCTTGAAGATATTAACTACCACCCTCACTGAACTTCAAAAGCTTGACTAAATTGAAATGAAAGTTATCATTTCATCTTGATAGGTCAATGACGGTGCAAGAGAAAGATTATTATATTGGAAATTTGAAGACTTTGGTGTATAGGTTATACCATGCGCAACATATAGGACCTGTGTCATTTCTCGGAGCCTCATCTATCAGAGAAGAATAACAGCTACAGTAACAATAGGAAATGGAAAATGCTTCATAAACCTTAAAGAACTATATAAATGTGATATTGCTATTATAAATACATAATATTCATAAAATGCATTGCAATCAAGAGACACTATATCAATGTAAGTTCTCACAACTGATAGATTAACCTGAAGGGACTTTCTTTTTTTATTTAAAGACATTCTGCTTGGCACCCAGTATCCTCTTCTCTCCAAGATGTCATAAATTGATTCAAGGATGATTCTTTTTGATGCTATGCTTTTTTTTCATCGTTCTATCTGAGTTAATCTATTGCTTTATATGTTACCACCGACCATAACTCAGATAAAACATAACACATTTTCATTTTGTTGCTCCATTATTTTTGCAGTAAATCAATGTAATCTGAGGTGAAGCATGCCTTCCTCGGAACATATTGATCTGTCCCTTTGTTCATTGCTTACATCAAAACACCACTTGTCAATTCTCGTCTGATTATAATTATCTTATCATCTAAGAAATGACAGCTTCAAAACTCCAATAGGAGTCAATTTCCAAGTGAGCTGCTGTTGAAATGCTTCTATAAATGGGGACCCACTTATTTCCTTATAGACATGAATGATGGACAACTTTCATTTCTAGCCTCCCCCCCCAAAAAAAATCTAAGAACATAATCATATATCTGGCCTAACAAGCCACCTTTTGCTTTCATACAACAAAAAGGTATATTGGTCTATTCTACTGAAATCATCTAAGGTATATGGAACCAGCTTCCTGAAATAGAAACTTACTCATCTTCTCCAAAATTTCAATTTAATTTTGTGGGTGTTTGTATGAGAGCAGAGAAAAGAGGAGAAAAGAGAGGAAAGAGGGGGGGAAAAGTAAGAGAATAAATTGAGTGTACCAAGGAAAGAAAGGCAAAGTGAAAAGAAGGAGAGGGAAACACATTTTGATCATGTCCACTATATCTTGTCTCTAACTTAAAATCTTTAAGAGTTGCCTGGTGGCACTGCGAGATTTAGTGTTTTACCATGGTCATAGGTCACTGTGTGTCAAAGGCAGAACCTTTAATCAAGGGCTGCCTGACTCCAAGACTGTCCACTGCAATCACACTACCTCTCTTTCAGTTTAATTAACACACTCAAAGGATATAAACACCGTATAATTTTTCTGTGCTTTGCTATTTGAACTTTTGCCATAAGAAAGTCAAACAGACAAATATTATTTAAGGAAATCATTATGACTACACAGAATATTTTTCATGGTTATCATTCCAGATTTTCCCAGTATATCTGCATCTAGGTAATTAAAAATTCAAAGGGCTCCAAAAAATATCTGCATATTTTAAAGAAGGTTTTTCAAGTAACTAGGCCTAACACTGTCTCTATGCACACAAACCTATTTGAAACCCTTGACTGACTTACATATTTTGGGGGCTATTTTGTGCTAGCTTGATTTTTTTTGACTACTTCATAGGTCAAGTCAGCCAACTTATTTCATAATATCCTCTACATAGGCCTATTGTGAGATTGAATATAAAACTGTTGTCTTTGTTGTTATTGTTCAGTCATGACAAACTCTTTGTGATCCCATGTTGGGGGTTTTCTTGGCAAAGATACTGGAGCGGTTTGTCATCTCTTTCTCCAGTTCATTTTACAGATGAGGAATTAAGGGTTAAGGGTAAAGTGACTTGCCCATGGTCAGACACCCAGATTTAAACTCAGGAAGATGAGTCTGCCTGAATCCAGGTCTGGCATTTATACACTGCACCACCTAACTGCCTAAATATAAAGGTAAGTGATTATCATCACACAGAATCAGAGTGGGGAAAAATTTTGATTGACATCAAAACCAACCCAGATATGAAAAAAAATGCACTATATTGAACATCCCAGATTTCTTCGGCTGACTCATGTGTCTTTACTATGCTTCTTATCTTTTTGTAGACACTCAAGACTATGCACAGAACTCCACATATGATCTGACCAAAGTTAGAATACAGCCAAATTCTTATTTCCTCACCTCTGGAACCTATTTCTCTTTTCATGATACCTAAGATTCTGTTAGATTTCTTGACTGGAACATCACACAATTAACTCACATTAAGCTTGCAGGTCACATAACACCTAGATTTTTTCAGAAGAACTGATGTCTAGATTTGCTTCCCCTATCATAAACCCCAATTCAATTTTTTAGCACAAGCACACAAATTTGTTTTCTCTATTCAATTTCATCATACTGTTATTGTGTCAAAAATGCAATCAAAATAAAATAGAATGAAAGATTGGGAGGAAGTCAAAAAATAGACCTAAAACAGAAGATAAGTAAGGGAATGTTTTGGATTTTGTATCTAATCTTAATAGTTAATAAGCAACAAATTCAGGCATCAGAAGAAACAGTAAAATGACAAACAAAAATGTTTTCCAAACTGCAGGATGAGGCAGGAGCATTTCCATTCCTGAAATCATACGTCAATGAGTCATAATAGAATATAAAAGTGAAGAATAAAGAAATTTTTTAAAAAGTTTTCAAGTAACTATTCCCAGAATCACACATACCCCTCCAAGATCATTGCCTTGTCATGGCAGAGTTATGTAGCTCAAAGAAACTATAAACTATGCCATCATACAGGATTACCCAAGAAGGAAAGGTCATAGAGGAAAGTTTTGACAAAAGGTGATCCATTGGAGAAGGAAATAGCAAACCAGGCTAGTTTCTTTGCCCAGAAAACCCCATGGACATCACTAAAATTACAAAAGTGATGATGTCAGATGATAAGCCCCTAAGTTTGAAAGGTGTCCAATATACTATTGGGGAAGATCAGAGGACAACTAGTACTAATGAAGTGGAAACAATGAACATGAATTTGGACAGACTTTGAGAGATAGTGGAGAGTAGAAGGTACTTGGGTGCTATGGTCCATGGAGTCATGAAGAGTCAGACAGGACTGAATGACTAAATAACAACAGTATTCCCAGTATTTCTTCCCGTAAGTCTCTACAACAATGTTGTGATGGTTACACTGGGTTCTTGAAGACTATGCCAATGGATCTGACTTCTAGTCCTGGTAGGTTCAAGACACTCGGAAAAGTTTAAAGTACAGGCCTGGTAAGAAATAGTGTATCTATTAGCCAAAAACAAGGCTAGTTAAGTTGATAGCGGTTCACCACCAGATTGACTACAAGATTCTTGATTTTTTTTTGCTGTAGAAATGTTCAAAATCTGAGATTACTAAGTAAGGCATAGAGAAATTAGGATTGCATTGATGAAGGGAGCCCCAGTGTTGATGAAACCACATGTCCTTACAATTCAAGGACAAAGAACAACCAAGAGTTTCATGTTTTCAACAAATCCTCCACCTTCGGAATTTCTTAAGACCTCTGTTTATTGAGTTAAGTTGTAGTGATGGAATCAATGATTGAATCCTAATAAAGCTGTCCCTGGGCCCAATATTCTTATCTTCCTTATAGGCCCCACTGAACAGCAGAGCCACTCACAGCCCTTAGCTAACCATTGCCCTTGGATCCGATTCACATATTTGAACAGGTGTGATCTTGTACTTAATCATAATCACATCATCCATTTAGCCCAAGACAGGACCACAATACTTAACTATCTGTTTTGACCAGACAGGACCACAATAGCCAGCCAATTGGAGGGCAGCTTGATCAGAACATTTGACTACCAAACCATAGAAGAGATCCCTCTTCTATTACCTAATCCCTTGATAAACCTCTCCTGCCTTTTTAATATTCATAATTCCTGTTATGTAATTGCATCTTTACCCTATAAAAGTCCATATTCTTTTCTCTGAAGTTGCTGGTTCCTCTTGGAACTTAGTTCCATGAGAGGTGTCAATCTCAATAAATGCCTATACTTGGATTAGAGATGGTCTGACTCTGAATTCTTTGAGAGAGTTCTACCACAACACATCATGAAACTGCAATAGTTTTTGTCATCCCTGGGTGGGCAGAGTCTCTGACTATGATCTCCCCCTGGCATCCCTGGGTGTGCAGAGTCGAAACCACAACAATAGTATAAGATTCATTCTTTCAGTTTGGCATGCAATGAGAGATGAAACTTTGTGGTTCTAGTAACCCTAAAAACATCTTTTCCCTTTAACTTATATGAATGTCTGTAAGACTCTAAGAGAGCATATAAAATCATGTAATATACATGTTATATGCATATGTGCGTAAAAAAGACTCAAAATAGCATTTGTCCAGGATCTGAGAATGTTAAAGTCTGACTTTTTATCTGTTATTTTAAGTGCCAACCTTTGAAATATCATTTACCTTTTTTGCCTCCATCTATTTCACTGCATGTATCTTTCCAAACAAAGCTGATAACATTTACTATAAGCCTACAAAGGCTAAAGAAAATAAATGCTTATGAAACTAATGCAAAGAAAAGATTTTTGTTAAGAGCCAACAGTAATAAAATAACTTTTTCATGGATTTCTAAGTCCCAATAATTAATTATCCAATAACTAGCCTCTCAGTAGTAAACTAGTTAGCATGTGTTAGTGGGCTGCTGTGCGTTAGATATGAAAAACTCCACAAAAGAAGCAGCATAAAGAGATACCATAAGAGAGATGTATGAATAGAAAAGGAAGGCTGCCCATAGCTCATATGGGGAGTGTATGGATAGTTAGAGGGAAAGAGAGGGAAGAGGAGGAGAAAAAAGAGAAAATTCCCTCTGTTTTATTTGTACTCAGGCAATCTCAAATGAAGGCTACTATCTGTGGAAAATTTATGGGAACATAAGGACAAGAGTTGCATAGGTATATTGGATTGTAACCCACAGAAAGGATGTCTTTATTGATGAGAGCACAAATGTACTGGTTTGGAATAATAGTAGAACATAATTATATGGCACCTTAAGGTTTAGAAAGTACTTTTTTCAAAACAACCCTGAGGTAACTAGCACAAGTTTTTATTAGTCTCATTTTATAGCTGAGGAAATTAGGCTCAGAGAGTTTAAGTGACTTACCCAGAGTCACAAAACTGGTTAAGTGTTTAGAGCCAGAACTCAACCCTGATCACTTGGCTTCTTGACTCCAGCTCTGTTCACCATTATGCCCATAAGTCACATCATGTATATTTATACTAATCATCCAATTCTACAGAATCAAGTTGTAATGTGATCTTCTATAGGGATGCTGAAAGATAAAAACACCAAGCTTTCCTCAAGGATTATATTTCACACACAGTGTGTCCTGGGGAAGATATTTCAGACATATCCTATCTGGAATCCTATCAATATTGTTCTGGGCCAAGGACAAATTCTAACCAAAATATTGCAACTTGTAAAAGATCTCCATGTTATTTTAGGGAATAAATCATTTTATGCTAATTCAGTTTTACCACGACATATACATGATGCCACTTACTCCTTAGCAAATAAATTATAGTAACACTCCTGCCAAAATACTGGCAATGAAATTGTCTTCCTCCCCCACCTCTCCATCTCCCCGAGCCAAGAGCACAGTTAAGCTGTTAAAGAGCTTCAGAAAATGCATTTGGAAAGGTGGATACGATGTTGAAGTCATGCAGGAGGGCAGTACATGAATAAATGCATATAATCCGTAAAGCTTTGCTTAAAAGATCAATCACCTTGACTGACACATAAAGAGGAAAGGGGAAGATAAAAAGAGACAGGGGGAGGAAGAGTTTTCTGCATACTTCTAGATTCTCATCCAGGTGTCTAAAAGTAAGAGCATTTAATGGGGTAAAGTCAGAATTGCCCCTCCCCATAAATTTGGAGGATGCAGGTTGTTTCCAAGGGGATTTTTGATCCAATCCAATCCTGCAGCCGAACTGAAGCGTTTTATGAGAAACTCACCAATAGGACTTTAAAACTTCAATCTTAACTTTCCAGAACGGCAGCGCCTTTTGTTTTAAATTATTAACCACTCAAAGTATGAATTTGAGATTATCTAGATTTGAATACTGTTTGGAGAAAAACAAGGAACGTGGTAAAGAAGTGGGAATTTTAACACATCAGTGGGAAACTAAGACAGACTTAGTTAATCAAAACATTTAGAATAAAAGAAAAATTACAGGATTCATTTTAGAACTCAGTGTTCTCCTTAGGGGAATTTGGGAGAGAACCCTTGCAATATTATGAAGAGTGTAAATGTTACTTTGGGCACAATGGGATTAAATAAAGTTTCTTTAAGCACGCTCTACCCATGTCTTTTTTGTCTTTTCAGAGATTCACTCAATTTACTTTGAAATTCTTACTGTGTTTAACTTGATGAGTTTCTTCCAGAAGTTTTATAAGATTCTAACACTTGCATTCTTGTCTATTTTCAGCCCTAGGTCAAATCTCTTGGCCAAATATCCCACCACTTCAATCTAACATCTTCCTGGTAAGTGATTTATATGTATTTCCAATATTATGTCACTCAAATTCCTCCTCAGTTTTCTAGAGTATTACAGCAGGAGTCCAGTTACTGTAAATGTCATTTATTTCTTTTTCCTTTGGTGTATATGGGAGGAAAGGGGCAAGGGAAGATGTCCAACTGGTACATCAGAACTGGGTAAATGGGCCAGAGAAAGTAAAAGAGTACTTTGTGAAATGAGAGGTAAATGAATAATGCATCAATTTCTAAGCTATGCCTTTTTCTTACTATGTTTTACCAATTCATGTGTGTGTGTGTGTGTGTGTGTGTGTGTGTGTGTGTGTGTGTGTGTGTGTAGAAAGAGAGAGAGAGATGGAGATGGAGATAGAGATAGAGATAGAGATAGAGATAGAGATAGAGACAGAGACAGAGACAGAGACAGAGATAGAGATAGAGATAGAGATAGAGATAGAGATAGAGATAGAGATAGAGATAGAGATAGAGATAGAGATAGAGATAGAGATATATATTCCTGCCCCTTTGATAAGATCTATCTACAGGGGATTGATAAACATGAATAGGAAAAAATACACCATTATTTTTCACAACTCTAACTGAAATTTAGTTTTGCCTTTTATTATAATTGTTAAATTATTCTGAGAAGGAATCTATAGGCCTCACCATACTGCCTAAAGGGTCCATGACACACAAAAGGTTAAGAACCACTGTCCCAGAGGCATTTCTGTGTGGTTGTCAGGAGACCTGGTTATTAATCATGGATCTGGCATTAACTATATGACTATGAATAAATAACCTTATTTCTCTAAGCCTTAGTTTTCAATTCTTTAAAATAAGAGTGCCCAGTACATAAGCAAATCACTACATAAATATGATGACAGACAGTTTGGCTTAGTAGAACACCAAGCTTTTGTCAGGTAGATCTGGGTTCAACCCCTTCCTCCAACATCCTACCTATCTGTGCCCTCAGGCATCTTTCCAAGTCTATAAATTACAAAGCAGTTCCTGATCTGCATCTATGGAAGGAATCCACATGCCAGGGAATTTTTCACACCAATGGCATTACAAGTCAGAAGAAATAAATATGATAATTATTGTCATCTTCAACTACATTCAATAGAAAATGGGCCAGCCTAGTTCAGGACTCTTAGAAAGATTAAAGGTTAATATGAACAATTTAAGAGGGGAAAGGAATGAGGCAAAGGTGTTGAAGTTAAAGTTAAATATCAGAATATCAATAATTTTTAAGTAGACACATAACAGTCAGGGAGGTGAGCCTGAATTATTTATCTACTGGCACAAACCATAATATAGATTCTGTCATCTCATGAGTGTTTCAAGTCATGTATATTATTATTATCATCATTATTGCTAACATTTATATAGCACCTACTATATGTTGAGCACTGTCCTAAGTGCTTTACAAATATTTATTTGAACCTCACAACAACCCTGGGAAGCAGGTACTGATTTTATCCCCATTTTACAGATGAAGAAACTGATAAACAACTGTTAATTGACTTGTCCAGAGTGATAAAACTAGCAAGGGTCCGAGGTTGATTTGAACTCAGGTCTTCCTGACCCCTGATCCAGTGCTCACTGCATTTCCATGGAAGACACCCATTTCATAGCATATTACAGTTAGAAGGGATTTTGGAGATAATCTAGTCCAATATTTCTCCTTTTACGGGTGAGGAAACTTAGACCCATAGAGGTTAAGTGACTTGTTCAAAGTCATACAGTTCATTAATGACCAAACGAGTGCTGGAAACCAGGCCTCCTGACTCACTGAATTTGCTTTATAATACAATTATTTTACTCCCTGTCTTGTTTGTCAGACTCCCACAATCATCTTTGTGGGTTTTGAAGCCCAGAGTGATTTGTTTGAATTTTCTACCTATACTCTTTATTTTAGCTCACTTGCCTCACTTTCCCCTTATTCCTTGCATTTTTATAGGAGCACTAAACCACTGTTCCCTTCATCCTTTAAGTTTTCAAACTATATACATCATACTATATACATTCCAGCCATTTAAATTCACCCTCTTCTCCCCATACTATCCACCAAGTGTTATTTTTACTTCCACTGAAGTTCTTCCAAAATATTAAATGTCTTATGAAATGTTTTCTAAATAACAGCAAGAGAATGCTGCTCTCATTTCCAAGCCAACTGCTTTCCACATGCAGTGTGCACAATTTGCAATGCAAACATCCTCAGGGAAAGTCACTTAAGGAAAATGGAAATAGTCCTGATCTTGACATCAGAAGACCCGATTCAGGTTCTGCCTCCTCTACTTACCAGCCATGTAACCTAGAGCAAATCACTTAGCCTCTCAGGTATCTTCTTTGTGACAAGAGGACAGTAATGCCCTCCCTGCCAACTTCACAGGGTAGTTGTGATGATCGATTAAAATAATGCCTATATTGTGACTTCATAAAGAGTATACTGTATTGATCCTATAAACCTATGATCTTGTTAGAATATCTCTTCCTATAACATAGACCACCCATTCATTCCTGCCCATCCTGTGTAATTTTCATTAATGTTCTTCTGTAATTCACTATGTGAGGGTGCACCCAAGCTGCTAGTGGCCTTTCCTGAATTAGTTTCACATCATGATGATACAACTACTGAGTGGCTATGGGTTGGCTATTATTAGCATGTATCCAGTCACATTTCTTTTTCATTTACATATTTCCTTCTGACAATCTTGACATGGATTCTTTGATAGTATTCACTGTTTGTAATGTGTTGCAGTCATCTTACATCTACTACGAAATTCTACAGTGCAATTTGAGTGATTCTCAGTCTCAATTTTTCAGAAGCTGTGATGTCCCATGACTTACAGGGATACACTATCAGAAAAACTTAATGTGAAAAAGATGAATTTTTTTGTTTCAAAGATCTATCTGGGATGTTTAAAAAAAAATTATAATTTCCCAAAGAGAATACAGTCCCCTCTCCTCTTATTTAGTTTCAGTTTCAGATTATTGTCCATTTGTAAGTATGTATATATGTATGTATATACCTATTTATGATTGTATATTTTTATTAAACTTATGATTTTGTCAGAGAAAGTAATTACCAGGTGACAAACTCTCTCTATGAATGTGAATTATCTTCTCTGCAACTTACTGTCTTTGTGAGTTTCTTGGGGCAATTAGAGGTTAAATGATTTGGGCAGAGTCATATGACTGGTATATGTCAAAGGTAGGACTTGAATACAGGTCTTTCTTATTCCAAGGATGGTTTTCTATCCATTAAACTATGCTGCCAAAGTGATATTCAGTCAAGTCCATCCTCCACTCAGCTGCAAAACTCATCTTCTGAAAGTAGATCTGAACATGTCATTACCCTATTCAATAAACTCTAGTGGCTCCCTATCATATTGAGGAACAAATCCTGTCACATTAAGTCTTTTATAACCTGCTTCTTCCACATCTTAACAGTCTTTTTATACCTTACACTTTTCCACATCCTCATCAATACCAATGACACTGGCCTCCTTGCTTTTCTGTGCACAAGATACTCTGTCTTCCAGTTCCAAGAATTTTTACTGGCTGTCTCGCATACCTAGAAAATTCTCCCTCTGCATCTTTACCTCCTGGCTTCCCTGGCTTCTTTCAAGTGCCAATTAAAATCTTACTTTCTACAGGAAGCTTTTATCATTCCTCTTGAATTCTATTGCTTCCCCTCTCTTGATTACCTCCAATTTATCTTGTACATAGCTTATTTCTCCATAGTTGTTTCCATGTTTTCTCCCCCATTAGACTGTGAGATCCTTGAGAGCTGGGGCTGTTTCTTTTTCCTTATGCTTAGCATAGTTACTTGTTCCCTTCAAATTCTCCTGTCAAGGATTCCTTCAAAGTGTGTGTAGATTATATTCAAAACAAATTAAATATACAAGAAAGTAAGCTTACGGTGGAGTTTATTGATATTTTCTTATCTGCTTTTATCTTTGTTAGAAAAAAATTTTATATTATTTTCTACACTTTGGCTATTTTCCACTCCTTAAGATACCCTAAGAATTAATATCTCAGTGCCCTCAAAATAGTGTCACTGCTGGTATAAATGTCCTCTATATACATGTGCTGTAGTCCAGCTGCTTACCCCATATTTGTTTTCTTCAATACCATTTTTGCAACTCCAAAAACATATTCAAGACCATATGCTAGTATTCAAATGTGGTGACTCTACTGTCCCTGACAGAAAAAAAAAGAACTTGTTATAAAAATCTTGGTGGATTTTTTTCCTCTTTTGTCTGTTCATTTTCTTTCTGTCAATTTCATTGTTAGATTCCCTTAGGATAAGTATTTAGTTATATCTTTTGCTGAGCTTTCTTTAAAACTGGTTTCCTTCATGTTGTTTTCTTAGGTGATAATGTTCATAATTTTCTACTATCTCCATAAGATCTTACAAACAAATTCACAATCTAAGCAGGTATGGCTTTGAAGTATCATTTCTCTCTACTTAGCAAGCAGATCAAATGCTTGTGGAATAAGAAAGTTTCCAGGCTCTTTTGGTCTACTCATTATGGCAATTGATCTATATCAGCTAAACATCTGTATGAAATGTTTTAACAGATGTCAATGTTCTTTCTTCCAAAAATCCTATACCTCATTTTTTTAGTACCAGTAGTTTTTTAAATAGGTCTGGTTGGTAATATGTTATTTGAATAATATATTTTTGCATTATTTTTTCTTACACTTTAAAATTATTGTTTATGTTTACTCAAACAGGATAGTGTTCTGACTAAATGAATACAGTTCATTCAGTATTTAGTATCATTTCAATAACCAGTCATTTCCTGCCTATTAAAATACAATGTTTCTCATATTTTTGTTCTGTTATTTAGTGTTCTTTATGTCTATTGCCTCCTGAATCTTTTAATAAAGAATGTACCTATATAGGCATGACAGTTCTAGATAGACTTAAAAGTCATTAATTCACTATTTCATTTCTACCTTGGCTCCCACTATGCTTTCTGTACCTGAGGATTTTGCCAGTTATTCTCTAGTTAAATCCTCTAGATGGGAGACCATAACCTTTCAGGTCTGTTATTCCTGCCCAGGGACCTGTGATGTCCTTACTATTGATTCCGTTACATACCAAACATTAGTTCATTACACATCTAGCTGGCCCTAGCTATATTTTGCATTCCATTCTTGACATCTTCTTGCCATCCAATTGACTACTAAGAGCCCACCCTATCCTCACTTTCTACCTCTAGAGCCATGATCAAGTCAATACTGCCTTTGCTACCAGAAAAAAAATGCAAATCAACCAGTCCCCCTGTGGTTCTACTTAATATCTTTGTGACTTTCCAAAACAAGACATCTACCAGGCCTTTCTCTGTTTTGTCTTCCCTGTCAAAAAACAAGGCATATAGAGCATAGATTATTTCACTAGGACTTAGACTATAGTAAATGCTTAATTATCATCATTTTTCCATTCTTTTAGTCATTCATTTTTTAGTTCTAACTTGTATTTTACAATATATATTTTATTACCTACACTTCTGCCGATCTTTGCATTCAATTTACTAAGTATCAAAGTATATGTTGATTTAATTTGGAAGATATTATTGATTTCTTTGTAAAATTTCTTAACCTTATCCTTTGTAAAAGATGTTTCCATAAATTATAGTTATTATGTGATGGTATTCCTAAAATATATATACTATGTGCCCTATAAAACAAGAAGACCAAATGTCCCATGAAGCAATGTTTCATGTTTCTTTTGGGTACACATTAATATCAATTATTTTATTTTCTTCCAAGGTGAACCTATAATCCATCCCTTCTATTTGACCACAACTTCCCTTTAGCTTCTGGTTTCCTTTAGAATAAAAATGTCAAGATTAAGACAATTCAGTTCTGATAGTTCTACATTCTCTTGCTAGTCATTGGACAAGTATCTCACATTTAGCATACCAACATATAAATAAATGCTTCTAAGTAATTTATAAACCATGTGACTCAGCACCATCTGCCTCATTTCCTTAACTCTGCCATTGTCACTTTAGAAGTTGAAGGGTTCCAAAAAATTCTGAAAATCGTTTTGTGGGTTTTGTTTTGTTTTTTGCTTCATTGGTCACCATGGCCAAAGAATTCATCACTAAACATCCAGCCCAGTGGTGATAAGTCTCTCTGTCCCAAGACAGGCAGATCCAAATAAAGTAGACACTCTCAGTTCTCCATATAGTACTCAAATCCTTTCTAATATGAATTACCAGATATTGTGATATTTTTGATATAGAATTTGAAAACCTAAAATCACCTCAAGGCCAAGATGTAGAATAAGGATAATACTTCATGAGTGATAAGAAATAGGTTGTGCTAGAGACAGTTTGAATTGGCTTACAAGAAAGTTGATTATTTAATTTTCATTTACACCTCAGAAATTTTCAAACACTATAAATTGAGGCTTGGTATTTTTTGTAGATTGTGTAGACTGACAGGTGATGGAAGAACTGTTAATAACTCATATTAAACTGAAAAGTGTGTCATATGGTCTTTTTTTTGGAGAGCCAGTTGTTAAACATTTACAAGCCTGTCCTTAAATAAGAGGAATAGCATCATACAAAAATTGTTATTATAAATCATTCATTTACACCCTATTGTTTTGAAACTATGAAAGTTCAAACAGCTATCTATAAAAATGGACAAAAAAGATTGACAAAAAATGTGAAATATGCAAAATAAACAGTCAACTAACTTAACAATCAGACTAAGAAACTATTTTCAAAGATTACTTGACTTACTTCTTGCATTCCCAGGTTAAATGTGCTTTGCCCAAAGGGCTCCTAGATGTTTATTAAAATAAATATAAGATTCTCCTTAACAGCTGCCCATTTCTCCTTTTCCCTCCATTATCAGCTATCCCATAATATATCAAAAAAATATTAAAACTGCAGATTTACAATTCTGAGGTAGAACCTCATACCTATCAGATTAGCTAACATAACAGAAAAGGCAAGTGACAAGTGCCTAGAGGGATCTAGAAAAATAGGGACACTGGTGCACAGTTAGTGGAGTTATGAACTGATCCAACCATTCTGGAACAAGCATTATGAAACTGGGAACAAAGGGTTATAAAACTATGCATATCCTTTGACCCAGCAATACCACTACTAGGTCTAAATCTCAAAGAGATCAAAGGAAAAAACCATAAAGGACTTATTTGCATAAAAATATTTATAGCAGTTCTTTTTGTGGTGTCCAAGATTTGAACATTGAGGGGATGTCCATTAATTAGGGAATGGTTGAACAAGTTGTGGTATATGATTATGATGTGAGGAAATTGATTTGTTGAAGACCCCCCCCTACTCTGTTCCAATCCATTTGATAGGATTATAAGTTCTGGCCTCAGAGTTGTGCAGATGGTAAGATCACTTGCATAATTCTGAGAAGCTAGATGGAGGCCCTCCATCCTTGTTCTTCCTCATCATGGTGACCAAATCCAGTCTGACAGAGGTGACTCAACTATGTGGAAAGTCCCCCCAAATTATTCTTTTACCTCTGAACCATTCTCTCTTGTTCAACATGAGCAGATGCCCGTCTTGTGACAATCTTATGACCACATAGTGAGTGGAGATATTCCTTGATTTTCCCAATTTGTGGGGCACCACTATATATCTGTAGATATATTATTTTGCTTATTTTAACCTATGCATCATATGTCAACCAATGAAATTATTCTGTTCTTGAATGTTTACATATCAAACCCTACAAACATAGGGCACTGGTAGGAGAGGCACATCAGATCATGAGGAAGATCTGAGGTCCACTTCATTAAAGGGGACCATGAATCCTTTAATAAAGTTCCATTGGCTTAGAGCTCTGCCTCAGTTTCGCTTATTGTACATTAGATAATTTTTTTCCCCACATATTGAATATTGTCATGCTATAAGAAATGATTAGCAAGATGTTTTCAGAAAAACCTGGGAAGTCTTATATGAACTGATACACTGTGAAGTGAACAGAACCAGGAGAATATCACACACAACAATAAGCAATACTGTAATGGTGAACAGTAAAGTTTTAGACTGATCAATATAATGATCCAAGACAATTCCAAAGGATCTATGATGAAAAATGCTATCTTCCTCCTGAGAGAGATCTGATGAATTCTGACTGCAAACTGAAGCATACTTTTTTCCCACTTTATTTTTCTTGGGGGTGTGTGTATGTTCTTTTGCAACATGGTTAATATGGAAATAGGCAGTTAGGTGGTACAGTGGATAGAATATTGGATCTAGAGTCAAGAAAGATGATCTTCCTAAGTTCATATCTGGCCCCAGATACTTACTAGCTGTCTGACTCCAGGAAAGTCATTTAACCCTGTTTGCTTCAGATTCTTCACTTATAAAATGAGTTGTAGAAGAAACTACTCCAGTATCTTTGCCAAGAAAACCCCAAACAAGGTCAGCACAAGGTCAGGTTCAGATACAATTGAACAACAGCAACAATATGGAAATATACTTTGCGTGACTTCATCGGTACAATTATTATTATCTTGTATGCCTTCTCAGTGGGTGGATGAGTGCCAATAGGGACATAACTCAAAATTTTTAAATATGAATGTTCATTTTTAAGTGCAATTGGGAAATAGTTAATGAAATAAACAAAATTAGATATTTTAAAAACTTAGTTATCAACAAATTAATTTATAACTGTAACTTGATACTGTCATAGTTACCTTCCCCTAAATTAGAGTACAAATGGTGATATTTTAGGAGTTCTGGACTTAGAATATGGAAGACCAGAGTTTGAATCCCACCTCAAATGTTTATTAACTATATCGTCTTGGTCAAGTCACTTGATCTGTCTCTATCTTAGGTTCTTCATCTGTAAACTAGAAATAATAATATCTGTGGCACTTACTTCATAAAATGTGCCAACCTTACTACACTCCAAAAATGTTAGCTATCATTATTACTATTATTATCATTAGACATTTATGTTGGTCGCATTGTCCATAATGTTAAACACACAGTGGGTCCTTTCGTCTGATTTGTCTAATTTGTCTAATTTGCATCTCACTTACAAGGATGTCCTATATATATTTTTTAAATGTCTTGGGAAAATTGATGATTGTGAATTTAAAACTCTTAATTTACAATTAATTTATCATTTATTAAATAATAAGCAAGGCATTGTGCTGGGTGCTGGAAATAAAAACAGAAAATCTCTCTTAAGGTGCTTCCTAGCCAGTAAGTGGAGCAATATGCACAAATATTTCTGATGCAAAATATAATTTGCTAGAGGCTAAGAAGAGATTTTTTTTAATGCCATAGAAAATTTAAGAAGGAAGCTCTTTCAGCTTTGTGTTATCAGAGATGATCTCTTGGAGAGAGGTGGCATTGATTTGGACCTTAAAGAAAAAGTCATTTCAAAAGGTGGAAATCAGAGGACAGGTAGGGTGTCTCTATGAAACAGAATGTTGAGTGATAAATGAGAACAACTTTTCATGCCTTTCCACTGTGTTAAATAACTAATAAAATGTCAAATGTCCAGTGCTTTCTAATAAAAACTAATTAAATCATTGAGCACATGATGTGATCTGCTCACACTGACAACCAAAATGCAATTGTTCTGATTGCTTTTTGGAAACCAGATAAGGACCTGGTCTATTCTTTCAAAAGTCATGAAGCCCATATATTTTCCACAGAATGTTAATAGTGACAAATATTGGTGTAATGAAGAGGAACATCCTCTTATTGCAGCATGGTTCATCATTATATCATTGAAAGTAGGAAGCAGAACAGAGCACGGGAGGAATTTGTTGGCAGTCTCCAGCTTCAGTGTATGAATATGGGAAATTAATGGTAGTCATAATCAGGTTTGTCTCGTCCTTGCAGTAAAGAACAAGAAACATTTCCTTCACAATTCTTTCCTTTACAGATTATGTTGCTTTGGCCTTCAAATCTAATAGACTTATTCTACAACAGAAGATGGCTATCCTCATTCTGGTTCTGAAGCATATTTTTAAAGTGCTGTAACAACCAACGTGTACACAGTATTGTTATCATTATTATTAATAATAATAATAATTTTAGGAGCTTTGGACTTAGAATAGGAAAGACCACCTCAAATATTTATTAGCTAAATGATCTTAGGCAAGTAATAATTATAATAGCAATAGTAACTGGCTTTTACATAGTTCTTTAAGATGTTCAAAGCATATGTTCTCATTTAGCATACTTTATATATTATATCATTATCCCCATTTGACATTCAGAAAAGGGAACCCATTTTTCCATAGTCATATAGTCAATTAGTGGTAGAATCAATATTCAAACCCAGATCTTCTGACTCCCACGTTGGTCATATTTCCCTATACCATACTCTGGTGAAAAAATCATCTCTATCTGGGATGCTGAGAAGAGATTCCCAATAGTTGGAAGGACTATCTTTTAGACAGCACTTCAAAGTTAGCTTTAAAAGCTATTCACAAACATTAGTCCATAAAAAAGAATGAATATAAGGAAATCAGCCATACCCTATGGACTCTCTTGACATGGTTCAATCCTTATGACTCTGATAAAGATTTATGTAATTGGGAATTAATTATATGCTGGTTGATATTAAAAGCATCTTTGCCATGACCAATGCCTTCAAGTCCCCAAATCTGTGTCTTCTGGAAGTGTTTACTACTTGGTAAGATACAAGTGAAGCCTTATTAAATAATATACTTTTATAAAATTGGTGTTTGACAGTTGTAGTCAAGTCCAATAGTCACATAAATCATATTTCCCTACCTATAGCATAATTTTCAGACATCTGATCACTGCAAAAGGCTTTTTTTTCTTTTTTTTTTAAATTTTATTTCAGTTTGCATCATTCATTTCCACAAGATTTTGAGTTACATATTTTCTCCCCCTCTACCCCCACCTA